>CARXXK010000001.1:54831513-55073839 GCA_949089665.1 Macrosiphum euphorbiae | reverse complement strand
AACATCATATATCATTTGTGCATCAATATTATATTTTAGCGATTTTGGTTTTTGGTGTAACTCTAAAACAAATTTACGTATGAAATGTTCTCACTGATTGTTTATATTAGCATTTTCTATACTCGATAAAATGTTCAAAATATTTTGATTTGTTTTGAAGTTTGAACTGTTTAAGGACATTTTCAGTATCCAATTTTTTTAGTTTTTTATTCTATGAATATCAATTAAATTTAACTTAATTGGTTAAAAATCATGAAAATTGAATACAAGGCTGCTTTTATATTGTCACAATGACAGTTGAAAATCTTAAAAATACATAGACATGATATTTTTTTATAGGCATTTTAATTTCGAATTTTGACAACATTTATCAAATTTAAAAATGATTTTGTAGTTAAAAATTTATAAAATGTTTAAACTTTATAGCTAAGGATTGAAAATTTAAAACAAGGTTCCGCGTAAATAGGTATATATAAATTACTTTATTCACAATAATATCATTGAAAAAAAACTTAGTAATATCATAGACTGACTGGCCGTTTTCGCTCAAAATCTTATTTTTTGTATACAATATGATATTATATCATTGAATTCAAATTCAACACCATCCATTACAGTTACCCACTTGTAACCTACTGTGCAACAGAGTGACATCCACTTTCCCTCCTTTCTTTTTAAAATTACAAATCTTAAATTATTCACTATCTATATAATATTATATGTAAGTACATTAATATAATTATGATTACAATACAACTAAATCAATGCAATTTATTTTAATTGTTTGTATCTATTTATTACATATGATTTATGGCAATCAATTGTATTCAATCATAAATTATTTTTTATACCCTTCTATTGTTCAGCATGTTGATTATATGATGTATGATAATTTGGTGCAGATAAACAGATGATGTGCATACACGTAGGTAGGTATAGTATTTAAATAAATGTAATATGTATTTCTGAAACGCCAATAACCCCGGTAGTTGAGGCATATTTTTAAATAAAAAAAAATTATATCTAAATATGTATGGAATATTGGAATGTATCGATGTTAATTGTTATACATTTCAGACAAACTATCCATTGCGGTAAATCTTTAAAAACTTTGTCTTCTCCTAAAGTCAATCATTACTGTGTAGGCAACTCCCTCCTATATACCTAGTGTCGCAACTCTACTCCATGACACAGAGTAAAAAATAAAATAGTAGTTTTTACTAAAATAATTAAAAGGCCTTGTTCCATTCAAAATAAGGAAATTTTAAATATGTTGAGTGTAATATTAGATGGATTCAATAGATGATAATGCGCCGCACATAATACCTAGGTAGTGTTAAAACAAAATAATAAAACGTATACTTGTAGATGTGGGAATTGGTGTTTATTTTTTTCTTTCTAGAAATTACTCAAATGGGCTGTGAATTTTAGTAATACAATATATCAATTGAAAAATTTAATATCTTAAGTATACCTATTAATTAGTATACAGTGTGTTTCCTTTTAAAGGTAACACTAAATAATTCTGTCCAGTGACATCGGATTAATATGCGGTTTTCAGGAGGGTATAGGGAATACATAAATACACATTTCTTAATGATTTTTACATTTTTAGATCTTTCCGTGTGCGCATGCGCAATACAACTTGCATTTTTTTAAATGTCAACAGGTGTTTTGAATACCAAATTCGGATAGACCGAATTTTTTTAAGTCGATTTGGTCCTTTTTACCATAGCTCTAAAATCAAAATTGACTAAATGGCAACCAGTCAAAGTTTCAATTAAAATTATTGGAATTTTTCACTAATCATACTAGAATTTTATGAATTATTATGAAATTTTATTTATTATTTTTGTATCCGTAGGTTTGCAGATATTATTAAATAATTTCAATTTAATTTTGAGGAATTAATTAACCTCACAACGTAAATCTATCCAAATAAATAAAAGAAATGTTAGTTCAATTACTAAGTAAGAAAAGATTAAACTAATTAACACAATTTTTTTACAATTTCAATCATTTCTATTATTTATTTGGATAGATTTACGTTATGAGGTTAATTAATTCCTCAAAATTAAATTTAAATGATTACCTATGTAATGTAACCTGCGGATACAAAAATAATAAATACAATTTCATAATAATTCATAAAATTCTAGTATGATTGGTGAAAAATTCCAATAATTTTAATTGAAACTTTGACTGGTTGCCATTTAGTCAATTTTGATTTTAGAGCTTTGGTAAAAAGGACCAAATCGACTTAAAAAAATTCGGTCTATCCGAATTTGGTATTCAAAACACCTGTTGCCATTTAAAAAAATGCAAGTTGTATTGCGCATGCGCACACGGAAAGATCTAAAAATGTAAAAGTCATTAAGAAATGTGTATTTATGTATTCCCTATCGGGCCTATCCCCTCCTGAAAACCACATATTAATCCGATGTCACTGGACAGAATTATTTAGTGTTACCTTTAAAAGGAAACACACTGTATAGATGTATAGGTAGAGTAATATCTGGTAGATTTTCCGGAAGATTAATTTGGATAAAATAAATAAATAATAATAAATTAATATTCATAACCCATAGTAATTTAAATTATAATTATATTAAATTATTCTCACATAACTGTGTGCTCCTGTGCTAATTACAAAAAGTCAACAACAAACTGTGTTCTAGTATAGTCTATTCGACTGTGTGACCAACACTATAGGTATAAATGTATAATGTATTTACAGAACACTTCAGGTAGTACTTACTAATGATGTAATGCATAAACAGTAGATAAGCAGATACATAACAAAATTGATGGTGTATACGTCAAACAAAAAGCTAAACAATACGTAACGATAAAACTAAAAAGAATAATCTATATTATATTTATAGGTAATCTAACTATGTAAACAAGATAGCATATTGTATTGGGTACAAGGATCGTCACTTAAGTGATTAATATTATATATTATTATTATTTTTATTTATTATTAGTATATTTTTTTTTACATTCGTTCAATATTAAGTTAAACTAAAAAATTTAAAAATAAAATCTTAACTCGTCTCCGAACATTGTGGTCGTTGTACTCTCCATTATAATATAGTCGATCGTTGGTTAACGATAGATTTCCTTATGTAGTTTTTTTTTCGCTAGTATAATATACTGTGATAGGTACTATTATAAGAGTAGTACCCATACAATAATGCACCTCTAATATTTAAAAATTAATGTTTGTTTGTTCGTCATCTATAGTATATACTCGAAAGACAAAAATTACAAGACCGTTTTCAATAAAAGTTAAATCATTAGATTCCTGCCAGGTATTTTCCTGGAGACTTATGGAGAGAGATTTTAGCTTTGTTTTTCACCTCATATAAGTAATACTAGAGTTGCTCACACATGACAGTTTTTTTTTGCTCATGAAAATCTTTAGTTTTTTTCATATACTTATGAGTTGCTATTGGTTACAGATTATATTACTTTTATAATTAGTAAAAATAAGTTATATAAAAATGTTTATACATAGATATGTAAAAAAAATTTAAATCAAATAATTACTTAAATAAACCCAATTATAATGATTACATATATTATATTATATGATTTTCAATAAATATAATGATTTGCTTTCTTAATTCGGAACATAATTTTTATGTACACACATAAAGACGAATACCAACCATATGGTGATATTGCGTATTTACGCCAGATTTTAAGCATTCGTTGAATCTGTTTCTAGTTTTTTGTGTTAACATCACAAATATTATGTCCGAAGTTAAGAAATGGAAAATCATAAAATGTATCATTGTAATAATTGTGTTTTTATTATATGTTTCAATTGAAGGGTGAAGCGAAACAAAAAAAGATAAAAAGAATATTTTTAAACAAGTCAGGTAATAGTGGTAGTACATCTAACCTGTCCTATAGTCCGCGACATAAAAAACTGTCCCATGAGTACCGCGACCCGTACTGCTTAGTGCTTATCAACGCGTTAGCAATGAGCTCAAACCTATTCTGTTTATCGCGGCATACTGTGAGCACACATTTTTTTTTAAAGTTTTTCCCGTTATATAATGTTTGGTTTGAATGAACATATTAGTTTATAAAATATTTTTAAGTATTTTCAGTAAATTAATTAATTAATTAATAATAAACAATAAATACATTTAATCGCATTGTAAACCACTGAGACGAAACAGCCTATAGGTTGTGGCAGTCAAGGGACAGTTTTCATGTCACGAACTATATTGTAATAATATTAAATACAATTTATAAAATTAAATTTTTTATTTATCATTTTAGAAAAGTATATTATGTACCAGGTACATTGTACCTATTGCACAAAATCTAAAACTGAGTAATAAAATTTGGGTATTTGGTTAATATTTTAAAAATAACAAAACAGTAAAACACAAACCTTAATAATATTCATGTAAATAAATGTATGTCAGTGTGTTACATCGGAGTAGGTAATTCCCAGAAGTTGAAACAATCGACTACAGTGTAAATATTTTGTGTAAAACGTATATTTATATAAGAAGAGCATGCTCCCTCGTACTCTACATTATGACTGTTACACAACAAAACTTATACTTATTTGCGTTATTTATACTAACACAGGAACACAAGTAGGTGCTTACCTATATATATTTTTTAAATTAAAATCAATATTTTTCAAGTATTTATATCTTAACTATGGGAGTAAGTGCAGTGACCTCTTAATTTCAATTCTACTATTCTCTTCCCGTTATATCGATGATAAAAAAAAAATTTCAACCAAAAATCATCGTTCGATAAACGTCCTGGAGTCGTTTAGGGTAACTTAGTTTTATTTTAAATCTCGCGCCCGCACACTTAAAAATAAAAACATATATATTTTAAGAAAATGGTTCAGATTTTCGTGTTGATTTTTATATAATCTTAAACGTATTGTAGTTTTACATTTTAAATTACAAACCATTAACTTAATTGAATTTTTTTAAGAAAATATTTTATTTATTTTTTAATTGTATGTTTGAAACTGTTTTTTCTCCACTATTTGAGACGAAGCAATTCTCAGTGAGCTTACTAGATGATGAGCGTCAAATAACCAAGTTCTATTTTTTGATTTAACTATCTTAATTTGTTAATACCTACATTTATTCTCCATAATTCTAAGTTCTATCAAAAAAGGAATTCATTTTTAAATCAATATAACCTATAAATTTTCTAAATTTGATTTAAAACTCTGAATATAAATACATACAGCGATAACGTTTTAGTGTTATACGGTCGTTCTAATGGTGTACACTTGTACACACATACAAACTTAAGGCTGACCTTGTTAAAATAAAAACTTTCAACGATTGAACAAATACATGTTATACTTACAATTTGTTCGAGCGCCTCATTTGCGAGCCACGTGTTGAAGGCCCCTTATAATATGTAGATGACATAAATTATAATATGTATCGCCATCGCCCGAAACCAAAACCTAAGTCTTAATGTTGAAACGGTTATAAATATAATTTATTTACTATATAGGTAATTACATGATATTATGATATTTTTTTTACAGGTCGTAAAACGGTAATTATGACTGTCGCCGTCCACTGGTTTAGAAACGGCCTAAGGTTGCACGACAACCCAGCCTTGATTGAAGCTCACAACAATGCTGAAAAGCTTATTACACTGTTCATTTTCGACGAAACTACGTTCAGTAAGTATAATTATTAATTACACATGTAAATATAGAATACGTCACATCACGTATGATAAGTATGTGTGTTCATACCAAATCTATGAATATTATAAATTTATATTTATTATCTACTACAATTGGAGTGTCGCCGATCGTAAAATTAATCAGTAAATGGTACCTATGTACAGTGGCGTTAGTGATCACAATAATATTATGGTCCATTCAATTATTAAATTAGTCACAAATGTATTATTTACCATACTATATATTTGTGACTACTGGTAGACATCGTAGTTAATTCTTAACCCTCGAATAATGAATAAATGTTTGAAACTGTCTACAATGCACATACGGACAATTAATAATAGATTAATAATTATATCATTAAACATATTATTATAAAATGTAATTAAATGCACAGTGAAAGTAATCATAAACATTACAATTTCAGTCTTGGAAAAAGACATACCTAAATACCTAATTGAAACAATAAGGGTACTATATTTTTTTTTACCTCAGAATTTATTGTTTAGTTAATTAATGAAATACCTATTGGTTTTCGTTAGATAATTGTTTGAATATTTAAATTTGACATGTATAAAGACATCTTGTGATTGAGTTTCTTTTACAGTTATTTTGTATAGTTAATTGAGTTTCGTATTGTAATATTAGCAGTTATGTACCTAAATATATAATGCAAACAAAATATCAATATATAAGTCTTTACTATTTTTAATAACACAACTTAATAAGTGAAAATACTCAAGTAATTCGGTTATTTTTAAATGGAAAATTATTATTTATTATCTTACTGTAGAAAATTGCACATAAAAATTGATATATTTTACAATTAAAGTCTATGTTATGTGTAAAATATAATGCAGATGTATATGGATAAAATATTGTGTCTGCATTGAAATCTGTTGATATAATAAACTAATTAATTTCAACTTGGCATATTTTAAATAGTTTGTTGTATTTATTTAGATCCGAAATGGTTTGGATACAATCCGATGCGATTTCTTCTGGAAAGTTTAATAGATCTGAATAATAATTTAGCTTTGCTTGGAGGACGTTTGTATATACTTCAAGGAAACCCTGTTAATATATTTAAAATGATAAAAGAAAAGATAGGCCTGAATTTTATTACTTACGAACAGGTATTTTTTTAATATATATATTTTATTTTTTGGACATAGATTTAAACTTGGACATTTATAATTTTAGGATTGTGCCCATACTGGTAGAACTCGTGATGAAAAGGTAAAGGCATTTTGCGATGAAAATGGTATAAAATGCATTGAGACAGTTTCCCATACACTGTGGAATCCAAAATCAATAATTGAAAAAAACGGTGGAGTACCTCCATTTACTTTTAAACAATTCCAAGTGAGTTCTTTGTAATAATATCTTTTACAATTAATAAAAATGCACATTGAACATTTTAGAATACAGCGAACCAAATTGGTGTTCCTCCAACACCAGTAGGTAATGTAGACTGGTTGAGTGTAATTTTTGAGAAACTTCCAGCTTCTATTCAAGACGAATTTAAGGTATTTTTATTTAAAAAAAATAGATAGTTACTTCATAATAGTACCTATTTAAATATTGTATTTTGTTGTTATTTTTTTTTTATCACCGATTTGCCTTACTTATGGGCATAAAATAATTTTTAGAACTTACTCAATCCTACCCCGGAAACCTTTGGAATTTATCCAGAAGTTCCAGAAAATCTAACATCTACATACCGTTGGTATGGCGGTGAGACCAGAGCTTTAGAACAGTTAAAAGAACGACTGGAATATGAAAAAGAAGCATTCGTTAATGGATTTTACTTGCCTAACCAAGTAAATCCTGACCTTTTGAGCCCACCGTCCAGCCTTAGCGCGGCTTTACGATATGGATGCTTATCCATAAGAAAGTAATATTTAATATCATTTTGGAAAGATAAAAATATAATATATATTAATTATACTCAATAACTTATTATTAGGTTTTACTGGGAACTTACAAAACTGTTTATCAACAAATTCGAAGGAGATTTATTACCTATGTACAGCGTGACCAGCCAACTTATTTGGAGAGATTACTTTTACACCATGTCTATTGACAACAAGAACTTTGGCCAGATAGAGGATAATCCAGCGTGCATTTCAATACCTTGGAATGATATTAAAATTCCGGAAAATAAGAAGATGTTGGAATGTTGGAAAACTGGCAAAACTGGATATCCCTTCATAGACGCCGGGATGAGACAGTTGATGCAGGTGCCCAAATTTAACAGTTTCTGGTTCTTTGATGTACCTAATTGTATACAAATATCACTCTTCGTCTCACAACATCCTCGTTGTTTATCTAGGAAGGATGGATTCATCATGTGGTACGAAATTCATTGGCATCTTTCTTGACGAGAGGTGATCTCTGGATAAGCTGGGTCGAAGGGTTGAATCATTTTATGAAGTATTTGCTAGATGCTGATTTTTCCGTGTGCTCCGGTAACTGGATTTGGGTGTCAAGCTCTACGTTTGAACAGCTGTTGGACTGCCCTTTGTGCGTTTGCCCTGTCAGTTACGGTTTAAGGCTTGACCCATCTGGCGAATACATTAAGTATGGTCATTAAATAAGGACATTTAGGACATTTTCAAAATAAACATGTATATTAATCTAATGTTCACAGACGATATGTTCCTGAATTAAAAAACATGCCCGCCCAATTTCTGTACGAACCATGGAAATGTCCCGAATCAGTTCAAAAACAGGTGGGATGCATTATTGGCAAGGACTATCCTAATTGCATTGTCGACCATACAATAGCGTCACGAGGAAACAGAAAGGTATGAGAATCCATTCGTTTAGACTTAACAATTTGACAAGTAGGTAATAATATCTCACGGATTCTCGTGGTCTTCAACACTTGTAAATGTGCATTCTACAATAATTGAGAGTGGACTAAACAAATTTCTTTCTCACGTTATAGCACGTTAGCCTTAAAATAAAACGTAAAGTATTAATTCTGATTCATCGGTCACTCCTCTCAAAATGTAATTATTGTAAATATTATCAAGTATCATATTATATACATTAATATTGCAACATAATATATTATTGTTTAGTTGGCATGTCCCGGCATCTATATATTAATTTCAAAATTAATAACAACCATATTAATAGATTATTATAAATTATTTTAATTTTAATTTTAGAAAATGCTGGCACTACGTGTCTCGATGACGAACGAGAACAGGGTACCACATTGCTGTCCTTCGGATCGTGAAGAAGTTCAAAAATTCATGTACCTTCCTGATGAGTGCATGCAACAGTTGCTTCCTTTGGAAAACCAAGATAGCAAAGCGTATGATATCTATAAATTCCATTGAACTATAAAATAAAACTTTCAAAACAACGCCCACACTACCTATTCCTGAGCAGTACGATTCCATTTCGTTTCTCATAATTAACCATGACGATTATGTCAAACTATTTTATTTCCTTTACAGTACCTACTATTCCGTACATATTTGGAAAATGGGATCGTCAATTAGTCATACTGGGCATTTTATACTATTCTACCTATTATAATTATTATGTGTGTTTATATGATAATTGAACTATTTATTACTTACATCATACTTGTGTAGTTGTGTTACAACCTATTAGTTTTAAATTACTTATTTATAGTGAAATTAGTATAGAATGGTTTTAATGATTTAACAAAACATAACGATAAAAATTAATTTATATAAATTACAATACACGTATATTATGTGCGTATACTTCTAAATTTAAGGATAATTAGATTTTATTTTTTTTTTTAACTCGTGTAATAGGTAAATGATCATTAATCTCACTCAATTTAAAAACGTATTAACTGCCTTACTGCTTTATTAATACACTACCAGTTTTGAATTTCTTATTTAAATCACTTTTTTCTTGATTGATAAACAATGGATTTAAACAAATAAAAATTGTACTCATACAATATTTCCACTAAACTATTACTGAATACCTACCTACATACATAAAAATATATATTAAACGATATTCATATAGTACGTGCATTATGTATCCATAAAATCAGCCATAAATATTCCAAACAAATTACTACTTAGTTTGAGAGTTCAATTTTGATATTAATGTTTTCAGAATTTGCAGATTAAAATTGTGTATAGTGTAGAGTTTAACAGAAATATTGTTCTACACCTGTATTCCTATACAGAAATACTGTATCTTGTATTTGAAAAATTAAATTTTTGTATCTTTCTTTTTTCGAGTTAAATAAATATATTCAATAATGAATTGTAGAAATGTGTATTTATCATTAATTCAATCTTAAAATATAAATCCCGATCACTATTCAAACTTTACTAATTACTACTACCTCATCCTATTTGGTCAATTTTAAAATACTAGGTACTTATTTTTATTTTACATTTAAAAAATGAATACATTAACCAAACCTTATACCTAAACCTACCAACTTATAACATGCATGCAGGTATTCATAATTCTACGTGTTACCTAATTGCTTAAAAAAAATGTCTTTAAAATAATAATCCTCATTTTTTAATTGTATCAATAGTATTCCAATTATTTAGTAAATATAAACCATTTATGTAGTCATTTAAATGACCCATTGGCATTTGGCATCGTAGTACTCATTGTAATAATGTAATTATACATTGGATTCCTTATTCCTTTCCAAATATTATATAGGTACTTCTGTATGAAATCATTTGCCATTGAAATCGACTGTCACTGTATGTATAATATGTCACGTTCGATCGGCAAACACTAGCTTTGTCATGTGACTACTAACTACCGGTCACTAACAATTGAACACCGAGGCCCTCGAACTTATACTGTGATCTACAACAGTTAATCAATAATGATCATCAATAAATAGTAATTGTTATTAAAAGTAATAAAAGTATATTGAACAAACGAGGCGAAAGGATAAACGTTCTCGCCTGTTCGAAATTCCAAAACATTAGACGTCAAAATCTTTGTTTGGAACAGGGACATGATAACTACACCATATAATATATTTAAATGTACTTTTTTAGCCCCTATGTAGTGTTTAAAAATAACATTAAGTATAAAATGTTGTTCATGTCGTAACCAAAATCTACTTGTTGAGTGCTGGTCAGTTATAACTTAAACTTAAGCAGTATACTGTATACAAATTCGCATCGTGGAAGAAATTATTAATTGTTTGCACATTCAAAATAATATGGACGAAATAAGTTTAAATAACTAAAGACTTATATGAACTTGTTGCGTGTATATAAATATTTACCCTAAACGAAAAATTTACTTTTCGGGGTACATTCAAAATTTTACGATTTGCATAAATCAGATTTCTAAAAATGAGTTCATTGCTAATCATTAAAAGAAACAAATTTATTTTCACAAAAAAAAAATTAAATTAATCTATATTATGTATTAAAATGTAAAATGTAGAGTATAATTTGATTTATATGTTGTTTTAAATAGTGGCGTGTATGGAAATTAATTTCGAGGGGGGAGGGGTACTATAACAAAAAAATATATTTAATTAATATTATAAATTAATCGCTGTATTAAAATTTTGTATTGACAATACATTTCGGGGAGGGTTTGAACCCCTTAAACCCCTCTATATACACCAATAGTTTTAAAAATGATTAAATTATCATATTATATGAACAAGATAATGTAAAATAGTTATTATATTATGAACCTTATAAACCATACTTATATAAACCTTGTTCTATGATTAATATAAATCACACATTATTTTAAGTTATATGCGTTATGAATATATAGGTAATTTTGAAAGGACTGAGGTTTAAAAGTATTAAAGTAAGTATACTATTGTGAGCATAAATAATATAAAAATAAAAACATTTTTTTTTTTATAAAAATCTTATAATTTATATTATAAAATTTTATATCAATCTCTGCTTCTTCTTCTCCAATAATTATCCAGAATGTTGAACTAATTTTACATATTAATTACTAATTAATATTAGTTATTACTTATTAGCATTAAATTATTTTGTAAAATTAGTTAATATGAGTATAATAAGTACTAGACTAAACACTATACTATAATATACCTATCTATTTTATGTAAAAGGAAAACTATTATTATGGATTATCATCCTTAGTATACTAGTTGCAGAACAACAAATAAACTACAAATTTCAATTTTTATTTAGATATTAGATGCATCAACATTTCCAAACACATCATCTGCTTAATTATTTACATGAAAAATGGGTGATTTGCTTCGAAAAAAAAGAAGTTCACACATCATCGTAAAATCAATATATTAATCGCACCATTGCACCAAACGGAGTCTCGGAACTCTATATCTAAAATAATGTTCACGTATTTCAATTTTCAGTAATGTGTAATTAAGCAAAGTTCGTCAACAACAATATTTTAAGCAACGAGGTTTTTGTAGAAATAAACATGGTAAGACTGCAAGACGCAAGTTGCAATCTATAATTTTTGTATACACTAGGACACTGGGTAGTTATAAACATTTCAATACTTCACAGTTTATATTTGTGTTTTACAAAATTAAAAAAGTAGTTGATTTTGAAAAACAACATTACTAACATACCTAATACATAAATTACAATAAACAAAATACATTAACTTACATAATAATACCGATGTATTTAATTAATTTTAAATTAATTTCCTATTAACAATTATGATTACTATTAAACAAACAAAAGGTTAAGGAGAATTTCGGAAACTTGACTGTCTAGAATTCACTTCTTATTTGTGTATAGGATCTATTCACAATATACACAGTTTTCTTTTTAATATTAACATTATTTACATAGTCATAGTTTAATCTGTACAATTTGTCGGTGGGACAAGTTTTAGTGTAAATATCGATGTTATAATGTCAGCGTCTGCATTCTGCTATAATAATACCCTGAAACAAACACAAACAATGTATATAATTATATAAATGTATAAATATACATAGTTTATAGTTTTATAATTTAAAGTGATTTTATAATTTTTTTTTTTATTAACTCGTGGCATCTTAGGCCATTGGGTGGTTTTTACTGTGGGAAAGGGTTAGTTTAAACACGTGTGTTTTGGTTTTGGCTGATTTTTTAGTGGGCACCCGTAGGTATGCCTGGGTGGGGGATGGCGGCACTTCTCTCCAGACACCGTGACTTGCCCGAAGAAAAATGCCGCCCGCGGCCGGCATCGAACTAGCGCCGGTGTGAATCGAAACCGACGCCTTAATCCGCTCGGTCACTCCGTCCCCCTAAGATTTAATAATTAAATATAACAATGATTAGGTATCGGAGTAAACCTACCATTGTAGTTGGATGTCTTTGTGTGTTGCTTAATTGATTAGGTAGCTTATAGATTTGTTTAAGTTTAAATTAACGTAGCGTCATAGCCTATACGCTTTATAAATAATTAAACATAATAGAAATTATATATAATAATTAATAAGTAATTAGGTACCCAATTACACTGTTTTTATACCTTATATCAAATACACTTTTGAGGAAATGAAAATGATCATGTTGTGTGCATTATTTTTTTTTTTATTATTAATTAACCCACGGCAACATAGGCCATCGGTTGTTGTAGCCTGAGCCCCTGAGGGTTGGTACAGTATAGGGTTGGCACGGTTAGTTAGGAACACGTGTATGTGTGGCAAGGTTTTTGAACCTGGGAGGTCACCCATCCGAGTACTAGTGGCAGCGGTCGTTGCTTACTCTCAATCACATCGCGTGATTGATTTCGGCCATCGCCGAGCCACTGTGTGCATTATTGTTGAATACCATAATGTTATTAAATATTGCTCTTCATCTATCGTTTGTATACGATGGTGATTAGACGTTTGTAATTTTTTCTTCGTTATTAAATGTTTTTGTTTACGTTATTTCATTTTGATAAATTTAAAAGGCTAACATGCAATGATACAGTTTAAGTATGGCTCAACAAAATGTATTACAAACTTAATATGGTTATGTACACTCTGCAATACAACGTGAAAAACGATCTCTACTCAATATTTTTTTTTCGGCGTCTCGCTAAACGGAACAATGCGACACACCTCAAATGTAATACCCACGACAAAGTACGTCGACCTGTGTCCTACCCGGATCAATGACTTACTCGAGTGTTGTAATCGTATACATTAATTATTACATTTGAGGAATACACGATATGATGTATTATGACTTATGAGTATAGAATATCGATACAGTTTTAGTTGTATTGCAAAGATTTAAGCATCGAAATGTATCGAAAATTGTTTATGAGGAACTCTCATCCGTTTACGTAAAAACACAGATAATTTTCTTGTCTTTAAGTTTAATAATAGATAAATTAACTAGAATATTAAAGAATATTAAAAATAACAACATAAAATTGGTTCTGCTAAACACAAATTTGCTATATTCTATAACTCATAAGACCCTACGCGGATAAGACCTCCTATTAAGTCTAAATAACACGTCTCATTTCAAATAAAAAATAATAACGTATTATAGGTTTACAGTTTAATTGAGCTTAAATTTATAAAAAAAAATAATGTACCTGTATATCAATAATTAATAGTTAATACCTTTTAGCCTTTCGTGCAATTGCTGTTCGGTGACACAACAGTTGAACTCAGTCGGTCGTACACCTTGGAAAATGGATATCACACTAGGTTTGACATTGTAAAACACCAATGGTTGACTTCTCCTGACAAAGTCATCTATTAAAGATTTGACGCCCTGTGTAAAAAAAAAAAAAAAGACTATTATCGATGACAGATGACGCTATAGATGACGCTTATAAAATATTATGCGCGCACGTACTTTGGCCGCAGTAAAATCAGCTCCTTGTATGTGCCTGCAGTCCATCACAACCGGAATCGAACTTAGTCCTTGTTTAAGTCCGGCTTTGGACACCACTGCCCTCACGTACTCGACGGACGGGAAAACCAAACTACGGTCCGGCGTTATTACTAAATACTCGTACCCAAATTCACTCTGCAGGTTTCAAAACATTTGGGGAATTATATACAAGGCGATTTACCTCCATTATTTTCTTTAATAATGAATTTATTCAAATTTTGATTTTCAGAATTTTAACATGATATACCTAATAGTATATTTTATACTATTTTTTAAGGAGTATACCTGCTTAGGTGATATAGGCTTCTGATTTTCAAATGTGAACCATTATGTGGAAAGTGACAACTATAACCTTTTTTACTGGAAATTATTAAATTAAAAAAACCTCGGTGTATCCAAATTAAAACCCAAACAAGTAGTTTCTAAGTATATACTAAGAGTAGTCCAAAGGATATTTCACAATGGTTTTACCAAAATATAAAATTAATATTGGATCTAGTATCTATATATATATACTAGTTACTAATTGAATGTGTCCTGACTGACTGACTGATGAACGAAGAGCCTAAACTATGATACTTAAAGACTTGAAATTATTATAGTAAGCACCTTCGTACCACCATGTAGGGATGTACTAACAAATACATTTCCTAAATTAGAATTTTAAAAAGTTGTTCACACAACGATTTTAAGATCAGATAATTTTTAAAAATTATAAAATTTTGACGGATTAATATGATAATATTACTAAAACGTTCACATTGTCTGTAGCTTCCACATCTTCCAAGCCCATTATCATGAACCCATCATCCTTAGTAGATAGTACACAAAATTAAATAACTCAAAACTACTAGTACAAATTTCGAATTAGATACATCAGAAAATTTAAACAAGCGGAAAAGTCTGAACACCTCATAAGATGTTTTCACATCAAAAAAAAAGTTTGATTATCTTTTGAAAAAAATTAAATTCGTACCTACCTATTTTTCTTTAAATTAAAACAGGACACTTTTCTTTAAATTGTATATATAATCTAAGCACTTGAAAAAATAGCTCTCTTGTAATTTAACAGTTCCAAAACTTGCGAATCACTCAGTATTATATTATAATGTTAATGTGCATTATAAACATAAACGAGTTAATCGTAAATAATATATTATAATGACGTTATTGAATTTGTCGTGTTTACTGACTTGTTGTTTTTCGACATGGACGCTGGGCCTAGCCAAGGTGTAAAGCAGTATTATGACATTAATAGCTATGCCAACAACGATCCCGACTTCCAAGCGGATTAACAGCGAGCAAAGGAACGTGGCGAACGCCGGTATCAAATCGATTTCTGAAATTGTTAAACATTTACTCGTCGTTCGTATAAATATTCTGGTGCGCATGCGCGTGTTAACAAACAAAACAAGTTCAACAGAACAACACTATGTTGTTGACAGTATATTATAATATTATAATGTCGACAAAGACCACACATACTTTTCGTTCGCCACATCGGTTTGACAACTTGCAGTTCGACCATGAACACGACGGCGGCTATTATCACAGCGGCCAAAGCAGCTTTGGGTATGTACACCAGATACGGGGTGAAAAATTGTAAAGCTATTATGACGATTATTCCTGGAAAACGAAATCAGTTATTTCCGTTATATTGTTTATATAGGTAACGGTACTTATGAAATGTAATATTATAAGCGCAAATCGCCTTCAAAGTATATTAGGGTGCTATAGTAAAGTAACATTGAAAGGATTCTTTGAAAATTTAGATGTTTATCATTAAAAAGTTAAGTATTACATAATTATATTTCCCATATAATCAAACATTTATTTTTAGATTATATCATGGTATTCAATGTAGATAATTCAGGAGATTTTAACATAAATATTTAAAAAAAAGGTTACTAGATAACGCATATTATATTAATTTTCCGACGTAAATTGAAAATATTTAAACACAAATTATTATTTGTAATATTATATTAAAATAGGTTTTTAGTAAAGGGTTGTTGGTATTTACTCTATATAATTCAGGGTAATACACAAATACAAATCCAATCGTACAGTCAACGAAATCGCAATCGAAAGAGATGTTTTACCTGTGTAAACTCCTCCAAACGTGGTTTTTACTCCACTGGCGTTGTTCACGGCACCTCGCGATAGAGCGCCAGATATGGGCATGGACCCAACAAAAGACGAAATCAAATTGCAAGCGCCCAAGGCAAGCATTTCTTGAGTGGCGTCGACGGTCTTACCATCAGCTAAATAAAACAATAGAACATGTTTTCATAAATTTAGCTAATATATAATTTCACTTGACCCCAGGCGATAGTCAATAATATACACTATATTGTCGTATTAAAAACGCTCATATGTTATAAGATGACATTGTTAAGTCTGCAGTGATAAGACTTACGAAAAAATAAACGCACCTACCTACGCGCGTCTTTAAACGTAAAAATCAACTCACAGAAAAATTTAGCTAGTGATATGTTTTCTAAAATAGACAGAAGTGGCACTACCAAAATCCCTGAACCTAATTTGGACGCCATCTCTACGAAATTATACGTCTCGTTCCCGACTCGGCTCTCAAACGGCGGTGGCCTGAAACTCGGAAGACCGGATTCCACGTGACCTGGAAAAAGAATAAAATTGATCAACTCGTCGAATCGCTATGTGCCTGTGCGAAATATATATAAAAAATGACTGTTGAATTACTCGATAGTTTAAACGGCAAATTGCCATGTTCCTTGTACATGTAACCCAGTGCGGCGCAAAAAACCACAACTATAATGTTCCTCGCCGTTGATATGAGCCAAATGATTGATGAAACCGTTCGCTGTCCGGTCGTTTTATCCTTCATGTCCGTAGGGCCGATTTGTATGTCTTTCATTTTCTATGTATATTATAAAAAAATATATATTATATTCGACAAACCGTGCAGAACGATAATGAAATAGCTATATGACTTATGATATATTATGTCAGCGATATCCGTGTATAGATCTTATAAATATGAATAGGACATAATACGGTCTTATCAACGGTAATAAAGTGATTTCAATTGAGGCCAAATAAGTAAACCTTCAAAATATATCGAGTATCGATTATCAATAGTTATATATTATAATCATATCATAAAAAAAAATTTAAGCAAATGGCCTCAAATTCTTATCAGTTCAGTACCGCAAAACTACATGATCCTCAAATGTTAATGTCGTATCCATGTTTATATAAGACCTATCATGGTAATATCGTATTTTCCGGGCTCACCCTCAACAGCAGCAGCACAACCATACACGTAATTCCGAGCGTCCCATCGCCAACACTGATCTCCCTGATGTGCATGGCCAATTGGTCCCAGAAGCCTATGAACGAACTAGCTTTTATGTTGATACCGAGCAGGTCTTTCAGCTGGGATGTAGCTATCACGATCGCTGCTGCCGATGTGAAACCAGCCGACACCGGTCCGGATATGAAATCGATTAAGAACCCTACACAACCCACGAAAGTTGATTATTATAGTTATATTAGGTATAATTTGATGTTTACAGACTGCATTAAATATTGGTAAAATGTTTTGATCGGGTAAAAAAACACGATCGACAGGCGTTTAAACCAAGTCAGGTTCAATTTTTTGCAAGCCACGTAAATATTATAATAATAAAAAGTATACTGTTGTACACGTCTTGTATAGTTTATACGGTATCTGAACACGAAATTACCTAATTGCGCAAAACCCATGATGAGTTGTACGATACCGGTGATAAAACATAATAGGATGGCGAATTCTGGTCCCATATCGTGTATGTTTTCACGGGTCATGATGGCCATGATTGCCGTCGGACCCAACGCCGGGTCTTTACAGCTACCGAAGATCGTGTACACGAAGCATGCCATGAACGATGAGTACAGACCGATCTAAAAATAAACATTAGATCAAAGTCTGCAGGTTTTATAACAGTATAGTACAGTACCTATGATAACCATAACTAGATCAAAAAAATAAATAAATGATATTCATAAGTCATAACCACTAAACCGCATACCATACCTAAAATTATTGTTAAAATATTACACTCGCCCGACCCCAATTTGAATTAGAAACATTATATAATTTTATATTTATATATGATATATATTATATTATAATTATTATAATCAATAAACTTATCAAGGTTACGCGTAGGTATACGTAATACGTATTACGTACCTACCTAAGTATATATTGTTCAAAATATTATTATAACAGGTACATATTATAATTATAAGTTTGTGACGTATTTTTTTTTTTGTTAATGTGTAATTTTGTGATTAATTTTCGTCGGAATACCTGACCTCGAACTTGCGACGCAATCACACGATCGTTAAACATTATATACATTTGGGCATAATGTATAAACGTCACATGGTTAGCAGATTAACCACAAAATATGACCGTGACAATATCGAAATTATTTTGAACTCATCGTGGAGATTGTCATTTATTCATTTACGAGCGAAAACCATTGGACAAAACACAATCGAAACATATTATATCGAATGCGATGCGTACAATTCTAATAACATTCGTTTGTAATTAAAATTTTAACCGGATGCTGATATTGCGGTGATACTGCAATATTATTGTATACAATGGCACTCACATTTTATGATGAACGACAAAACGTTTTGTAGAAAAGAAGTACGAATATCTTAATAGGTTGATTATTAATTATTATTACTGACGCACAACCATACAAATTTAAGTTTTCCGAAAAAAAATCAAAACTATGATTTATTTCAACATTTTCAAAAAAGTTATGTTCTATTGTATTCTCAGTATATTACACTTGTTCGTGGAGGAGATAAACTTTATTAGCTGAAATACTAAATTGTATACTGTCATCATTGATATATGGTTACAAATATTAGTGATTAAGCGCCATTTAGGATGAAATATCAAGTAAAATACAGTACATCATAAATTATCTGCAGTTTCTATAACATATAGTTAGACTTGTATATTATATAACTTATAAGTACCCAAGTACCTTATAGGTAATCACAAATCGTTTAATAATATTTTGGCCTCTCCATAAGAGTTTTATATATTATGTTTGGCGGGATACATAATACATAAATACGCAATCATAATAATAAATTATAATTATAAAAGATTATAATAGTTATTATAATAGTTGTCTATTACAATTATTAATTATTATCTTAAACATAGAAGGTACCAATTATATATTGAAATACTCACTATCATTGTTCAAATTGTGTATTCACATAAAATCAACAAAATAAAATTATGTCGAAGTTTGTTGGACCAATCCCTCTTTTTAGAATTAGGAAATGTAAACTATTAGGTATATTTGTGCAAAATATAACATATAACTACCCTATTAAATTAGAGTGAATTTGCACTATGGTAAACTACATAAAATATAACACTTATTGGAAAGATTACTTTCCAAAAAGATCTTTAAAATAATATGATATCAAAAAATGTAATTTAAAAGTTGTCATATAAATTACCCCTGTATGTAAATGTAAATAATTAGGGGTAATTTTTTTATGTTTTTGTAATTTTCTGGAAATGGCCTTTGAACGTACCGGATGTCTGCGTGTGTAGGCAATAACTAAGAAGGAAGAAGAATAATTAAAGACCTACAGTGTGCATAACCTCGCAAAAAACAGTTTATTTTATGTTGGAAAGAATTTATTATGTAGGAAGTCATACGAGTCTGGACGGTAATAATAATAATATTATGTAAAAAAAAATATCATAATATATTATAATAATACAAATTACGACGATACGTGGTAATCGTCCATATCATAGTCATTTCCGATATACCTAGTCCATATTATATGCAGTTGTCTTCGAACCGCCACACGCACTACCTGTTGCGTGCATGTTAGAGTGTGGAGAGGCAGATATATAAATATGTATAAATGTTATATATATATATAAACATATAAAAAACTAACATGATAATAATATTATATAGTACGAATGACTTTTCTTTACACGATTCGCAAAGATTCGTGGACGCGACCGACTTACTTGTGGAGGTAATCCGGCTACGTTGGCGAACGCTATGGCCTGTGGTATAACGGTCAGCCCGACCGTGATACCTGCCACGAGGTCGGATATACCATGTTCGCCGACCGTGTACTTGGGCAGCCATTGGAGGATTGGTAGGCGTTTGTACAACACTTTTCTGGTACAACACCGGTTCACCGAATCCTGGTCGACGGGCACCACAGTGTCACCGCCCAAAACTTTACCTGTACGAAAACAAATTTGGGTTTAATAAAGCAAAATTGTTTATATTTTTTCAAGTTCATAAACGGCTGAAGTTTAGGTTGGTTCAGTTTATTGAAAGTTTATTGAAAGTTTAGGTTAAGTGGGCGTCAGCGAATACAAAAATATTGTACGCAGGTTGTGTCGGTTGCACGACCCTCAAACCTTTTGCATACTCGTCAATACAGATTTTTTATTATTTTTATTTTCATTAATATAATGTATAAATAATTTTTTCTTTATCTACTTTTACCTACCTACCTCTCCTTTAAGCATAGCTTTCTTGAAGAAGGTATAGTTAATATTAGAGGGCACTTAAAATAATTGAATGTTATGATACTTAAATTTGGGGTTACAGGATAGGTACAATTTATAGTATAAAGATTAATTGTTAGGTATATTTAATTTAAATTGATGACAATAGTTAGAAATGTACCTAACATAATATCTAAAAATCAATAAATAACAAAAAGTATGGTAGGTAGGACACATAAGACATTAACTAAAGACAAAGAAAATTATACAAATATATCGTATGATTTAATACAATATCTAATTTTTACAAATTTTTTTTTGCAATTTTTGATTTAGTTTTACAATAACCTACCACTTTATAATTATTAATTTATTGGAGAGTAAAAACTTGGATCTAGAAAGTTATTTGATCAAAGGAAGTATAAAGTATTATTTTAGTGTCATAATAATGTTTTACACTGCATAGGCTTTGATTGGGGGTGCTTGAAAAGCTTAACGCCCACATAAAAATATTCAAAGCCACCTCATTCCAAATATACGTTATTAATTTACTGCTTTTGTGCGGGAAGATTTTAGCCCCCTTCAAATTCAATCAAATCTCAAGCAACAATCCCAAATTTTTTTCCGCAGTTCAGTGCACGCACTGCACCACACCAAGGCATATTTATATAATTTCTTCTGTGCTGGATATACATATTTTTTAATACCTGCATACCTACATAATCGAAACTATTATAAATATATTGCATGGGTTGAACTTCGAACTTTGTATAGGTAGTCTTTTAGCATACAATTCTACGTTTAAACATATTCTAATAGTTTTGCTTTGTTGTAATATTGTACCTAAAGGATCAATATTATATTTATACATACCTATGTAATCTATATGACTTGTATATCGTACTCAAAACATATTTTGTTCTATTAATAATGTTTTCACTAATATATTAAACATAATATTAAACGGTAAATATGAAATATTTAATAATAAGTATTATAAGTTTATTTTTTATTTATAAAGATATCTGTTACTTAGAATAATAAGTAAATTTTATGCTTGGTAAAAATAAAACGTTCAAGTGTATAACTTGTGGAGGAAGCTGTTCACTAATGGCATCTCAGAATTATAAGACTAAGTTTTTTTAAAGCATTTTTAGATTTCATCTACTTCACCCCTCCCACACCAACAATAGTTAACATTTTTGTGATATTAAAATAATGTATTTATATACGACGATTATAATATTATAGTTATATTACCAGAACCAAAAAGTACTCTTTTCATAAATTAAATAAAAATAGCCGAGTAAAGGTTAAAAGTTATTACCTATTATATTTACAATTGTTCTTAATTGTTATAGATTAAACTTCTTGGGGGAAGGAGTGGCCAGTGTAGTTTTATATTTTTAATTTTATTATACCTTTATTATTTGTTAGTCTGTTTGATTTAATATAAAACAAATCCACCTTTATAGTTTTTTTGACGAGAAGTGCAATGAAATAATAATTTAAAAGTATTATTCGCTTATCACACGAAGAAAAGTTACCTTTTTTTTTTCATTGAGCTTAAGCCCGACAACTAGAGCCTGTTTTATGTGTAGGGGGAGAAACGATTGGTTGAAACAAGGTCGTATGTGTGGCAAGGATTTGTTGCTAAACATTCCGGGTGGTCACCCATCCGGGAGCTAGCAACACCGGCTGATACGTACACTCAGAGCGTTTCCGCAGTTGAGCGTACGGAAATCGTATGACCGCGACACACCAACCCACAAAAGTTACTTTTATGTTATTACTTAGCAATATAAGCTGTTTATACTTTTATTTACTAAGGTTTAAGTACATTTTACGCCATTATTGCTTAATAATTATAAATCGTCTAACAATGTATTTACTAAAGTAAAATGCCAAAAATAATACAAGGATATTGTTTTCGTTTATGTTCTATGATTAGTGATAACCCAATTAAATCTGGCCATGGTACCGATCTAGTGGTACCTATATTATAATATAGTACATATACTCGGAGAAAAAATTATGAAGAAAAGTAAAATGTGTGATACTTTACTTATCAACTACAACTTTTGATGTAATACAATATTATCTATCGTGTCTAATCAACAATAAAAGAAATACTTAGTGTTATAAGTAGATATATAGAGAAATATAAAATATTTGAGAATAATTATATCTGTATTATTCTATGATATAATCAGCAAAACACAGCGGCGTGTTATTATAACTGAAGTTTACTGACTCGTGTTATTAAATGATAAATATCAATATTGATCAGTCTGTTATAATCATGAACGTAATACTGAAAACAAATCATAGTTATGAAGAAGGAGGAGAATTTTGTTTTATAATATAATATACATATATATGTACCTATATGTATATTCATTTTGCAAGCTTACAAAACCGGTCAAACTTGGGTCATGGTTAATTCCGGTCAAGTATATTATATACATTATACATAATACACCCGAGTTAGTTATATTAATATCGTTGTAAATTTTAAAAGACGAAATTTAACGAACCATAATACCAACGCATCTATATATAAAGTACCTACCATGCTCGTGAGTTTTTTTATATTTATTTTTACAATGCACATCGCCCTAATGTCCTTGAATAATAATTAGCACGTGTTTGTGTTAACTGGAAACAAGATAACAAAAGATCCACCGTGTGATAAATCATTTTTATCATCTAAAATATATTTTATTTCAATAAAAATTTATCAGTGCCTATAATAAATTGTATTTTTGGTAGATGAACAATGTTTTACAACTATATAGTAACTATGTAAGATGTGTATAGTTCTAATGACTTATTGAGATTTTAAATATTATAACTTTTGACATAATATTGTCATTTGTCAACTATATTCCTCCGAGTCAAACGAACGGTAATAATAAGTTTGATATAATATACTCATTTGAGAACAAAAAATAAATGTACGTTATAATATGTATTTAATATAATTAAATCTAAACGTTTAAACTCAAATAAAAAATGAATACTACCAATATTTAAATATGTATTCATATTTTTAGTTAGTGAATGTTTTTTTATGAGAGTAGAGTAGGTATAGTGCACAATATACAGTCTGGTAAAAGTCTATGGAATAAATTATATTATTTATACTATACAATCTTAGATTAAGTAGCTGATGCAGTTAATCATACTAATTATTTAGTTTGAACTAACTAGTTATTAAATAGGGTTTACTACAAATTAAAATATGTAATAGCATGTAACTTTCTCCATATTTATGTTGGAACCTTTAACTGTATTATTACTTACGTTGTTTACAGAAGCGTATAACTTTGATTGTGTGTTTCTTGTTATTAATCTTCTACAGATTTTGTGAAATTTATAGGTATGAAATAATATATATTTTTAAAGCTACACACAATGTCATTCATAAAATAAATGCGAGTAACACAGTAAGATACTCGTTCGACTACAATATTTGTCAGCTACTATAGAAAAGGTTTCATTTTAAGTATTAGTAAAATAATTACCACCGTAATTAAACGACATAATGTGATTACATTCATAATGAGTTTCTACGACGATAAATGGCAGCGACCACCACAAGTCCTGTTTGGTCTTGAATAAAATAAAATAAATATAGTACCTACCTCTATACATTTTCCAAGATATTTGATATTATGAGACATAAGTTCATTATACAAGATGATCGGTGATCACCAATTCATCGAGTTTTACTTCAATACTGAATTATACTCTAATTCTGATTTTTAGAATTTTTAATTATACTAAAAGACCATAATATTTTCAAATACTAAAATTTTTTATACTATTTAAGGAGGTATAATTTTTAGTATCTACTTTTTTTCAAATGAGAGTCACTAATTTGTCTAGTAAATTGCTTATCGGACGAATTTTTCAAAAATGTTGTAGTACTTTTTGAGTTACCTATGTACCAATAATGGATTTTGTAAATAAGCTATGATTATTTAAAAAATTTAATAATGATTAGTAATCTATTATAATTTTTAAAAATTGTCTAAGCATAACAAATAATAGATCTAATATTACATCTATTTTATATTTTTGTAATATAATTTTTAAGAACTATAAACTATCCTTAGAATATTACACATTTGAATAAAACAGAGCACACTACAACGAATTTTGATTTAGATCCATAAACATTTTCAAAAAAATTATATTTTTATATGCTTAACAATGTACATTAACAAAGGGTTGGTTATCATTTGAAAAAAGTAAATTGTATCGCTACAGAACACTACTTAAATGTTATACAAATCCAAATAATTAAAAATATGATACTCAATAGTTATAGGTTCTTAAAATTTCCAAAAATTAGAACTCCATTAAAATCAAAAATGGAGGGTAAGAATGCTAGGTGAATCCCTTGTACTTCGTGTTTTAGTAAATAATTTGTGTGTATGTATGTGTATTGTACTTGGTATCATAACTTCCAATTTAATATTTTAATTCACATAATATTATGTACCTAGTCAATTTAACAAAATAGCATAGCACTAATTCTGGTGAACGAGAATGACACTTAGTTTTTACTTGAACACCATCAATTTTTGTCACAGTGTGCAGTCAAAATTCAGTACCTATCATAATATACAACATTTTTAAGAAACCCACATATGAAGAAACTGAAAATAAAGCACACAAATGATACCTATACGAAAATGGAGTATTGAACTTCTATGATAATTATTACATAAGCTTTGATTGAAGATTATTTTAAAAACAATAAAACGATTTTCGTCGTACAAATCATAATGTTGAAAAATTAAAAGAGATCAGAAAAATATATTGCTCATAAGTCATACTTCTTAAATAAATAAATAACCAAATGCATTTAAAAATTAATAAATATGCATGCACATATAAACATAAAAAAGTAGGAACAATTAATATGTTTTAAAAGTATGTAATTATTTTTTTTTTACTCACAACTTTTGCAAATACAAATATTTTACTGAAAATTTTTTTTATATTTTATAGTTTTTACTAGGATTTGAAAAACACAATACAAAAATAGTTATGCTCTTTAAAATGTTAAAATTAAGAATTATACTCTTAAAATTACTAAATTACTAAATACCTATGAAAAAATATGCACTGTAAACGTTTAATATTTTTTTTATAGTTCGTGTAAATAATTTTAAACTTAATTAGTGATAAATCTAATAGCCCAAAAAAAACATGCAAATACAACAACTTTCGAGGGACCGAAAAATTCTTTCATATTCGAGACACCATGGGTAATTTTTCTCGTAATTGTATTATTCAACATTTTTTGAAAGAATAAACAAAAATCTTTTAACTAGATTAAATTTGATAAATTATATATATCTCATGTGTTTAATACCTATAACTAATTGAACACGATAATCATTATATTATAATATTACGACAGGTTAACAGGAACACATGGCCAAGTGGGTATTTTAGATGACGCATGTGTACACTATAAACTATACATATATATATCAAAATATATAAATATTATTACTTACGAGTTGATTGGTTTTTTTTTTTTTTGTTTTGCAACAAGAAATCGACGTTACCAAGAACTTGCTGGAAGCGGAGGTTTGACAATGTATACATTATACGCATAAAAACAACTTTAATTAATCATTTACGCAAAATGATATTAGCAACTCTAAAAATCCGGTTATCTTTTAAGTTTATAATTCTTTAGTTTCTCCATTCGTTTTAAATCTTAATCATACAACCTATAGGAAAAGTATAATTTAGCAAATATATATTTGTATTAATTGGCCTGAATAAATTACTGTCAAGAATCAACTATGAATATTGTGATAAATGAATAACGTGGTCGTTGACTTTTAACAGTACCTACTAAATGATGGCAGAATAAAAAAACTAATCCAGCCCATCTATGATGGTTAGGTTTTTTAATTTTTTTATTTGATAAAGTTCAAAACTTGAGCAGATAATGGAAACTACCATAATAAGACTATACCATATTAAGATGAAATTAATAAACTTTCTACTTTGGTAATTGGTATAGATTAATAAAATTGCTTAATCTTTTCAAAACGATTGTATTGTTTGATAAATATTAAATACTGTTCAAACGTAAGTCATAAAGCTGATAAAAGTTAAGAGATACATAATTTGAAAATTAAAAATTTAACAGATGAATTTACGAAAAATCGCTGTTTAAAACCATGTTTTTGACGCTTTATTTTAATATTTTATTCATACTTATATCAATAAACACACACACATTACGGCTATTACTGTAATCTGTAGCCTTGCCCGGATTATTTTAATAACTGTAATCTGAAATACACAATACATATTATTTTTCTTACATGTTTTATACCTACAACCAGGTTGTCATATTAAATACTATAAATTCTATTATTTATAATAATTATAATTAAATACTTTTAAATAATAAATTATTGGTTTGTAATTATGACATAATTATTTAATAATATGTTATAAACCATTTTTTTTTTCATTTACTCAAAAATTGAATGAATAATATATTATATTAGTGTTTATAAAACCACCTCTTATATTATATGAGTATATTACATATTATATTTAACCTTCATAATAATTGAACTTAAATAAGCATAAAGTAATTGTCAGACGACAGTTAGCCTACAACTACTATAGTACTGGCTACTACGAAGAACATGGGTGCTGATACCCTACCACATATAATAACGTACGCATAAAAAATACAACATTCCAATAAAGTATTGATTACAATATTATAATTCGAAGTATAATACCCTTATCTAACAAACCTATTTCACCAACAGTACCTACCTAGGCTTCAAAATGAAAGTATAAAAAGATAAACGTTCCTGTAACAATATCAAGTAATTAATTTTATCGAATGGATGAGGATCAATTTCAATATAATAGTATTATATTATGTAGAATTTAAAATGTAAATAATACATGCAGAAGTCCAAAAAAACATAATTTATAGTAAACCTTTATTTATCTGAATGAATCTCATATAATAAAAAATGTGTCTTAAAGTCTAAACTCAAAAATCAGCTAACAAATTAAGCGGATGATTGTTCAAAACGAAAAAAAGCAGTGTCAATGAAATATCAAAAATTTTTTGTAAGAGGAAATCTTAACTTTTAGAGTTACCCATGCTGTCTATGACGTGTTTTTCGAGTTTTCAATACCTCAGTAGGTACCTACCTATGACAATATAATATATATTGCTGTTAATGTAGGTAGGTACCAGCAACTAGGACTAGGGATATAATAGGTACGTCCGGTTACTACGTCATCAGTGATGTAGTGGAAGGGGTTAGGTTCCGACTTCTGTCACGATTAACTAGAAAGGTGTGCAATGTTCATACATACATCTTGTATATATTATAGCCTATAGGTACGCGTTTTTTTAGGCGGGAGGCTACCTACAAGCACATGTTATAATTATAATTACCAGAACCGGTAAAAAAATATTGGGGAAACCCCAGAACAACGAGTACTTACATAGCCTATGTAACCAACCTAACCTAACCTTACCCGGAGACGGAAATGTCTTAGTTGCACACAAGATTCGGAGAATTTGAAAAATGCCTACCTGTCCCAAATTTCAGTGGTGTTTGGGGGGGGGGGGTATAATACCCATTTACCATTTCGTAAATGCGCGTATACCTTAACAATTAAAAAAATACACGGCATCTGATTTAAAAATTAAGCCATCTGTATTTATTTATTACCATTTATCATATATTATGATATTTATCTATTATCTATAATTTCTATATTATGTAAGAAACGCGTAATAAATAATTAAAATTGATTATTACCACGAATTAGTGGAACATCGTTCATGAGTAGCTGAGTAATAAGAATGGCCGCCTTGTTTAATGAAATATAACATGGGACAGATTATAGAGTCAATCGTTAGTGTGAAATATTTTTATCTAATATCAGAAAAATCGTTTTGTGATAAACATGGTAATTATTTTTATTTTTTGGGCGTTGGGTGTGCCTGTGTGAGCTTATCATTTTACAAGCTCCAACTTAATTATCATAAATAAATAAAAAGTCGCTCTGCTATACAGTATGTTACAAGTGAGTGACTTTAATGAATCGTGTTAAATTTGAATTCAATGATATAATTATATTATTGTATACGAAAAACGATTCTGAGCGGAGACAGTTGTCAGCCTAGGATATTATGTATTATAGTTAAATTGTTATTATTAATACGGTATAGCCGGTTAAGTTGAATTATTATTATTTGTTTATTATCATATTTGTATATAATATTATATTTTAGAAGTTTCAAGTATCCACGAACAATACTTTTAAATAACACAAAACTGAAATCGTTCTTCTTCGTTTAAATATCTAATTTCGTCAAATTATGAACATAAAATAACTACAAAAAACCACTGTGTTTTTACATTTTTAGATTATTTGGTTACAGAATAACTTATTTACGAGGAACCTTGTTTTAAATTTTCAATTTTTAGCTATAAAACATTTTAAAAATGTTTGACTACAAAATATTCTTTAAATTTTCGATGTTATACATTTTGTCAAAATTCGAACTTTAAATGCTTGTAAAAAATTGTACTAATGTATTTTTAATATTTTCCAACTGCTATTGTAACAATAGATCAGGAACCTTGTATTAAATTTTCATGCTTTTTGACCCAACAAATAAAAATGTATTGACATTCATAGAAAAGAACTAAAAAAAATGTCCGTAAGCAGCTCAAAACGATTCAAAACATTTTTAAAATTTTATTAAGTATAGGAATTGATAAAATAAACATATGTTGTAAAATTCAAGTACCTACAGTTATTCGTTTTTTAATTACAACAAAATAAGAAAATCGCAATATCAGAAATCAAGTAAACAAGTAAGTAAGTAGACATTTTTTTTAGTAAAGCTAAACAAACTTATGAGAAATATCTTGTATTAAATTTAACTCAAAATAATTTGCACTATTATACATATTTTGTTTCCAACTATTATTGTAACAATATATTAGATGCCCCTTGTATTACATTTTCGAACTTTTTGACCCAACGAATAAAATTTTATTTGTTGGTTGAAAAAGCTTGAAAATTTAATACAAATTATTTTGAGTTAAGAATTCGTAAAAATTTTTCTTTTTAAATCTAAGAATTTAAAATGTGATACAAGATTCCTTATAAGATTATCTACTTTTATCAAGAAATAAATGTCTATAATAAAGTCAAATTAAATTTTTATGAGCTTTTGAAATTCAAATTTTTACAATATTGGATATTCACTCGATTTCTCATGTAGCGATTTCCTTATTTTGTTGTAATTCAAAAACGAACGACAGTAGATACATGAAAATTTCACTGAATGTTTATAAGTTTATTCCTATACACCATACAATTTCGAAAATATTTTGACTCTTTTCAGTTTTCAATTATTTTAGTTTTTTTTTCTATAAATATCAATAAAGTTAATCGGTTGGGCCAAAAAGTGTAAAAATTTAATACAAGGCTCCTGATATATTTTTACAATATCAGTTACAAAATATAAAAAATACATAGGCACAATTTTTTTTATAAGCATTTAAAGATCGAATTTTGACAAAATTTATCAAATTTAAAATTGAATAATTATTTTGTAGTTAAAAATGTATAAAATGTTCAACTTTTATATCTAAGGATTGAAAATTTAAAACAAGATTCCACGTAAGTAGTTAATTCTGTTACCAAAAAAATCTAAAAAATAAATTAGTACAGTTTATTTTTATAGTCATTTAAGGTTCAAATTTGGACGAAATTACATAATAAAAAACATAGAATAACTATTTTAGTTATTTTGTTGTGATTGTATAATATTATTCGTGGGTACTTGAAATTTCTAAAGTACACTATTATATATCTATGATAGTATCAGGGTTTGCTGTTGATGTATAACGCGTTATATGTACCTAATGGATATTGTGATATGATTAATTTGGAATTTATTATAGGTACCTATAATAGGTCAATTTTTTTTAATACCATAGATAAGTATATAATATGCCTTATACCTAGACTGACATACCGTCTCCGCTCAGAATCGTTTTTCTTATACAATGATATTATATCATTGAATTAAAATTTAATATCATCCATTATACAGTGACCTACGTGTAACCTACTGTACAGCAGAGCACCTTTTTTTCTATGAATGTCAATAAAACTTTATTCGTAAAAAAGCTTGAAAATTTAATACAAGGCTCCTACTATATTGTTACAATAGCAGTTGAAAAATATTAAAAATCCTCAGTTACAATTTTATTTTATATATTTAAAGTTCAAATCTTCACAAGATACGAAAAGTCACAAAAATTAGCAAATTATTTTGAATTGAGAATTTATAAATTTTTTTTTAAATCTAACATTTTAAAATGTAATACAAGATTACTTATGAGTTTATCTACCTTTATCAAAAAAAAATGTCTACAAGCATATTAAATTAAATTTTTTATGAGCGTTTGAACTTTGAAGTTCATAATATTACAATATTGGATATTCACTCGATTACTCATGTAGCGGTTTTATTATTTTATTGTTATTCAAAAACGAATAACTGTCGATACACCACATTTTGACTGAATATTTATATTAGTATTTTCTACACACGATACAATTTTAAAAATATTTTGACTTATTTTGAGTTGGTTACTGTCGTTACTGACATATTCAGTTTACATTTTTTTAGTTTTTTATTCTATCAATATCGATAAAATGTTATTTGTTGGGTAAATAAGCTTGAAAACTTAATAAAATGCTACTAATATATTGTTTCAAAGACAGATGAAAAGTATTAAAAATTCATTGGCACATTATTTTTTTTTATAAGCATTTCAAGTTCAAATATTGAATATTAAATATATTTCAAATATTTCTGATGGACGCGACGGTGTCGGGTGTATTATGACATTTATGAATGATAATATAATTATTACTGTTTGTTAAGTCATCTAGACGATACTAAAACGTTTTTTACAAATGTTATAACTAATTAATTAATTAAGAAATTATAGTAGTTATATTTCCCATACTCACAAGGTAGTAAGTACCTACTAAATCAGAAAATTTTTGTTCAACGACAAATATTTTATTTTGTTTTTCTGAGGTTTCAAAGAATATGAAATAATTGTAATCAACTATAGTACTAGGCTACATAATACCTATAGTAGATACTTCATAATTTAACGTTTATATTATATTATAATTGTATAATGTAGTGCCGGTCACCTATATTTCTGATTTTTTTATATCGTAAATTAAATTTATATTGTACATAATACGAAAGTAAGAAACACATACATGGTTAGGTTAGGTATACATTTCGTAGTTATACATCAGGTCTTAAAATTATCTTCGAATTATCTAGGTAACTATATCACCACTAATTAGAAGTCGGTAAAGTAATAATAATCATCTATGATTATTCCTTATACAGGGTAATTCACTAAGCATACTCTCCCCTTTTTTCTTTAATAATGCAGTTATTCAAAATCTGATTCTGCAATTTTTAAAAATACTTTAAACCATCTTTTTGAATATACTTGTCATTTTGTATACTATTTAAGCACTTTCTGTGGCGATATAAACTTCTGTTTTTCAAATGAGAACCACACTTTTTTGCTTTAAATTAGTTATCAGATAATTTTTTACAAAATGTTGACATATCCAAACCAAAATTCGAACTATTAGTTTTAGACTTATTAAACTTTATTAAAGTTACTAAGGATAATATTCCATATTACTAGCCCGGCTATATGGATAAACAAAAAAAATTTTAATTGTTATAGCCGATAAGTAGTAGGTGCCAATATATAATATTTGTTTAGTCATATTCTTATTATTTATTGTTCAGACAATTATTAAGCATTTTAAAATTCTAATAAAGTAATATACCCAGTTTACTAATCATTTTCTTTAGTTTTTAAATCAATTAAAAATAAAACTATACTATCATTGTATTTCCTTTAAGTTTTCTCGAATTAAGTAAAAAAGGGTGTCTCAATTGAAAAACTTGAGCTTGTAGCACCACAAGATACTCCTTAAAAAGACAATAAATATTAATAGTATTCAAAAATACGGTTTATAAGTAAAATATTTAAGTATTTTAAAATTCATATTTTAAATAACTATTATAAAAAAGGAGGGAATCAGCATACTTGGTTAAATTACCCTGTATGGATTTATAATGTATTATATGGATACTAATAAATAATAATGCTTAAACATTTCAGTGCAGTAATACTCACTAGAAGCTAAAATGTCATGTTCTCTGGGGTAAGACGATGGGTAACTGGACAAATTGTCTGCCGAACTCCATTGGAACGCTTCGTTCTTATATCCGGGAAGTGTTTCGGAGTCTGTTTTCACAAACCCTACCAGCTTGACGTTCTTGTAGTAATCATCACCGTTGTCAGTTGTCTTGTCACCTTCCATTTTGTAGCTCAAATGGTTGTTAATCTTATTCATATTATCACTGCAGTGAGTCAAGGCGTCGATGGGATTATCCGTTTATAAAGATTACACGAATACATCGATGCGAATCTATACGAAAACAAATTATTATAACGTAATTAGGTATAATCAGGGGCGGACTGGGACTGCTCCGGCCCAATATTCCAAGTTTATTAGCGGCCCTTGGTGTTTTAGGGCAATTTTTTTTACTCTAATTGCACTTATGATTTATGAACTTATACACGATGTATAACAGAAACACTTGACAAATTGAATAGGTAACTCTTGTTCTAATCATTTAAATATTTATTTGAAATAATTTATAGACTTTTTTAAGTACAGTATAATATTTATAACACCAATAAAAAGGTGGGCAAGTGGATGTCACTCTACTGTACAGTAGGTTACAAGGGGGTCACTGTAGTGAATGGTATTAAATTTGAATTTAATGATATAATATCATTGTATACGGAAAATACGGTTAATATACAGTATTTGATGATACTATTGTGAATAAAGTACTTAGGTATTTAATTTCAGTATTAGGAACTATACCTAGTATTTACTATAGTAGGTTAAATTCATTGTTAAAGAAAAAATTACATTTGAAAATGTCTTTGCGTGTTTATAAAATATAACAATATACTCTAAAAGTTTCATATACCAACAAATAATATTTTTAAATTGCAATAAAATAACTAAAATCGAAATATTCTTGGTTTTAATATGTCATTTCGTCCAAATTTGAATTAAAAATGTCAGTAAAAAAACTATATTCTTCAACTATATTTTATAGATTTTTTGGTTACAGTATGAACTATATTTATGAGAATCTTTGTTTTACATTTACAATCCATGGTTATAAAAAATTGAAAACTGTACATTTTATAATTTTTTAAAAATACAATGATTGATAATTTTCGAGATTTTGATACATTTTGATAAATTCGAACTTTAAATACTTATAAAAAAAAATTGTGCCTATGTTTGTATTTTTAATATTTTCAAAATGCTATAGTAACAATATATCAGGAGCTTTATATTAAATTTTCACACTGTTTAGCCCACAAAATAAAATTTTATTGATATTTATAAAAAAAAAACTAAACAAATTGAAATTTGAAATTGCCCGTAAACAGCTCAAAATGAGTCAAAATATTTTCAAAATTGTTATGGTGTATATGGAGAACTTTCAGTGAAATTTTCATGAATTTACAGTTATTCATTTTTGAATTACAAAAAAATAAAGAAATCGCAGGTATCTAATATCTATATGAGAAATCGAGTGAATATCCAATGTTGAAAAAATTTAAACTTCAATCGCTCATAAAAGTTTTATTTGACTTTCTGGTAGAAATTTTTTTTTGACAAAAGTAGACAAAATTATGATGAATCTTGTATAACATTTTCAAATCCGAGTTTTAAGAATAAAAACTTTTAGGAATTCCTAGCTAAAAATAATTTGTGAATTTTCGTCATTTTTGCGTATTTTGTCAATATTTGAACTTTAAATGCTTAAAAAATAAGAATTGATTTTTAATATTTTAGGATTTTTCATATTTTTCATCTTCCTTTGAAAAAAATATATTAGGAGCCTTCAATTAAATGTTCAAGAGTTTTTACCCAACAAATAGAATTTTATTGATATTTATAGAAAAAAAAATAAAATCGACACTGAAAATGTCCGAAAACAGCTCAAAATAAAACTTGATAATGTTATGGTTCATAGAAAATTCTAATATAAACATTCAGTCAAAATTTGATGTATTTAAGGTCATTTTTTTAGAATTATAAAAAAAAACTAAAGTTGATTTTGTCAAAAACCTATTAGGCGTAAAAATTCCTGTTTTCTTCTGAAAACTATTGGAAATTTTAAATTTTGACCTCCCGAATGCACTAACTTAATTCACCTTCCGATCGAACAAGACACTGTTGAAGAAAATAGAAGCAGTTCTACTACCCCAAACAGTGACGGCAGACACAACAATTTAAAAATTTAAAATTAAAAAAAACACACATGATTGGAAAATCAATTATACATTCATCACTCCGCTCGGAATCTAAAATTGTATATAATAAGTAGATACCTACCTAATTTTTTTTTTGAAAAATTTAAAATAAGTACCCATTTGTAAATCTAATTTTTAAACACATTTTGATAAAAAAAAAGTATATTTAAATCAAGTAGCTTATTTTTTAAAATTTTTTTTAATATTATTATTTTGAAGCAAATTAATTTTAAACGTAATAACTTTTTTCAAAATATTGTTTTTGGAAATTTCCTGACATGAGAATATTTCTTAAATTATTTATTATCCATGACATTTTCATGACTGTAGTCATAAGAGTAGTGTAATTTTTTTCAGATCATTCCGTTACAGTATGTTTAGGTATATAATATTATATAAAATACATATTATTCCCAAAATTTTCTTTTAAATTTAAATTATTGAAATATAAAATAATGCTAAACATAGAAACAACCACGTTGGCTAGTACCTACTCATTATTCATAATATTGTATTCACTATATTTTCGTTATTTTCCGGCAGTTCTACCGTGCGGTATACGAATTTCAATCAATTTACAAAATAACCATCCTATATAAACCGAAATTTGGCTTTGTGCTAATTTTTCCGAGCTAAAGCCTAATTATTCGTCTAATTTGACAGGAATAAAATAGTCAAATTGGCCATAGTCTTTTAATTCGATCTGAATTTATTTATACCTACTTTATAAATGCGTTGCTATACACGCCACACGGCATAAAATCCCTGACAGGACAATAACGTTATACGTTACCAGAAATAAAACATTTTTAATTGTATTGATATCCATATTATTTAATTATAATGTATATCTATATATTATGTTTTTGTTATCTTTTATATGGTAGGTAGTGTACTAGTGTCTATATTGTGTAGTTTGTGATGGGCAATAGCAGCCCAATCGTCCAATATATTATTATAAAATAACAAAAAAAACAAATTTAAATACAACAATTATAGTTATACATATTTGCTAGAAATAGTAGCGGCCCAACACTTACAATTTGGTACCGGCCCACTGTGCTATAGAATAGTGGCACACCGGGCCAGTCCGCTACTGGGTATAATATAGTCAAATTAACTATTTGATGAGTTCTAACGATTAGATAACCCGGCATTCGTAAATTACATAATATATAGGAGGTACCCAGGTAGGCACTCTGCCAATAATTATAATTAAATATTATAATTTTAATTTTAAGTATTTTCAATTGTAATAACGAATAAGTAATATCTGTAATAAGACAAAGTATCTCTACGTATTAATTCCTGAAATAGCATATAGCATCTGGAGGACTTACCAAATAAAATTCTCAAATATATATATTTTTTATATTAATAAATGAAGCATAACATTATTTGTAAACTATTATTTTTCAATTCTGAAAATAGCATTACAAAAAGAAGAATAACAAAATATTTAAACTTTAAACAGAACAAAAATGAAACATATATTAATTTTGTAAAATATGATTCATAAAAAAATGTATCGTTGAGAGTTAAAAACTAAAATTGTATATTTTCATTTAAAAATGTATGAAGATTTACAGATATATTAATTAATATATAATTTTTAGTTTATAATTGTATAACAAAAGTTTATTTTAAATAAATAATTCCGAATGTCTACATATAATATTTTGAATTAATTTCCTCATCATTCTAAAAACAAAATAAATTGCAGAATTTTAAATTGGTAGCACTAAGCATTAAATACTTGATTATATATTTTATGTGTTCATTTAAAATGTCCATTCCATGAAGGACAAGAATTGTATTATGTGTTCTTAATTTCTTATAAAATACGTTTTTCCTGGTTTGAGTATTTATTCAAATTAACACTATAATTTATGTACCCGTGTACCCACGTAGGATAAGTATTATTAGCTTGATGCCCTATTATCAATTTTTGGATGGGAATTTAAGTACTTTTAGTCATAAATATAGACATAAAATGACTTATGAATTATGATCTTTACTATACTAATATTCTTTTAATTAGGATTCAACAAAAGTAATAAACATACTTATGGCTCAGATACATACCTACACGTAATAGGCAATGTAATAATAATATAAAAATTCAGCAATCACAATAATAGGTACATAATAATATAATAGTCATTCAATTTCAAAAATTAATTCAGATTTACTGAATATAAAAATTAGCCTAGAAGAAGGTTAGCTTTTGAATAGGTTTTGTACTTGAAGTAATTTTTTCATATAATAATAATACAATTTATAAAAATGTAATTTAAATACAATTAATATGAAACTTTGAAGTACGTTAACATATTTTTCGTAATTATATTGTTAGAATTTATAAATAATTAAATCCAACACCTCCAAATATTACAACATTTTCAGAATTTTAAATATTATAAATAGTATAAAAACAATATTAAAAGGTAATATAAGACATATAGGAAATATCAATTAGCTATTGAGTAAATCACATTCAACCGGTATATTGTATAATATAAATTTAATTATTTTTATCATTCCAAATTCACAGCATCTTTATCATAAAATAATTAATAAAATACCATTAGAATATTAGATGATAACATTTGTATTTTAGTATTTTCAGATAAACATGCATAATATATTTTTTTTACATATTATCATTATTATTTTTATTAATCTTAACCATTCCAAAATGATTGAACATCGTAAACTGTAATTCGTAGAAGACGACAGTCCTTGAATAAAAAACATGAAATAAATTAGTATTTTTTATAATATAGGTAATATTATATTTTATTATGTTGTTCGACTACTTTTTTTATGGCACGAAAATATTATACTAATATGAATATGAATAGGCTATAGTCTATTACTATATTTATACTAACTAACTATAGTTAGGTAGGTACCTATATACACATATAATTTATTCTAGGATGTACCTAACATAACACATACACATAATGTTATATTGAGTCATACTTGATATCGTATGTATAATAAAGTTGATAGTAACTCACCATCATAAAACATATTTTTATAAATAATACTATAATATAATACTTAATCAAAACAATGGTTTGAATTAAATTAAAACTTTTAGAGATGAAAATTGAATTGATAAATATTTTAGTCTATTATAATGATAAAAACATGAATTGACATTTCACCTGAAAAATTTCTATTATAAACCTGTTATTAACAATATTCCTTATTTGACATTAAAGATAATTAGTTTAGTTACAAAATAATAAGGAAAATATATTAATATTATAATAAAATATATAAATTAATATCTATTAATAATTTATAATTGAAATAAAATATAACACCTTAATTTAGATGTTTAAATTAGTTAACTCTAAATTATTAATTTAACAATCATAATTCAATTAACATCATATAAAATACAAAAACTATTGAAGTTAAATAAAAGAAAAAATTTTGTAATTTGTAGGTAGATATATTATATGCATTTTTAAATGTATTTTAACATTTATTGAACCAAATAGTTGTATGTCATGCCTAATTTTTTATCCATAATATAATAAACATTATGCACCTAGTAAGTATTTATAATGCAATATAAATAAAAACGCAAATAAACTAGTTGAATTAATCGCAATAAGACGGAAAACGAGGTTGAATAAATGTATTTTCAATACATATTGAGCTTGATAAATAATAAGTACCTAAGTGTACATAATGATAATAATATTATTTGTACATCCATTTAATATATGAATGCAGGTCCACAATAATTGTTTTCTACGCCTAGGGGCTAATATTGACAATCACCAACCAGCCTATTATTTTGAATAGTTTTATAAATATTTACATTTATGTAACAGTAATAAAATATAATAAGTATACAAGATGTATCAATAATACCCAAATTTAATTGGTATAACCTAGGTTTTGCCAACTACTACTGGGTATTGGACGAATTTTGGACATTCACCAGCTGGCCTTGGTGGCTTGGTGAGTCCAAGTATGCGTTCAAAATTACCCCGAATGATACAATAAACCGAGCATTTACAAAGTATTGAAATAAAAAATAAATAGAAGATCTTATTGTAATGTGCACTTATGACCTACCTACTATTTAAATCATTAATTATTTATATTATTGTTAATTTAACATATTTACCTAAATTAATAACTTTAATTTAAAAAATTTTAATTTTAATCATTTAATATCTATCATGAAAAATAATCACAAATATTAGGTAGATACCTATAACAAACAGCTGAAATGCCTTCTGATAGAAGCTCTGTAAAAAAATACCTTGAAAAACGGCAAAAAAAATATTATATTAACTTTTCAGAAACTATCAAAATCCTTTGTCCACTTATAATCTATTATTTCAAATATGATCCGAAATAAAATAATAATATTTTGAATAGGTTAATGTTCATTAGGTAGTTGAAAAATTACGTAATATTTTATTAAACATTTAAGTAATAAAATATATTATAATAATTACTTATTTGTATTTTATTTAATATTATTCATAATGCAGCATTTTATAAATACCTAAAAACATTTATTATGCATAACAACTTGAGCTATCTTTAACCAATGCTAATAGTTATATAATTATAATAATTATATGTGTCTATGTGTATGTATGGTTATAAAATATGTTATAATATACTATCGTCTCGTATGAAGATTTCAGAAAGGCGTTTTATATAGGCAAAGTACGTGCAAGTAATAAGTAAAATAATAAATTGAGATTTCAAAGAGCTATGCGAGAAAACAATATCAGGGTTTTTAAATTAAATTTCAACAGTATTAAGTTAACTACTTTAAACAGTTTATGCAGTTTAAAAATTACTGTTGGACAATTTTTTTGAGGAATTTTTGAATACTTAGTTCATTTTGAAATGATTTCATGATAATTCATAACTTAACACATCATTCAAAACACATAATATTTTATGTACCGTTGAACACTCTGTACCTTGCCAACAAAATTATATCTTTCTACAACAGTAGCATACGCATACCTAAAGTTCTAAATTCACACAATATTTTACAATATTTTGTGAAATAACTATAAAAATATTAGGTATTCATGTTTATTGTATTCCAATTATATACAAAAAAATAGATTGCATAGTTTACATATTTTTATTCAATCAATGTTGATAAAAATAATTCTGTTAATATTTTTGAAGAAATATTTTTTTTTTGTTTATCAAAAACACTAGACACCGATACGACAACCGATACTAAAAAAAAATACTTGTTTCAGCAGTTATAGGTAACTATAAAATTATAATATAACTTACTTCGACAAGCTCAAAATTAAAAAAAAAAAATATTGGACAATATAGGGAAATGTTCACAATCTACTGAAAATTTGCACATTCTTTTCATCCTGAAACTATCGAAGGATTATGCCACACGGCATGTTGGTGGTTAATTAAGAAAAAAACATTTTTTATAAATAAAAACAATCGGAGCAATGAAACCTACTCAACCGGGAACTTATTGAGGCATAGCCGGATATCCATCAATTTTCGCACCTACGTCATATAATTTAAAATTTTTAAGTCCACTTTAATAACGTCCTACGAATACATTTTGAAAACCATGTTATGTATTTAGCGCAATACATAATAAAACATCTGAACGGCGGCCGATTTTTTCGCAATACAACTGTCAACGATAACAACAAAATGAACACATTCCGAACGATGGTTGTACGATGAGAAAACTAATGAACAATTTTCAAACAAAAAACGAATTAACTTTCGAAATACTTTTTCTATCGACAACCGTGAATACGAGTCCATTTACAGAGGTGGGGTTTCCAACAGCGCGACTGTTTACGTATATTGTTCAGTGACAATAAAGAGTCAGCAACAGTACAAAAAAAAGTACAATATTATGATTGAGGCGTTGGGTTTAATTTGTTCAACTCTATCGTTTCGCATTCGAATGTGGCACAATGTGATGAATTCGCCGTTTTATAACTAAATCGTATTAAAAGCATTGTCAGTAATTTATAATATAACTATAAAAAATATAGGTAAGTATTTTCGCAGTCGCGGTTTGAATTATTATAACAACTATTTAACTCACCAACTCAAGTCCTGGAAACGCGCACTCAATTTGGATGTAATATTACGGCCGATCAAAAACACTATTTATTTGATACAATTACGATTACGGATTTTGCGAGTCTATTATTAGTGGATCATTTAGCAGGCAGATCACTACAGTCGTGTAGTAGGTACTGTGCCCAGTGCGAGTAAACACTGATATTCAGGTTCAGGTAGCGTGTAGGTACACACAACCGGTACGCAGATAGGTACGCAAAAACGAGTCGACATAGAACGGTTATCAGTGGAGGGGTGGACTTAGGGGACAGAGGGGGAAACTGAAGGTCAAGGGACCGCGTAGTATCACTTTGATGACCGAGTCATCAATGGTCGTTATGGTGTACCTACAAGACGTTTGGGTTATTTTTGTTTTTTATTTTTTTTTTAATATATATTATTGTACCTACCTAAGAAGTCATTACTTTTTCTTTCATTGTTACATGCACGCCCAGATAAAAATTATAAATAACTGTGTTACAATCGTAGTGACGAAAAAAAAATACCAACAAAACCAAATACCATAGCAAGGTTAACACTGCTAGACCTAGACAATATAATAAAGGTTCAAGTTCAAAGCGTGTATTCCCGAGTTCATATTTTTTTATTCTAATAAAACAAAACTTTTTAGGTTTAGAATCAATATTATTATTATACATAATATAATATAATATATAAATCCTGACAAGACAATAATAATTACTATAAAATGAGATATATCAAGTAGTTTTCGATTCGTTTTTATACAATTTGTAATTATTCGATATTTTACATAATACGTAGTACAAAAGAAAACTAAAATTTAAAAAAAATGTGTATGATTCCCTGTTTTTATGATACTTAATTTTAAGTTACATTTTTGTTTGATAAAATTATGTATTTAAATATTAAATGGTAAAACATGAATGCAAAATGACACACACCGTATTCTAAAATAGTTAATGATATTAAATTAAGTAAAATATACTCATCATTTTTTTATGAGCATTTAAAACTTAAAAACGCCACATAAATACCTATAGAAAATAGAATTCATCTCAGAAGTTAGAATCATTTTTCTAATAAGATAATAATATTATATTATTCTTTTTTTTTAATATTTAGGTACATCCCCATCTAAGGTGGTTTATTTAAAATAAACGTTAAATAATAATTTTTATTTCCCCAGACAACTAAAACGATAGTTTTTCATACTTAATAATGTATGTATTATTATTATTTTTAACTGCCGATTTTTTTTACAGTAAAATGTGCATGTTTTACGTTTTTGTTATTTAAGCTTTTAGTATATAAGACCGTGTGCATAATATTTATATTTATAAAATACACAAAATGCCCAGACCTGTATATTGCTATTATGAAATCATAATACAATAAAATCACCGAACTGTATGATAGGTAATATGCCAAACACGATAAGCAATATATTTATATACAGATAGGTTGTATTGTTCTATACCTGTATTATAATTTATAGCGCACAACAATACCTAGAACCTTAATACACTAGGTACTAGGTAGTAATGTAGTATTAACTATTAGGTACATTAATTAAAAACTGCTACCTACCTGGCTACCTGTACAATATAAAAATACGTTTTATTTGTGAGGTACCTATAATATAATAACTGTACATATTATAATGATATATTATATAATGAAGATGTCCTAATTTGACTAATCAACGTATAGTTAGAGTCATGATAGTTAGAGACTTAACAATTTCATGGTACCTACCTAAAAGGTTTTTAAAATTCGTATTCTAAATATGGGCTCACACGGGGATTTTGTTTTAGCAAACGGAAATTATTGTTTTTTATATACTGAGTGATTCACCTAGCATACATTCATACCCTTTTTTCTTAAATAATGCAGTTATAAAAAAACAGACTTACATTTTTTTAATATACATAAAGAAACTACACTTTTAAATGTTTGAGATTTTTATGCTACACCACTAATTTTAAATTAGATACATCAGCATTTTCAAAAAAATTATCCACTAAATAATTTTTTTTCCTTTATTATTATATACACAATCTGTACCTCATGGGTACAATAAGAGTATTAGCTGAGATAAATAAATACATGAAAATGCTTGATAAAAGCAGCCACTCAGTTATGACACTTAAAAAAAACTAAATAATTTAAAACAGAAAAGGAGGGTTCTCGTTTGTAAAACGTTGGTGCTGACGTATAACAACCTATATTGGTTGAAAAATTAAGCTATAAACACTCTAAGAGTATTAATCTATATTGATATACCTTTCATAATTTATAAAATATTTTTAAAACGATCCTATAGTTTTTGAGTATAAAGAAAACAAACGAAGAAACATTAATTTTTATATATTAGATTTTGTGGTATTAACATCTCATATTGACGTTAATCTAGTTAATAGAAATGTTTATTATCTTAAACTCAAAAACTACTGGACCGTTGTCAATATAATTTATATAAACAGATTTCTTGACACTCGTAGAATTTTTATAGCTTATTTTTCAACTAATATAGGTGAACCACACATGAATTTAATTTTGGCTCACTAAAATCGAATATTTTTTTTGTTTATTTAAATTGTATTGCCATTGATTTCTGATTATTTATTATTACAATAATGAATAAATTACTAAAAATATACCATAATATACAATCATTTTTTTGTAAATATATTTGAAAAAATACACAATTACAACTTTTATGATTTTCAAATCTGAATCATGATTTGTTTTCATAATTCTGCACATAATTGATTCAAATACTAAAAGATGAATAACAAACATACATTTTAACGATATTAAATTTACGTCGGCTTTTAAGTATTCCTTGTATCTGTCTTCATATTTTTGAGTTTATAAAAAAAAAATTTCCAGAACTAACCCTGTCATGCATAATTTTTTATTTTTTTCCGAAAAAAATGTACTGTTGTAAAAAGACATCAGGATAGTGGGAAAAATATTTATAAAAATATTCAAGATAAACTTCACCGAAAAGTGGAGTAAAGTTAAATTTGTGCCAAGTATGGCACGACGTGCACAAATAATTGTACATCTGTACCATATATACGGCCAAGGTGTATCAAATAGTACAATTTATATTTATGTCATTTGGGGAACATGCACCCAAAATCTTGTACCTATAGGTAGTTAATAATTATTATTGTGTTACAATAAATTGTCTATTTTTCAATTTTGATTAAACAAGAACGAAGTGCGTTAAACTGAAAGAATAATATGTCTAAATAATGTTATAAATAAAATTAAAAAAGTTGCTCTGCTGTACAGTAGGTTACAAGTGGATTACTGTTTAATGGATGTTATCAAATTTGAATTCAATGATATAATATCATTGTATAAGAAAAACGATTCTGAGAGGAAACGGCATGTCAGTCTAAAATTGTATGGGGTATAGGAAATGCTAATATAAACATTCAGTGAAATTTTCATGTATCTACAGTTATTCGTTTTTGAATAACAAAAAAATAAGGGAATCGCTACATAAGAAATCGAATGAATATCCATTGTTGTAAAAATTTGAATTTCAAACGCTCATAAAAATTTAATTTGGCTTTCTTATAGACATTTTTTTTTTTTTTGATAAAGGTAGATAATCTTATAAGGAATCTTGTATCACATTTTAAAATCTTAGATTTAAAAATGAAAATTTTTACAAATACTTAACTCGAAATAATTTGCTAATTTTCGTGATTTTTCTATATTTCCATTAAATTTTAAAGCATTTTTAACCAAGAAATAACATTTTATTGATATTTATAGAAAAAAAAAAAATAAATGGAAAATTAAAATGTTCCTAAACAGTTCAAAACAAATCATAATATTTTGAAAATTGTATCGTGTATAGAAAATGCAAATATAAACAACCAGTGAAAATGTCATGTATCTACGGTCATTTGTTTTAAAGTTACACCTAAAACCAAAATTGATTTTTTCGAAAACAGATTTGTGTAAAAATTAACGTTTTCCCTTAATTTTTCTTTTGTTTTTCACGGCGCTTTTGAAAACTACTATGAAAATTTTACTTTTGACCCCCCAAAGTACCAACTAGATTCACTTTCCTATCAGAAAAGATACTGTTGAAGAAAATCCAAGCACTTTTACTGTCCTAAAAGGTGATGACAGACACAAATATAAAAAAATAAAAATAAATAAATAAAAAAAAACACACACATTGTAAAATCAATACATTCATCGTTCCACTCAGAATCTAAAATTTTAAAAATTGTAGGTACCTATCCATCTATGAATAGCATAATATGACGTTTAATCTCGTTAGCTTGATTGAGATCTCCAATCGTTTTTTAATAATATAGTAAATTATGTTGTATTTTTAATCAATAAACCAATGTACCATAATATACGTACGCGCGTTTAAATTCAGTCGATACCCATTGTTCGGATTTGCTCTCCTTTGTTTTTTTCATAATACCATAGGTTATACCTCACTTCAAAATGAAGTCCAATAGGCAATAACTTGTATTACCGTAAGCTTATATACACATTTACTTACATGATTCTAATCGCTTAGATAGAATATAATATATGCGACTGCATGTGTAAATAAATTGAACGTTTTAATGTCATAAATCATACAAGTGCGTGTCTTGTTCTGGGGCTAATCTCTATGGAAAATCTTTACGATTATTTCCGACGTTAGACGAGTAGGTAGGTATTTTAAACAGTTTAGTAAAGCATTCGTATAAAAAATATATTCTTATACTTTCAATACTTTTATTTTATTCGAAATTCTAATACTATTTGAAATATTTTTCATAAAGAGTATTCAAATACGTATTTTGAATACATTTTTTCTATTTTAAAAATACTTTTCCGATACTGAAAAATAATTTTGATTTTGTGATAAAACAAATTGTTGTAATCAATTTATTTGTATAATATTGGTAATTTAGTTTACACCAATATTATTTATTGTAGATACAATAAAATATACAAATATATAATAATTATTTCTATATTTAATATGTTGATGCATTAACCAATACAAACGATAACATTATGCAATAGTTTACAAGTATACAACCGACCCCCTGTAATCAAAACCGAAATCGAAATCAAAATCGGAAAAAGTTAATACCGATATCCGAAGCGAAATCAAAATCGGGAAATATATTTTCGGTTTCAAGCCCTGGTCATTATAATAATATAATAATAATGAAGGACTTGAAACCGATATTGGATACCGATTTTGAATACCGGTTTAAACCGTTAAAAACCGAAACCGAAAACAAAATCGAAAAAAAATCAATACCGGTAACCGAAACCGAAATCGAAATCGAAAAAAATATTTACAGTTTCAAGCCCTGATTATATATCCACAGATCGTATTCACAAGTCACAACACCACATTTCATATTGCCATATTGGGTTTTCATTTGATGTAGTTGTGATTCAGTGGCGCCGAACCCTATATTCAGGTAGGGCGGATGCCCTACCTCATAATATTTAGGTGGTGGGTGGGTGGTTTGGTGGTTCAGTGATTGTGTCAACGAGTTACTTATACCTGGACTTATTTTTGTAGCCTACGCCTTTACAGCCTTACAGGCAATCTACAGCCTAAATACAGAATAATTAAAACCATGATAATTAGTTAGTAAATATAGTATGCTAGGTAACACGGTCGTTGTCTATTCAATGATCAAATAAAAAAAAGCATATCAGTGGAAGCATTGCATATACACATAATAGCATAGCATATAATACCTATTACCTAATAGTTAGAACTTAATTTGTGGTAGTGCTAATAATTATCTTGTTAACCTGAAAACCATAGTAAGCATAAAATATTTATAAGTTATATTTTAAAACATAACTAGTGTCTAGTAAGTCAATTTGGAATTATGTATAATATGTTGGTATAATTTCAATCCAAAATAAAAGTATGTATAACGATTACTGATAAGGTTTACCTAATATAAAGGTGGGTAAGTGGATGTCGCTCTGCTGTACAGTAGGTTACAAGTGGGTCACTGTATAATGGATGCTATTAAATTTGAATTCAATGATACAATATCATTGTATAAGAAAAACGATTCTGAGCGAAGACGGTATGTCAGTCTAGGTTTAAGACAAATTATATACATATCAATGGTATTAAAAAAAAATTGACCTATAATAAATTCCAAATTAATCATATTACATTATCACAATATCCATTAGGTACTTATAACACGTTATACATCAACATCAATAACAAACCCTGATACTATCATAGATATATAATAGTACACTTCAGAAGTTTCAAGTAGGTACCCACGAATAATATTATATAATCACAATAAAATAACTAGGTTTTTTAATATGTAATTTCGTCCAAATTTGAACATAAAATGACTATAAAAATAAACTGTGATTGTATATTTTTTAGATTTTTCGGTAAGAGAATTAACTACTTACGTGGAATCTTGTTTTAAATTTCCAATCCTTAGCTATAAAAACTGAACATTTTATAATTTATTAATTACGATGATTAACAATTTTCGAGATTTTGAAAAATTCTGTCAAAATTCGATGTTTAAATGCTTATAAAAAAAAATTGTGCCTATGTATTTTTAATATTTTTCAACTGATATTGTAACAATATACCAGGAGCCTTGTATTAAATTTTTACACTTTTTGGCCCAACAGATAAAACTTTATTGATATTCATAGAAAAAAAAACTAAAAAAATTGAAAAATGAAAATATCCGTAAACAGCTCAAAAAGAATCAAAATATTTTCAAAATTGTATGGTGTATAGAAAATACTAATATAAACATTCAGTGAAATTTTCATGTATCTATAGTTATTCGTTTATGAATAACAACAAAATAAGGAAATCGCTACATGAGATATCGAGTGAATATCCAATGTTGTAAAAATTTGAATTTCAAACGCTCATAAAAATTTAATTTGACTGTCCGGTAGAGATTTTTTTATTGATAAAGGTAGACAAACTTATGAGTAATCTTGTATTACATTTTCAAATCTTAGATTTAAAAAGAAAAATTTTTACGAATTCTTAACTCAAAATAATTTGCTAATTTTCGTGATTTTTCCATATTTTGTCAATTTTTGAACTTTAAATGCTTATAAAAAAAAAAACTGTGACTAACGATTTTTAATATTTTTCATCTGCCTTTGAAACAATATACTAGGGCCTTCTATTAAATTTTCAAGTTTTTTTAACCGACAAATAAAATTTTATTGATATTTCTAGAAAAAAAAACTAAAAAAAAAATGAAAAATGAAAATGTCCCTAAACAGTTCAAAATAAATCAAAATATTTTGAAAATGTTATCGTGTATAGAAAATGCAAATATAAACAACCAGTGAAAATTTCATGTATCTAAGGTCATTTGTTTTAAAGTTACACCAAAAACCAAATTCAATTTTCTGAAAAATCGATTTTGGGTAAAAATTCCCATTTTTCCTTAATTTTTCTTTTGTTTTTCTTGGCGCTTTTGAAAAGTACTGTGAATTTTAAACCTCCTAAATTGACCTTCTCAATACACCAACGATATTCACTTTCCAATCGAACAAGATACTGAAGTCGAAAATCGAAGCATTATTTCGACTACTTATCGTGTACACAGACACAAAAATAAAAAAATAAAAAAATAAAAAAATAGAAAAACACACATCATTGTAAAATCAATACATTCATCGTTTCACTCAGAATCTAAAAATGTGTTATTGAAACTATACTGGTGAATCAAATATTTTTTGTAAACGTCAAATATTATTGGTCTGGGGGTGGTGGTGTCTCATAATTTTGAAAGTTAGCCCTACCTAATTTTTTTGGTTTCGGCGCCACTGTTGTGATTTGAGATTTGAATAAATTTACCTTAAGATTGTTGTTCAGGTAAAATAATATAAAATAATAATACAAATTCTACCTATACCCAATGTAGTATTGTAGATCCATGGATTGGATTACGGATAAATTGTATGTGTAAGTGTGTAACCGGTATTATTGTTATGAGTATTTTTTTCCAGTTATCAGGCATAAGCAATTTTTTTAAATAATTATTCAAGAATAATTAAAAACATTTTGATAACTTAAGCAAAATATACTACAAACTCATCCAGATGTATATGTGTGTGCAGGGCCGGATTGGTTAGGCGAGCTACCGAGGAAATCTCGGTGGGCCGCTTAAAGTTTTTTCAGGTCGGGTGAGTGTGAGTGAAAATAAATTCATGTTTAAAATACGATTGGCCGCCTATAAGCTAGTAATAATTATAAACGTAATTTTAGGCCACTGAATATTATGTAAATGGGCCGCTTATAGAAGTGAAAATCTCGATGGGCCGATACATACCTATTACCTATCCGGCCCTGCGTGCGCGTGTGTGTGTGTCATAGGCGCAAATTGGGGGGGGGGACTTAGGGATGCTAATCCCCCCCCACAAAAAAAATAACCTAGGACATACAATTTTAATATGCTATATTGCAATGGTCTGCTTGCCTTAAATATATTCAGCCCCCCCCCCCCAAAAGTCAAAAGTTGAAATTGCACCTATGGTGTGTGTGTGTGTGTGTGTGTGTGTGTGTGGCATATATAACACTCTGTATGTACATGAAAGAAGATTATATTTGTATTGGCATGGAAGTGTTCAAGGTTGCTTCATGCAATCATGCTGAACATTAAACTGAATCAACCAAGGACCAGAAATGAAAAAAGGAAAAAAAGTATTAATATGCCATGTCAAATTAAGATAATTTCTTTGACAATTTGAAGACATCAGTATTTGGAATTTTCTCATGGCAGTGTACTAATGTAGTAATATTATTTAAATTAAATGAACTCAGAACTACAGATTATAATATTATATATAAACACTAAGCTACTCAGGTGTGCATATAATAAATAAGGTTTATTTAAATTTCTGTACCTACATAAAACTATTTTTGGAGGACTGAGATAAAAGTTTTATTTTATTATTATAATCTATAAATCCTTCCTTCCCGCCACCAGAAGATGTCTTGAACCTACCACAATATAGTAATATTCATATAACTGTAATGTTTATTAATGTGGTATTAGACGAAAATAGAATTTTATGGGCAATACAAAATTATAATATGATCATATTCTATTATTATAGTGTATTTATATTATACTCGTATTAATATTGTATTTCTATTATGCCATTATGGTAAGACGTTTAGACGTATAGTACGATGTCGATATTATGTTCGAATTTCTACACTAATATTATTTTGTATATAATATTGAATATATTGCTAAATAAAATCAAAGGTTTGGCATTAACTTCCTAGCTACAGTGGTCGAAGTGGGGGGGGGATACGGAGGGATGACATCCCTCTACTTTTTTGTATTTACATTTTTCATCCCTCTACTTATTTTGTCTAGAATAACGCATTCCTCCTAAGAATTGTGTTTTAAAATTAAATAATTATTATGATTTTTATATTTATACCTATGTATAAGAAAACTTTTTATTTTTCGTATAGGCCGTTTCGCAATCATATTATCTATACCCGTATTTAGAGCCACGGATTAAGAATTTACATATACCTTAGTCGTGTTTAGAGCTAATAACATAATATTTTAATATCACAAAACAATAACAATATTGATGATAATAAGTCCACAGAAAAATATTATAAATAAAATATTTTATCAGTTTTTTTTGAAAAATTTGAAAATATGTTATTTATTTGTTTAGTTTTAAAGATTATTTATGATCGAAAAAGATTGTAGTATTCTGATGCATAAACAAAATGTGAACTATAAAAAAAAATACTATACAAGATATGAAGAATGTTATGATGATATCAGGAAATCTGAATTGTAAGGCATCCCTCCACTTATCTTAAGCCATTTCGACCACTGCCTAGCTAAAAATTTAATTTAACTAGTTGGTTAATTTTCGATTAAAAAAAATAATGTACCTATATAATATAACTAGGTATTGTTAAAACTAATGTATTAATATTATTTGTTGTTTAATTACACTCTAAAGTCTGTACAATGATTTTAAATAAAAATAAACAAATAAATATTCCTTGTTTTAATAACTCTAACCACTCTGAGTTGTTCAATAAAAATAACAAAATGTTTAGCAATTTGAAAGTCCACAATCACTACGTGTGACCCACGTGGCCAGGCATGAATGCAATTTGGGGAGGAGGGGATAGGGTGTGGTTAGGTTTATATTAGCATCTGCACGTGAGATATACAACTAACCAAGTACATGGTTGCGAATCGTTTTATCCTGAATATCGTTGTATATGGCATCGTAATACGTACTGCAATTGATACCATTTATTGTGGATAATTAGTCCTTATTTTATGTTCCTTGGTTATAATATTAATATGTATCTGATTGTATCATAATATTATGTACAAACCCGTTCTTAAATATGTAGTTTTTAAATGAGTCGGTGTGTTTAGACTAGGGGGAGGGGCTGTGTATAAAATGCTCATCGTTTAATCCATGATAATACAATTAACTGAAAAAATAGCTTCATCACGGGTAGTTTTTTTCATTAAAATGGCACCCCTGGACCAGATGGTAATTAAAAAAATATAATCAACTTTTTTACTTTTTTTTTATTTGAGTTAAATTAGTATTTTTTCATTATACTCAAAATTAAATATTATATTGTCTTGTTAACTATTAACTTATCTGACTTAATTTCTGAACGTTGACTTGACTTAAATAACTCAAGTCAATCGTTTTCATTAACTCACCCACCTCTGAATACAATTAATAATTATGTAATAAATACACTAATACCTACAACAAACCAAGGTCCATTTTGTTGACATAATAATATGCAAATATGCAATAGACAATAGTACCTATATAGCCATAGTAGTCACCTAGATATAGTTGTTATTTTTTAGGTTTTTTACACATGCCAAATGCAACAAATATTACGTATAATAAAATACAAACTATCAAAATACAATGACAATGGTTGAAAAAAACAATTAATGAAAAATATATTAGATAACAACTCACTGTAAATACTCCGCACACCCGATATTTAAATTTTAATGAGTACCAGGTTGCTATGTATCAATCTGAAGTCTAAATAGTTGAACAATTTACGTAAGAGTGTATATATAGGCTTTATATATGTCCAGCTACGGTGCAACAACGCTTTTGCGTTTTACTATATAGTAAGCATGTGCAGTTCTTACCTTGAATGCTTATAGTCTATAGACCCCACTCCCGTTTCAAATGTTCGAATTTCTTACATTTTTAAACGTATGTGTTCCTTTTTCTAATTTTCGACTATTCGTTTTTAACACCTAACCTCCTGCAGTAGCAAGTCAATTTATTCTCATGTTTATAATTGTCAATCACGTTTGACGCGTGATGTCAATGAAATCGAACAATAGCACGAAATACACACATGTCGCCTATAAATTCTAAAGACTCAACGTTTGATAATTTTCTCAAAAATAAAATGATAAAAAATACCTGTTAGATATATTTCCCAATACATTTTTAAAAACATCACGTATCTTTTGAATTATCATATAATTTGTTTCTATGAATTGCAGTGAAATCTGTATAAAGTATGGTCAAAGATAAACAAAAATAAAAACTTCGTCAACGCAGAGATTAGGTATGTTATTACTTATTAGTATTTTCTAAGAATATATATTATAATCACACACCGATACACCTATATCTATAAATAGCCAATTACTCAGTATGGACTATAAATATTATGACTATTATATTATTTATTATTATTGTTTAAATTTTGGTTACATTTGTAATGTAATGATAAAAAAACGAGGTAGGAAAGCTCACTGTCCGAGCGTGCAAATTCCCTGTTGGCTGTTTCTAAACGTATTTTAATACAACGTAATTAATAGTTATAATTCCTTTTACAATTTATATACAGTGACTACAAACAATGAATACAACTAGGTACTAACAATAAATAAATACCTTAATATCAACAATTGTAACTATGTAGAACGCATCTACTGGTAACTAATACGGACGGACACAACGGGGATATAAGATGTTCTAAACATATGTTTAAGAAACCAAATGGAAACCAACAATGGAAACAATTTTACTTAATTTTTACTGTTTTTCCCGATGCTTACAAAAAAAAGGTAAATAAACATACCATCATTGTAAAATCAATACATTCATCGCTCCGCTTATAATCTAAAATGTTTAAAAACTTTTACCGAAACATTGTATTTTTTTCACTATATAATATGATGTACAATGTACCCAAACGTTTTATATATTTTTGGTGTCTGAAAAAATGTCCATGTACCTAAACGTGTGTACCCTATTCTCAGGCAAAAATATTGTAATTTAGTTGTACTAACATAAAGGTATGGCCACATAATACAATATGCATTTTTCCTATTATTCTTATGACCATAACACGTTTGGTACAGTCGTATAGACTGCGGCCAAACAGACAGTGCAGTTTTGATAGGCTATTAAATGACGCAAACTTACAGAAATAAGGTTTATTTTATTTAAGACATATACAATGGGTACATCATGCCGTTTTATAAATTAAGTCCTGAAAATTATATCTGAAATATGATAGACCACAACTGCAATACTCTGATGAAGACGATTTCAGAAGTTTTCAGCTGTATTTTGACACATCGCGACGGGTACCTATATAGTGGCGATTTCCTCCCGAGTTCGATATTTGAGTTATTCTATAGTGCGAGGCCTATTTTTAAAAATCGTATCATTTAAATTGTACTCTAATTGTATATAATATTATGTGCACGGTGCTTATATAAACAAAAAAATCGTAAGGTCGTCACTGATAATATGGGCATGTGATCAACATAAATATTTGTGTAAAGGCAGTCAGTGATGGGACAGCAACGAATCATGGCCAAAACTAAACTTTAAACCATTGTTGAACATCGCCATAAACCTAAATAAATCAATTTGAAGAATTACTTATATAATGGTAAACTAAGCAAATAAAAGAACTTCGTCTTGTGAAATACATAGATACTAACTACCATTGATTATAAATATTATAATAATATTATTAATATGTATAACCAATGTAACTACTAAGATACAACATTTATCAAATAATGCAATATACATTATAGTTACAGGGTTATTCACCAATCATGCTATAACCCATTAGGTTATCTTTTAATAATGAATTTATTAAAATTCTGATTTTTTAAGTTTAAATGTAAGTACCTAAGTTGATATTAATAGATTTTTTTTATTCATCCCGAGTTATTTCTTTGTGGTCAAAGGATGTAGGTCCATGATAATATAATATGGGGACTATGATATAATATGGGGACCATGATAACATGAAAATATAATTAAATAATTAATATTAATCTCTCAACATTTTATAATTTGTACTAGATGTCTAGATCCAATATTATATCATTTTTTTATATGTTTGTAAAACCATTTTTTAGATACATTAATATTTTCAAAAAAATCATTTGCCTAAAAATCTACAGTAAAAAAGGATGGTTCCATTTGAAAAAAATAGTTTCTATCGCCACAGGACTCTCCTTGGAATGGTATAAAAAAAACAAAATAACCAAAAATATAATCCTTAATTGATATACTTGAAATTTTTATAACTCAGAATTTGAATAAATTTATCGTTAAAGAAAAAATGGGGGTTAGCATGCTTGTTGATCACCCTGTATACATTTGTATACACTTCCGACAAAATCGACATTTAAAAATTAATAACCAAGTAACGAAATTCATCTTACCACACACATTTCATCTTTGGATAAAGTTTAAATCAGTGAAATATGGACAAAAATAAGAAATACCTACCAAAACTTCAAACAGTTGGTTTTTTATAGTACAAGCCGTGTACAACAAACAAAATCCAGAAGGTGATGGATTGGTTTTATTTGAAGTATTATCAACCCATTCGTAGTGAATGTGTGACCCGACTTTTTACAGCCAAGTTACCAATTTCACAATCATATAATTACACTATTTTTAAGTTGAATAATATTTGTGTAACTGTGTTTATGTATTGTTATCTTATAGAAAATTAGTTGCATCATACTTACCACAGATATATAAAAATATATATGTATCTGTGATAGTGTGATACATACAAAGAAATATAAAAATATATATGTATCTGTGATAGTGTAAATGTGTGATACATACAAAAAAATTTGCTTTGTAAACATATACAGAAATTCCATGCAAATGATAAAAGTTTGTGGTTTTGAATTTGCTGTTTTTAGAGTTGTTCAAATCAGTTTTATACAAGTAAATTTTAATACGATTATTTTATTTTATTTATTTAGTATGAATATTAAGATAATATGGATTTATTATATATAATATTTTAAATTTAAATAAATCATACATGCTATACCCAAAAATAAATATTTTTATATATATTCATACATTCACATACTATTATACTATTATAATTGCAAGGAAATTAGTTTATTTTTATTCATATTTTTTAATATATTTTTGAGTTTCAACTTGCAATATGCCAATAATATATACTATAGTAGTAATAAATTGTCGTATTTAAATAAATAGTGTTCTAAAGACATTTATAAAAATAGCATTAATATTTTAATACAGTGACTAAAAGGAAAATATGTGATATATGTATAATATAAATTGGAGTATGTAATGATACAAATATTAGTGTGAGTAATGGTTTTTTCAAGTAGGTAGTTATTAATTATTATTAAATAAATATTTTAGATAGGTAATTATATTATGATATGAAAATATAAAAATATATACACTTAACATTATACTACTAGTTACTACTAGTTTCTACTACTAGATGTCTAGGTATGATATACCTATGTTACATTGTTTGCTCTTGCAGTAGGTACCTATTAAAAATTAAAATTTGATGATTATGATTCTAAAATTCAATATAATTTATAATTTATGAAATATTATAATAAATGTCATCATTGTTCAAACTTATTGCTTAAAAATTGAAAATACTAACTATGCCTAGTTAAATATAGTAAATATTGTTTTTTACATAACATATCAATGCTGAATAACGCTCAATTTTTATATTTTATTCATACATTTATTTTATATACAATTTATTCATAAATCATAATCCTTTACATTTTTAATGTACAAATGTACGGTCAAAAGATGACATTTTGGTGCTCTTTTACTGTCTCAAAAAGTGTTTAATAAAATAAAACTAAACATAATAATATCATTATCAAAATATAAACTTATAAAAACAAATCATAAAAATACATATTGGCAAAAAAACTTTTCAACTATAAAGACGTAGATACCAAAACTAAAACGATTGGTTCTGCATATTTCTTCGCAAGTCACATACAATGTTGAAATTGATTATATACAGTATGAAAAACCAAAACACTCAATTATTAATGGTTTGTAGGACCTTCATATAGTCCATATAGATTATAAAAACAAGTTGATATATTTATTACATATATTATCTCACTTAAATGAGACCTGTATCATTCTCTTCAATAAAAAATTAAACTTAAATGAGTTGTGTTTCTTTGAAATACCTTTACCTACACAGCTTTCATTATAAATTATAAAATATTGTTATATATTTTATATCTTACACAAAAACTTATAATTTCAATAACTATTATAAATGTTCTTGTATTAAAATTGTATTACGGTACCTAACGATGTCAAGGAAGGATATCTGTAGAACCATAAATAGGTAGGTACCTAAGTAATGTACCTTCTTTCCACTGAGAATCTATTTACTGTATTATTATAATTATTTAGTTTAGAATACAATTATGATTTTATGTAGAGCGAGACAAATTATTATAACTTATGGTTTAACTGTTTAAGATTAACAATAATATAATTTATTTTAGTGGCTCGGTGTGGCGCGATGTTTGCATTCAGTCAATAATGTGTTCTGAGTGTATATGGTGCGGCCGGTGTCAGTGTGTCACTATATAGTTCCTGGATGGGTGACCACCCGGGATTTTTAGTGACAAATCTTTGCCACACGCATACACACACATGTTCAAATTCATTGATTCATAATAATGTTCATATCTGCTAAACCGTAAGTATTACAACTAATTTGAATACGTTGATGAAAAGCTCATAAAATTGGGATTAAGAAAACATATCTTACAAGATTCCCACCTGATTTTTTGGGTAAAAAGAATAACACACATTTTTTATAACTTTAAAATGTCAAAATTTTAAAAACTTTCAGTTTTATCCTACAATTTTTTTTAAAGTAGGTGTGTTAAAATTTCAAAAAAACCTTCAAAATGTTATAAGCTTTTCAACAGTGTCTCGATTTTTTCGTTAAACCCCTCTGAAGGGCCGCTTTTCCACTTAATGTGTGGAAAACCCGGAAAAAACTTAAACAAATTACAAGCAATAAGTACAAAACCTGGTAAACTGATTTTTTTAAAATTTTGACATTTAAAATTTATAAAAAAAATGTGCGTTATTCTTTATACCCAAAAAATCAGGTGGGAACCTTGTAAGATATGTTTTCCTAATCCAAATTTCATGAGCTTTTCATAAATGTATTCAAATTAATTGTAGTACTTACGGTTTAGTAGATATGAACATTATTATGAATCAAACAAAAAAACTCAAATATGGAAATATTTATTATTGATAATTCGATTATGTTCACAAGGACTTCTTTTGTTCCATTTGAGGTGAAGAAACACCTCTAGGAGTTTGACACAATTATCGTACAACACCCTGTATAAATGGCATATATCCCATGTTAAGCACTTAGTCAAGTCACCCAAGTACCAATATAAAATACAAACTATACATGCGTTACAGATTTTGGGCACTTACCTGCCTATGAATAATTGCATCCCCTGATTATTTTTTTAAAAGGGATCTCGAATAGCGTCCTAGTGTCCTACGTTAGAGTTTACTTTTAGGTACTCAAATTACCTGCCATCAATTTAATTAATCGATAGTTTTAATATTATTTTACTTTAAATATTGATTTCATAACCTAGGAAAGATCGGTACCTAAATTTATTTTAATTAATTATTATATATTATGAACAGAAACTAAGGTTATAGTTTTAATTAACTTGCTTGGGCGAAAGCTGAATAATTTAATAAGCTAAACCAGCGGTTCTCAACCTTTGTATGTTGGAAAGTTCAAAAGTTGGCAACCGAAGATATTTACCCAATTTGTCTTGCGACATTTTTGAAATAATGTTCAATGTGTGGATACCCCCAACCGCCGCCACTATAACTTTTTCAGTTACTGCCATAACTAAAAAAAACTTAGAATCTTCGTATATTTTTATTTTTTTCTTATATTAGGTACTTATATCAATAACATTTTTAGATTCTGATTTCTGAGCGGATAGCGATGAATGTATGGATTTTACAATGATATGTGTTTTATTTTTAATTTTTAAATTTTTTAAAATTTTTTTTTATTTGTGTCTCTCATCACCTTTTAGGACAGTAAAATTGCTTAGGTTTTCTTCAATAATGTCTTTTCTGATAGGAAAATGAATCTAGTTGGAACTTTGGGGGGTAAAAAGTGAAAAATTCCCAATAGTTTTCAAAAGTGCCTGGAAAAATAAAAAAATTAAGGAAAAACATGAAATATTCACTGAATGTTTATAATAACACCATATACAGTAGTTTTAAAAAATGTTTTGAGTTGATTACGGATATTTTCAGTTTTCAATTTTTTTAGTTTTTTTTTCAATAAATGTCAATAAAATTGTTCCCGTTGAGTCAAAAAGCTTTAAAATGTAATACTATAGGCTCCTAAATCCTAATATATATTGATATAATGGAAGATGCAAATATTAAAAATACAATGCATCATAGTCACAATTTTTTTCATAAGCTTTTAAAGTTCGAATTTTGACAAATAAATTACGTAAAAATTACGAAAGGGTGCAAAATATTTTGAGTTAGAAATGTATAAGATTTTTCTTTTTAAATCTAAGATTTGGACATTTAATAAAAGATTTCTCATAAGTTTGTCTGCTTTTATCAAAAAAAAAAATGTAAACTGGAAAGTCGCTGGAATGAGCATTTGAAGTTCAATTCACTTCAATATAATACATACCTATTACAATGAAGTATTTCGATATATTGATTTTAATATGGGTATGATATGGGAAAAAATTCCAGTACACCCAAATAGTAGTTAGAATCATATTCAAAAACACAGGAAATTGGAGGCAATCGGAGTAAAAACAGGTCACTTACCAGCTGGGTTTGGAAGGAAATTCGTGGGCACCAGATTTTTCTTATGCCATTTTTATCCGAAGAATTATCACACAAAATAATCTATATTCAATATACATTCTAATATTTATAGAACTACAGAAAGGTCATGCCAAAAGTAAACTGTAGGTACCAACATTTAGAATACACAAGTACTGATGAGTGATGATGTGCTTATTAAAATTTAAAACTCGTTTCGATTATCAAATCTGAATCATTCATTGTCAAAACATAAAATTCAAACACTTTTTCAAAGCAACGATTAGTTTACTGAAGTGGTTGTTCATAATTTTTCCAATAATTGTATGCTAAATATGATTAATGAGGTATCTAGATTTAAAAAAATTACAGAGTGTATAAATAATAATGTATTATAATATTTGATTGTAAACTCGGCCTGCATAAAAATAATATGCCAAATCTTTTCATATTTAATTAATAATTATAGATATAATTATTTTATATTTTTGAGATTCATTCAGCATTACCCAGAAAACACCGTACGAGGAGGATATTCTCATTTCCTCCAAAAATTTTCTTTTTTAAAAAAATTATAAATTTTAAATTAATATTAAATTATTTCCTGCTTATTATATTTTGAAGCAGTGAAAATCGAATTTACTATCAGCCTTTTTCATTTAGGTACCTGAAATTTCCTGCCTGAGCTTACAACAAAAAAGATAATTGCGGGTCCAGTTTACACTTGCCCATTATAATGCCAATTATAATTAATTTTCAAGTCTAAGCTTAATATCAATACCTACCTGACTACCTGTATTCTAATAACGTATTCTATGACAAAATAAAAGTTCTGCGTCACTCATAATTTAATTTAATTAGTTTGTTGTTGTATGTTAGGTGTACTATAAAGCACAAATACTAAAGACTCATTAGTATAACGTTTTATTTTTAAATATAAAAAAAAAGTTTTTAATCACCTTTTTAATTTAGTCATTTTTTTTTATTTTGTATTTTTATTCAACACGTGACATTTATAAATTTATAAATTGTCTATACCCATAATATAGTGGTAAATAAAAATAAATGGGGGGACGGAGTGGCCGAGCGGACTAAGGCGTCAGTTGCGACGCAGCCGACGCTGGTTCGATACCTCGGCCATGGGCGGCATTTTTCTTAGGGCAAGTCATGGTGCCCGGAGAACAAGTGGCACAATCCCCCATCCGGGCAAGATACCTACGGGTGCCCAAATTAAAAATTCTGCCAAACAAACACACAAGTGTTCCTCCCCTTACCAACAAAAACCTACAAAAAAAACTAAAAATAGCTAATGACCGTAGTGCCAGGCTCAAGATCAATAAAAAAAAATAAATAAATGGGGCACCGTTTAGGTGCCTAACCTTTATAATACACTAATAAAATCCCGGAAGAAATTTAAATGTGTGATTTTGTTGTTTCCCAGAGATAGAGCAAGTGGCAATTGTTTCCCCAAGATCCACGGGAGTGATGAGACAGCATGCGAAAGACCTTACTGTGACGGTCACATCGTTTATATAAGCCCTAACCTAACCTAATCTATTAGGTTTCTGCAATTGACGCAGCTAAAATAAGGACCTTACACGTGTTGTATAATAATTGTTACCACTTATCACTTAATGGCTGTGGGCAGTAATTTAATATCAGGGGGGGAGTTATCATAATAATTACATTGATATACTTTCAATGTTGTACGGTGAGGGGTGAACCCCCCACACTCCAGTGGCGTGCACAGCTTTTTCTAATTTGTGGGGGGAGGGGGATATTTTTTAAAAAATTCTGAAATTGCTTTCATAAAAACAAAGCTCGGTTCAGTCAATTTTCTATAATATTTTGATATAGTATAATATTATAATCTAAGCAAATAATAATATAGGGATTATTTCATATATGTAATGTAATGTATATTATCATAGAATGGTTAATGATTTTTTTTGAGTTGAAAAATCAAGCTGTATACACCCTCCAATTTTTAAGTAATAATCTATTGATATAACTTTTATTGACTTTTTTAAAACCTTCCCCGTAACTCAATCGATTTATTAGTGAAAACCGCATTAAAATAAATAGAGTTCTTCTCGAGATATGCTCGTACATACAAAAAAGGGACAGTGTTTCTCTTCTATATTATGCATGTTAAATACATATAAACCTTCCTCTTGCATCTATAGGCGTGCGCACAGGGGGTGCCGGGGGTGCCCAGGCACCCCCGGACCCTTCACCAAAAACGAAAAGGGCCCTAATTATTAATTAAGTGTACATTTTAAATCTTAGTAAACGTTTAGGCTTGCATCTTATGGAACCAATATTGAAAATTATTTTAAAAGTAAGTTCAGGATTTCAGTCTCCTAAACTTGATCTATTAACAGCTATTAATTCTATTAAAGCACTTAAAAATTCATGAATATTTATGAGGAATGATACATTTTTTAAAAACATTTTTGAAGAAATTACTACCAAATGTATTGATTTAGATATTAATATTTCTACGGTTAAAAGAAAGAAAGTGACTGTGAAATTAGATAATAATTATTCTAATCAATTTTTTTATGATTCCAAGTATGATGAACTCAGGTGTTCTGTATTTAATCCGTTAATGGATAATCTTGTAAATGGTTTAAGCATAAGATTCAATCAAGAGAACTTAGATTTGATTAGTGCTGTGGGAAATTTATTGAAGTTAGAATTAAATAACAGTTTTTCAAATATTTTATCTAAATTATTCAATATATCAATCGATGAACTGGTAACTGAAATTAAAATTCTCAAACATATGCCTGATGTACCAAGTGGTACATCCAGTGAATCTATTTATGTGTGGTTAGATTGGTTAAAAGAGAGTGGACGGTTAGACATTTTTAACAATATGTATTTAGTATTAAAAATGTTTACCATAATACCAGTAACAAGTTGCACATGTGAAAGGGTATTTTCCAAATTAAGCATTGTAAAAAATAAACTCAGATGTACTATGTGCCAAGATAGACTAGAATCATTACTACTAATATTCACAGAACAAGAACTAGCATGTAAATTAGATTTTAATGAAATTATTGACGAATTCAAAAATGTTGTTCATTTTAAACGTCGATTATCATTATAAGATTAAAGATTGTATATCTCTATATATTTATGTATTGTTATGTAATATGTTTTAGAACGAATAATAATAAAAAAATATTTTTATTGCATTTAATATCTTTAAATCATTTGTCTGTATCTATAATTATTTTCAAAATTATTGTGGGCCCTAATATTTAGTGTGCACCCCCGGAACCAAAAGTCTGCGCACGCCTATGAGTTGCATCACTCTATCAATTAAAAAAAACCTCATCGAAATCCGTTGCGTAGTTTTAAAGATCTAAAGATCTAAGCATACAGAGAGAAAAAGGGACTTTGTTTTATAATATGTTAAGATACTAAAAGCCACAGTCGAGATAATTTAGTTAATTAAATTTAATGACAAATATGAATGCAAGACAATAAATAGTCATTCGTTCAAATACCTCGTCAATAATTGTTTTTTCTTCAATTTTATCCTTTTAATTTACTATGAAGTTACATAATTTAAATTTGTACAAAATAATTGTTTTCCTTATACATTTTATTGAACATGCAATTTAATAATTAATTATTAATTTGTATAATATGTACAAACAACTTACAAATGGCTAGATGGCCTAGAATCTAGATATCTGCTTGTACCTAATATCGTATTAATTAAATAATTAAAATCGTTATATTTATTTTTTACAATTAACTAGTAACTACCTACACTTAAATATATAGAGATGGACAAGTTAATATTATTATTACCTTTTAAAATAATTATATCATATTATAATAAAACAAATCACACTTACTTTAAATATCGGAAGTTTAAAAGGAAGTGTAGATCATGGAATATAAAAAAATCTATAAAAAAAATATCATACATCTATTCAATATAATATTATATGTTGTATAATATATTAATATGACCTGTGACCTCATCTCATTTTATTACTTTAATAATATCATAGCACTACGGGTGGCAAGTCAATTCACTTTTTTTTTTACTAGAACAGAAAAAAATATCCACACGATATATCATATTATGTATGGCCTGCTCGGAAAATAATAAAGACCGCTCTGATACGATAATTTGTTTTCATTGATACGCATGCTCTTAACTATTTAGTATTAATAGGAAACCGGAAATCCATCTATCATGCATATCATTGTATTTTGTCATGGACAAGGTTCTGCTACACAATTTTATATTCCTTACGTCAAAAGGTTATCGACATTGGCACTTAATAAACAGGAATTAAAAATATATTTTAAGTATAAAGTAATTATAATAATTATGTTATTGATTCATATTAATAACAGAAATATAAAGTGTATCTATAATATAAGTGTAGAGTGAAAGAATGAATTACCGTAAAATAAGGATGCACCTCGGAATCACAGATGCACTATAATAACTAGGAACTTACAATAAGTACATTGTACCTACCTAGGTATAAAACTGTATTAGCATTGAGTATAGATAGTAATAATATATAATATTATAATTTATAATACTGTCTATATAGATATTCAATAGTAGGTATTAAGTATTTAGGTATCTCTGATTCTATGTCTCTATCTATGGGTTAAATTGAAACACCAAATTATAATCTAAAAATGTTCGTTGTTCATATTATTATTTGAAAAATGCTATCAACGATATCTCCAAATTAATAAAAAGAAAACTAAAAAATGGTATATAGAAAAAAAGCTGTCCGGTCAAAGATTCCTAATTTAGGTACTCGTCCACTTCTTTCACTTCAGAACAACATCATATTATAGTAATGCATTATTCTTTTTTAATTTTCAAGATTATGTTAAAACCTATACCTAGGTATGTGACATAAATTTCACTGTTTTCGCATATTTTTTTTTTTTTGCTAGGAAAAAGTGACCTACGACATTGTTCAACATATGGAATATGTCGAGATGTTAACTTTTAAGCTTTATTATACTGTCCCAAATCACATACGCGCTTGGAATATTAAATTGAATTTAACAATAAATTAAAATTAAATCAAAATGACGAAAATTTAAAAATCTAAAAATCAAATTGATTAAGTATATTTTACAAAAACAGATGATTAAATTCAGATAATACCTATAATAAGTAATAGTAGATACTAAGAAAATAATTAATAATGTCAACCCAGTTTAACGTGTTATATTAATTAGGTACCTATTAATAAACGTTAGGTATTATACGCTGGTTACTTTCACATGTGTCACAGAGTTTGGAAGAGTTGTAAAGATAAACCAACATTGAAATAATCAGAGCAATCGTATTCGTTTAAGTGGGTAAGTAATTACAAAAAAATGTTTAAAAAATAAATATTAAAATTATACCTATTATTATACTATTATTATTATTTTTATTATACTAACTAGTAACTATAACAGCTAAACAGCCATAAATTATTATACTGAATGGATTGCAACTTATTTATTAGGACCATCTGCAATCTGCAACAGCTATACGTCTATACCTAATCTTTTCGACGGTGTGCTTTAGGAAATGCGTCACATCCTAATTGAAAATGTATTGAGTTTAATCAAACATAGAAGTAGAGCACAATGGAAGAAAGCCTTAACGCAAGAAACAAATTATATTGATATAAATATTCCAGTTACGTATTATAGAATTTATACAATAAGAAATAATTAATTAACTGTTCCATAACATGAATCCATAATATCTAAATAAGACAAATAATATTAAGTATATAGTTTCGTATAAGGATTAAAATATGCGACCAGATTAAACGTGATATTCATGATTTTTAATATACTCGTCTCTAAAAACGAAAGTTAGTATTTGGGGAGGCACAACTCTCGATTTGCATATTGCATGCACTTACTTATAATCACTATTCATTGTAGATAAATAAAATGTTAATACCGCATAATGCACTCGGGAAAAAATATCCTCGAATTGTATTTAACAACTAATAACTGTAGTCAAATTTTTCGTTAAATCAGCTGTTTAAGTGATCGTATATAATATAGGCAATGGTTTATTATTAGACAATTTAGAACTTGAAACAATTGTTAAATAAATATTGAAGAAACCTACAAGGATTCCAGAAAACTAAATATAAATAAATTTCTTCGTATTTTAAGTTTAAGGGGATTTTTTTATTAATAATTCATCGAAATGTAAAATATATAAGTTTAAATACCTAAACAAAAAAATATAGTTACAATAATTTTGCCTCCTCGTTTTAACAAAAAGTCTTTAATTATTAATTTATCATACTCTATTTATTACGTGCACGTCTGCACATTTATATATTTTTAAATACAAATCTCAGGTTGCTCCAAAATTAAAAAATAAACATATAATATATACCTATAGACATTAAGTATTCATACAATATCCACAATTGAACTTGATGAATCCGTTTTTGGACCTCATTCAGTGCATTTAAAAATATAGCACATAATGTTGTTAGAAAACACGTAGGTACATAATGCATTTATTAATATATTTTTAGAATTGTTTTATTGCGAGGACTTGATGGTGGAAGGTTAAAAGTGAAAACATGGACATATATCACGTATCCAACTGCACCTTAACTCTTAAAGTAAATGGTATAGACGTATAAATATAAATACGTATATTTTAATTAAAGTTTAAACATACTTAATACGAACCTACTGGACACACCATATTATGGTATACATACACCAATCAATATATTTTACCAAATAATTCAAATTTTGCTAATATTCAAAATGTAAATACCTAAGCCCCTGGAACCTATTTTCGATCTTAAAAAAAAAAATGAAATGTCTATAATTAGCACAAATTCAGTCAAACTATTTTGAAAATTTTATTATCATGTCTATAAATATCCGGTAAAGAAGTCAAGTCTTTACACCAAGCAATTTTTTTATTACCTACGATAAAAAAAAAAAAAATCGATTTTGTCAAAAACTAGTCTTCCGGTTATTTGCAATTATGTACCTATTTTAAAAAGTGCTGGGAATTCGCTATGCTCAGAATCTGATGGATAGTAGACATGCATTCATTCACAAAATATCAACCACTCAGAATTCTTTATTAATCCGGAAATGACATCCCATGCAAAACAAAGAAAGACTATGGAAAACTGACAACCAGGGCCGGATTAAGCACGGAGCCTGGGAGCCCGGGCTCCAGGCCCTGAAATATTGAAGGCCCCGAAGGGGCCTTTTATTTCAGACCAAGTTCAAAATAATTTAAGTTTAAATTTTATTTTAATAAAATTTTCGTATTTTTACTATATGTATTACGCAGTGTGCTAGCTTAATACCACCTGCTTACGTGCGAGCAGTAATATCGGTTTGGAATAATAGGACCTTATGATATTATATTATACCTAATATAAAAATAGTATGATAAAATATAATTTGTTTGCATTCAAGTACTAAAGTACTTTGTGAGAATTATGATACCATACTTAATCGTTTAAAATATTTAAGTGAAAATACGGAAATAAAAAAAGATGCACGAAACGAAGCACAAAATATAATTAACAAAATGACATCACTTGATATTGCTTTTATGACAGTACCATGGAACAGAATTTTGGAAAGATTTGATAAAACTAGTGTTAAATTACAAGAGAAGTCACTTGATTTATCAGTCGCTGTTAAGCTTTTAAAATCTTTACGGGAGTATATTGGTTCAATAAGAAACAATTTCAATGATATAGAAAAAGTGGCATTATCTCTTTCTAAAGTTATTTCTAAAAAGTATAATACTGAAAAAAAAAGAAAAATAATTCGTAAATTAACTCCAGATGAAATGATTCGAAATGAAGAAGAGACCAGTTTTTCTAGGCAGGAGAAGTTTAGAGTTGAAACATTTATAGTTATAATGGACAAATTAGATATATGCCTGCTAAAAAGACTTGAACAATATAACGATCTAGATAGAAAGTCTGGGTTTCTTACTTATTTTAAATCTATGACTGAGAAAGAAATCGTGGATATGGCAAAATATCTTGGTAAAATATATCCGGACGACCTTGATTGTGACATTTTTCCCGAAGAAATGATACATTTTACCAAATTAGTTGATGAGGAAGATGAAGAAGGAAAAATTAAAATGCCACCAGCACTAAAATGTCTTCAAATTATACACGATAATAAACTCAATTCAGTGTTTCCTAATGTGGAAGTAGCATATAGATTGTATTTATGTCTTCCAGTTGCCAACTGCAGTGCAGAAAGAGCATTTTCAAAATTGAAAAGAGTGAAGAACGAATTGAGGTCTACCATGAAAAATCCACGCTTGAACGCTTTATCATTAATGACCATTGAGAGATCTCTACTTAAAGAAATAAATACAGATGAAATAATTGTGGAGTTTCAAAAAAATAAAATAAAATAAGGTACCTAATAAAGTTAATTTTAAAATATTTTATTTTTATTTTGACATTTAAACAATAATGTTGTATATTTGTATGTAACAAAAATTAACTAATATTTAAAGATTAAAAAAGATATATCTGTACCTACAATCAATTAATTTGTATCATTTTTTTAAATAAATAAAATTCAGTTATTGGTAATTAATAGTGTATGAATTAAGGGCCCTTTGGACTACTGGGCTCCAGGCCCGGTAAACTCTTAATCCGGTCCTGCTGACAACTGTTAAATCTAGACACAATATTCATATATATTTTGAAAAATTGCAGAGCTTCTTCTCATCTAGATGGAAGGGAAAATAGTGATAGAGATCCTGCCACCAAAACGTAACTGTTTTAGACGACTTCTTGAGAAACTTTTTGTCGTTAGATAAGTAAGATAAATATTTTTGATAGTTAAATTTATATAGAAGTATATTTTAAGGTGAGTTCTCAAAGTTTTTATCTCAACAATTTTAATTTTAATAAAAATTTGATTTCATATTTCCAACATAGTATTATTATATTATGATACAAGTTCGATTACATAGTTGACATAGTTCGATACAAGTTATATACCAAAATTTGATAGTTCGTATTTTATGTAGGTACTATACTCTTACCAAAGAATTGAACAACATTTGGAAAACATTAAAAATAATCGATTATGAAGCTTTTTTGGTCAATTTACATAAGCTGTTGACCCATTTTCAAAACTAAAGGATAGAAGTCATCCTTTAATGTACCTAAATAATTTGTTACAATATAATTATATTTTAATTTTTGAATAAATAAATTACTACAGTTACTGTATTAAATTCAGTTCTTAAATTAAAAAATTCTCATAATTTGATTAAAAATTAAATACCAACAAACAATCTACAAAGTTCCCTAGGGTCTGTATAGATAATATTTTTACTTTTAAATTTGATAAAATAAAAAAAAAAAGTTAAATTTACTCCAATATTAAAAATAAAAGAGCAAAATGAATTATTAATTGTAAGATTTGCTACGTTGGTAATAGACGGGTAGAAGTGTAGAACACACTATGCCGGTAAAAGTCCTCTTAACAGTAACTGGTCTAGTACTCTAGTGAAACATTTTTAGTGAATGAGATTTTTCACCTAATTTATAAAAAATCCACCCCTGCAATACCCATCTATATTTACCGTCTAGATCAGTGGTAAAATACATTTTTTTTGGAAAAAAAAAACAGTCAGAGATGTTGTAATCAGTATACGTACTCATAATATACCATAATCATAAATATAAATTCAATATAGATGTTATTATTATTTAATACATTTTATCATGGATAAATATGCTGTCCACAATGAGAATTTTAGTAATTTATTTTTAGACACATTTTGATTATATATGGCGGTTGCATCACATTAATGAACAAGAATCAATAAACTACACAAATATATTTTAGTCAGGAGTACAAGTGTACACTTTATATCACTGAACTGTATACTGTATAGAGTTCAGTGCTTTATATTCATAATATATTTATAGATTATCTTGTATAGGTACGAGGTACAGGTTCCTGTACCACTACTGGCACTACTGGCTACTAAGAATGATCGATAGATTTTAAAATATTTATATTATAACTATAATATATTATATATTATATTAAAATATATTGGAATTAATAATTATAATATGTAACGTTACTGCCAATAATTCCATTACAATAGACATTTTTTTTTTATAGAAACAGCAATGTTAATACATCTATTTATAATATTATTTCCTATAAATAAAATTGTTATTAACAATCTATACACTACTAAACACCATGTCACCATGACCATCTTATACAGAAAATATTTACAATAAATGAAAACTTATAAAGCACTAAAATCTAAAATACCGTTAGCGTTAGCCGACTGATAACATATTTTATTACCAGCAGAATTCTGCCGGATAAGTGTCCGTTAACTTTCACTGGACATTGTAAGAACGGCCCTTAAAATATATAAAATTATTACTGATTAAGTTAGAAACGATTGAAATAACTCAAGTCCACAAGACTGAATAAGCTATACAACATATTGATTGGTGAATCTAAATTTAATTTCTAAATAACTTGGATAGTATTATTATTTGATAGTCAGATACTTAAATAGTATAATTTGGTATTACAGAAGCAGTAACATAAATACCAGGTGGGCAAACGCTACGGGACCTTATTTTTTATATTAGATTACAAACTTCACAATACAATAATAAATATGATTATAATATTGTTTTGGTTTTTTAAATAAATTCCACATATTATAGACCAAAGACCAATTATTAGAGCTATCCTTTGTTTATTTTAAAAAAATTAGGGGGCTCAGGAAATTTTATGCCACGAGCCCCTAAAATCCTAGTTACGCCACTGTACAGATGTGTACAGATGGTGGTTTTATGGAGGTGGTAGGCAGCTAATAACTGTTGGTCTTCACTCTTCAGTATTTTGTGATGAATATATTATTTATCCATTGCTTCAGTGCTTTATTTATAACATATAAAAAAACATTTCTTATTATTTGTTTTGTGACTAGCATTATACAATATTTATTCTTATATTAGAACATTATGTTCTATTAAAGATACGTTTTTTTATGTGGTATCGAGTACTATCGAGAGCTGGAGGCATTGTTTCTCCACCAGCCCCAATTAGGTACTAGAAAAACTTGTTTAATAAAATTGTCCTATTCGTCCATAATGTTATGGTTAGTGTCACAGATGATAATTTAAGTTTGGATGTCAGAAGTTCAGATTAACAGTGTACTATTAAAGATAAAATAATCATAATAAATATTTATTCTATCATAGTTTTGATTATGAAAATGTAAAATAATTATTAATTTGTTTAATTTATGTTTATATAATTATGTCCCAACTACTTTGGTACCGAAAAACAAATAATATTTAAGTGATCGAAAAATGTTTTTAGAATCTTAAACACAAGCGTATGCACAGACACTATCAGTAAGGTAGTTATAGATAATATTATTAGTATTCATGTTTAAACCATAGGCATATTGATAATAATGTTTTATTAATATGTCTATGGTTTAAACTTTTGTTCAGTTTCAAGTTTCCAATAATTATTCAGGTGCAGTGGCCATGGGTTAACATACTTTTAAACACTACCACTTTTACCATCAAATGCGCAAATTAAACACATAAGATTATCACAAAAATTATCACTTATAAATAATAATCTTAACATAATATTATCTACAAATGTACGTTATTAAAATTAATGATATTACAATAGTAACTATTAGTTACTAGTCACACTTCCATGCCAAGCATATAAAAGATGAATTTAGAATTTTTAATTTATAATTAGCAATCAAATGTTTATAGTTAATTTAGTAAGTACAACATACCTATAACACTTTTAAATATTAGACATATAAACACAATAACATCTAATAATATAAAATATCCATACAATTGTGTACACATAAAAAAAATTCACATAGTTGTCCAAAGGTCTTTTGTGCACACCTCTTCAAGTCATTTCAAATGTTTTTCTAATTTATAGTCTTATTTGTTATTAAGTTTATTGTATTTTAATCTTATCTGATTAAAAATTTAAAGTATTGGGGTTAATATTACATTTTATTTCAGATTGATCCATTCATTAAATTATATTTTATTAAGCTTACAGATTCAATAAAATATATACATACACATGTTTGAATTTATAATTATATAATTTTTATTTTGTATGAACGTATAGCATATTCAAATTTAAAAATTTACTTTTGAAAATCAATACAAATGTACATAATATGACTTATTGGTCTATTTAAAATGTATTTATAGATACCTAATAAAATTCTAATATAACTAAATAATTATTCCTTTTTTAATGTCTCTGACAACGGTTTATCCAGCAATAAATCGAGGTCATTTTCTTCACGTAATATGAAAAAATATATCATAAATAAAATTAAGCTTGCACTGACAGCGTGGGGTTCATACCATGGACCAAATTCGGCCTTGCTTCCTAATCGAGAATGTTGAGCCTTCCAATCGTTCGCGGGACTTGTTGTATATTTCACAGGTTTATTCAACTCTGCATCAATATCAGAATTTCTATTGGATGCATTTCGAGTGACTATCGATGATGACTGGGTTTTCTTTTGACTAAAAACCAGTGTTAAAATGATTAACCGCTCATAAAATTGATTTATAAGAAAAATGTAACAACATTACTTGTGTTTAAATAAGCCATTTACGATTTTGTTCCTTGCGGCGAACGACCTCCATAACTGTTTTGACAACATGACTGAGTTGTGTAGTAGAAGACGTCACTTGCCTACGGTTTAAAAATTCCAGTAATATTCAACTGTATAGTCTATTTCTATAAGTCCAAATAAAAGACGAAGAACATAATATTTGATAATATAAATTACTCATATCACGGAATGTCTTATCACTTTGTCCTTTTCATAAGAAAAACAGCTGCTACAACATCTGGTGTTGTCTGCTTGAAGTAATAATTAATGCATAATAAAAAATATTTCATATCATACTTTTACCACTTTTACTGTGCTTTTACCCTACATAAGTTCAAATATTTTCCCCTAGATCGCGATAAATATCTATATATTTAGTGTTGCTGTCAAAAACGACGATAACCAATGGACAATGTAAGAACACTAACAACATTTTTGTGTTACAGTAATACAATGTTTAAGTGTAAATATTTCTATAACCAGTGGCGCCGAACCTATATAGTAAGGGTGGCGACCGCCACCCCTTTTAAATGGGTGGGTGGTGGGTCCTGTTATGCAGGTGGGCAAATATCTAACAGAAGAAATTTGGCAGCTAGATACTGAGTGTTCGATAGTAAATTAGTACTTGGAATCAAAAGTGTAACGACTGTAACGTCTATACACCGTGTATTCCTGTGTATTAATGAAGTAGGTAGTATATAGACGTATTCACTATAGACGTATAGTGAACAGTTTAAATTGTGTTATCTATTATTTTTACATTTTCAGTCAGTGGTTTTTAGTACTGTGAAGTGGCTATTTTAACCAACTTTTTTCCTGTAAAAACCAATAATGATATAATATATTGATATAAAATTATAAAAAGGTGCTCTGCTGTATAGTAGGTTACAAGTATGAAGTAGGCCACTGTATAATGGATAGTATTAAATTTTAATTCAATGATATAATATCATTGTATAAGAAAAACGATTCTGAGCGGAGAAGGTATTGTGTCAGTCTAGGTATAAGACATAGTATATACTTATCTATCGTATCAAAAAAAATTTACTTAAAATAGGTACCTATAATAAATTCCAAATCAATCATATCATAATATCCATTAGGTACTTATAATGCGTTATACGTCAACAACAAACCCTGATACTATCATAGTCCATACTCCATAGATATATAATAGTGTACTTTAAAAGTTTCAAGTACCCACGAATAATATTACACAATCACAACAAAATAACTAAAATAGTTATTCTAGGTTTTTTTTATGTAATTTTGTCCAAAGTTGAACTTAAAATGACTATAAAAATTAACTGTGCTTATGTATTTTTTAGATTTTTTTTTAACAGAATTTACTACTTACGTGGAATCTTGTTTTAAATTTTCAATCCTTAGATATCTTTAGATAATATCTTATATTTTATATTATAAAAGTTGAACATTTTATACATTTTTAACTACAAAATTATATATTCAATTTTAAATTTGATAAATTTTGTCAAAATTCGATCTTTAAATGCTTATAAAAAACAATTGTGCCTATGTATTTTTAATATTTCTCAACTGATATTGTAACAATATATCAGGAGCCTTGTATTCAATTTTTACAATTTTTAGTCCAACAGATAAAACTATATTGATATTCATAGAAAAAAAAACTAAAAAAATTGAAAAATGAAAATATCCGTAAACAGCTCAAAAAGAGTCAAAATATTTTCAAAATTGTATGGTGTATAGGAAATGCTAATATAAATATTCAGTGAAATTTTCATGAATCTACAGTCATTTGTTTTTGAATTACAACAAAATAAGGAAATCGCTACATGAAAAATCGAGTGAATATCCAATGTTGTAAAAATTTGAATTTCAAACGCTCATAAAAATTTAATTTGACTTTCTTATAGACATTTTTTTTTTGATAAAGGTAGATAATCTTATAAGGAATCTTCTATTACATGTTCACATCTTAGATTTAAAAAGAAAAATTTTTACGAATTCTTAACTCAAAATAATTTGCTAATTTTCGTGATTTTTCCATATTTTGTCAATTTTTGAACTTAAATGCTTAAAAAAAAATTGCGACTAAGGATTTTTAATATTTTTCATCTGCCTTTGAAACAATATACTAGAAGCCTTCTATTAAATTTTCAAGCTTTCGCAACCAACAAATAAAATGTTATTGCTATTTTTAGAAAAAAAACTAAAAAAAAATGGAAAATGCAAATGTCCCTAAACAGTTCAAAATAAATCAAAATATTTTGAAAATGTTATCGTGTATATAAAATGCAAATATAAACAACCAGTGAAAAATTCATGTATATACGTTCATTTCTTTTAGAGTTACAACAAAAACCAAAATCGATTTTTTGGAAAACCGATTTTGCTAAAAAATTCCCGTTTTTCCTTAATTTTTATGTTGTTTTTCCCGGCGCTTGTGAAAACTACTGAGACATTTTTATTTTTGACCCCCAAAGTACCAACTAGATTCATTTTCCTATCAGAAAAGCTACTGTTGAAGAAAATCCAAGCACTTTTACTGTCCTAAAACGTGATGACAGACACAAAAAAAAATTAAAAATTAAAAAAAAACACACATCATTGTAAAATCAATACATTCATCGTTTCACTCAGAATCTAAAAAAAATATTTTAAATTAAAATTAAATACATGTGGTAAAGAAACTAGTCTAGCCAAAATTACATTAAAAGTTAACAGAGAACCTAATACATCCATACAAGATGAGTTGTTGTAACACTTTTTAGAAAAAGTAATTGAGAACAAATACAAACATTTTCATGGGTATTTATATTTTTTTTAAAAATTTATTTTGTGCTTAATGTTCACTACCGTAGACTAGTATTTATGAATAACTGACAAAAACTAAATTATTTTACATGACTATAATGTCTGAAGTTAACGTTGAGGTATGGCCTAAGAATGCCCGCTTAATTTAACGGTTCTGGGTGGGTGTTTGGTAAATTTTTACTAGTTTGCCACCCCATTTTAAATTGAGTTCGGCGCCACTGTCTATAACTAAATTTAAATCATACACACAGGCACAGGTGCAGCAAAATATGGCGCTTTCGCTCGTTCACTGTGATTGACAATTCCTTTTGAATTTAGTGGGCTGGTGGGCGGTGAATATTTGTTTAAAAGACATACATATTACATAGTAGTTGATAGTATTAATAATTTTTATAAATATTAGATTTAAATATTTAATATTAAACTAAAATATGAATGTTCAATGTTGATGAAATGAAAAATGATAAAATTATTTATTTCAATCTAATAAGTCTGGGTTTTATACTGGCAGACGCTTCTGCACGTGTACGACAGACAAAAGTATATAACCTTGTACCTACATTATTATATTTATTACAGGCACAGCCCGCATTAATAGATTCGTACATGTTATATTAAAATTTAAAACTAAACACAATTTTACTGAATCATAATAATATAATATAATGTTGTATAATAGAATAATATATTAGTATTAGTGGGTACCTATATAGCTATAGGTACCTACATCATCTTTACCAGGTGCATCTTTTACCTGTAGTTTTACCTATTCCATAAAGAAAGAAATATATTAAGTGAGCTGCTTAGCGTGCTTATCATTTACCTATTGTTCTGTCAGGCTAGTTAAATATGTGTGCTGCAGCGGGTGATAAAACCTCCCCCCAGAAATTTCTGGATAATAATTAAATATTTGCCATTTAGATTCTGAGCGGAGCTATGAATGTATTGATTTTACAATGATGTATTTTTTTTATTTTTTATTTTATTTTTTATGTTTTTTTTGTGTTTGTGTACACAATATGTAGTCGAAATAATGCTTTGATTTTCAACTTCAGTATCTTGTTTGATGGGAAAGTGAATCTAATTAGTGCATTGGGGAACATTTTAAAATAATTATACTATAGCATATAACTAACGATCGCTGTTTAAAGTATATACCTAATATTATATTCTGATAATGTATTTGATTATTGTTTGTTACAATTTAGAGGGTATTATACCAAATTAAATTTAAAATGATTATTAGAAAATTTTGTGGTTAATCTGGTTCTTACTATAATCGTTGATTAAAGTAAGTAATAAGTATGTAAATACCTATAGAAATTAATTTCACAACATCCATTTTTAAAATTACAAGACTTATAGTAGCTGCTACTATGTTATTTGTTAAGCTTTAGCAAAAAGTATAATTATTCATTTTATAGGAAAAAAAGTAACACATTTTTAACTATTTAAACAATAATTAAACAATCTTAAATGTTTACCTAAGATTTCAATAAAAGGTTCTATATAAATTTTACGATTTATTTTTAGTTCAAAAATAGTTCGCCATAGTAACTTGAAATTTACATCAAATAGACATTTGCTATTCATTATACAATTTTCAAAATATTTAGCTAATTTTAAGCTATTTATAAGTACCTACATATTTTAAATAGGTATTATATTTTTTTAGGTTTTTTTCATATAGTTGTATAGGTACCTTATCTATTTGTTTATTCTCAGTCAAAAGGTATGACAATTTAATACAAGATTCCACATAAGTACAAAACGTACTCGTTAAAGTAATTTAAAAATATACAAAACACGTGAACACATTTTTTTTTATCAACGTTTGAAGTTGTAATTTTGATTAAATTGTAGATCGATTTATAGAAATAAATTATAATATATATCATAAGTAATTTAATTCTGACTTGGTAGGTAAATACATATATATATATATGTATATCCTAGTATACTTAACTGGTCGGTAATTATAATTTATAAAATAGGATATTTGTACCCCCCTAAAAACACATTTTTACTGGTAGAGAGGGGGGAATAGGCGGGAGCTGTGGCATTTGCCCCCCTGGCTTTTTCAAAATAATTTTTGTAAATTGAATGTTTTAAGATAAATTACTTTATACTATATAACAAATTTAAAGTGGTTATATGAATAATGCCATTATAAAAACATTAGATTAGATTATATTTTGCAGTCGATTGATAATTGTATTTTTAGATCAGGCCTTTCAATAGCTAAATAACTTTCTGCATAATATTCTCTATCATAAAATATCTACCTATCTAATTCTATCTATTACATAAAGTGATTACTGATTAGTAATTGTTTATCCATATCATATTTTATCATCGTGATCATAAGTCAGCCGTTATTCGTTAGTTGATGTGCTTTATAAATCTATTGGTCCATCGAAAATATTTAACGGTTGTTCGAATTTGATATAAAATGGATTTGAGAAGATACTTTAAAAAACCTCTTTTAGAACTAGAACCTGACAATGCTAAAATAAACGAAAATGAAACCGAAACTAGCCAAATAGAAATAAATCAGTCAACTTCTTTTGAGTTTTGATGAAACATTACTGCGTTAAGTATCGTAGAAAAGGTAATCTACGATAATTGACCTAATTAATAATAACAAATTTTATGAAGAAATTGTTGATCGTTTCGGAAGAGATGCGAGACGATTACAATAAAATATATCCAACTATAAATTCACCTGGTAGGTAAATATAATCTAGTATATTTTAAACAGATTTTTAATTATATGCTAGGATATTTTTACCCACTGACTTACAATTTTACAATGGAAGTAAAATTACCCTAGTATTATATTTTTACCGGGAGTAAATTTACCTAATATAATTTTACCTCCCTTAAAATTTTACAGGGGGTATAAATATCCTAGGTTTATTTTACCCCCGGTAAATATATAGGTTATTTTTATCAGGTATGGGGTTGAAAATATCCGGGGGTAAAAATCGCCTGCTTTGCAGTTTAAAGATCAGCCATCGTTGAAGGACCACCGAAAGCACGTAATATGGAAATGCTGCCGGCCACGAAGAGAGAACCGGTCCGCCCGTGAGCGACGACGAGCACTTGTTCGTTCTGTGGGGTTGCATGGGCAAGTGACGATGAAGCCAAGCTGCAGATCGAGGTGCCCAAGAGGGTATCGGAACAGAAGAATGTGACATCTGAGTCGATGATCGCGGAGGAACTATAACGGAAGTGACGGTGAACCCGAGGGGCGGTAAGGAAGCGCGTGGTAGTTGCAGTGGATTATATGAATTGGATAGTAACAAATAGAATAACAACATAATTGATAATAGTAATAGTAATAGTTATAAGTATATAAATCGTATATGCAATATGCATAGAGTATTATTAATTAAGAGTGTTACAACATATTATATACAGACCATAACAATATATGTTGATTGTTGAAGAATCGTAGAAAAAATCAAAATTGTTAATTTTGTTACATAATTTCAGCACACGAAGTTTTTCTGACTAATAAATATGTGTGTATAATCAATACACGTCTAAATGGGAGTAACAAATACATTGTTATGGAGAACGGAGTATACGGCGTCGGTTCTGACGCGTACCGTAGCTGGTTCGAATCTCGACCACGGGCGGCTTCTCTCTCTTGGCAGGCAACTGTCAAGAGAGAGAGGCCGCCATCCCCATGGCAGAAAAAAGAAACCTACAGGTACCCAATTTGAAATTCTGCCTAACCAAATACATGTGTTTACCAAAAACCTACAGTACCCTCCCCCACAATTGAAAAAAAACATCCAATGGGCTAATTTTATTGTACCGTTACAACCGTATACGTGGGGTTATAACTTATAACCCCCACAATAGCTAATGGGCATAATAGTTGCCGGGCTCTAGACCAATTAAAAAAAATATATATATATTGTTATTACTTATTTATTCCCCATTCTTCAAGACTTTTTGTTTTTACTTACTGCACTGTTAATATAATATAAAGGTAATAAATAATATTAAAAACATAATAATTAAATAAAAATAATAAAACAATTTTTTTAAATATTTTGGAAGAACAAAAAATGAATTTAGAACATGCGGACATACACTAAACTGAAGTTGTCCCATAATTTTTTTAATTAAAAAAATAATTAATAGGTAAGAAAAATAATAACTATAAAAACGAAAATAGTTTATTTTTTTATTATGTATCATGTATGAATACATAATATAATATATACTATTATATATGTGTGTTTATACTCTGTTTCAATTTATACTATAATATATACCTACTATATTGATCACGAACGACAGCAACCGATCGAATTCCTGTCTTATATATTATATAAGTCAGAAGAATATGCAAGTATAGGTACTTCTTTTTCAAGTCTTATTATAATTTTAACTTTTAAATTAAAATTTGGTCACTCGTGCACAAGCATACATTATATATTGTTATATCGAATAGTAAAAAATACCTATACATATATATTATAAACGCTGTAGCACCAGCGTTTTCTTTACACATAAATACCTAGATATAATAATACTAGACCTCAAATTTAGTGTTGATATTATACAAATTACTTAATTCACAATATTTTTAGCAATAACAATAACAATAATAATAATAAATAACCAAAATAAAATATTAATAATATGTAACTATCTATATATTAATAAGCTATATTCTCCTGTCTTCACTTGCAAATGTATATTAATAATGGCTTGTATACCTATTTATATCTTCAGTTTTTTAATTTAATACAATTATTAAATCTTTTTAAAAATTTAACCGAGATAATTATACTTAAGTTCTAAAAATTTTCTTATTATAATATATGTCATATTGTAGTGGCAGCTAAAGTCCGTATACCTATATAGGTATTTTTTATTCGCAACATTACACTTAGGTATTATTTTAATACACTAGTAGGCAAAGACCTTTGTGGGCATTATAATCTATATTGTTAAAAAGTTAATTAATTAAAGTTAACTAATTATTATTTTTGTTTTTAACTTATTAACTTATTCAGTTAAAATTTTTATTGTTGTAATAACTTAACTTTTTATAGTTAAATATCATTGTCATTGTCGATAAATTAATTTTCTTATGCAAAACCAACTAAATATAGACAATAATACAATATATACTGATTCGATGAATCTTTTCAATTTTGGTCATTGTTTGTAATTATTGTTAATAATATAATTTTTTATACTGCAGCGTTAAACATCTTGATAAATGTTTGTGTAAATCAAAGTACTAGTGTCTATATAGTGCAGCTTATGACTTAAAAATATTGTACCTAACCTAAAAAAAAAATTAAATTAAAATGTTTATTTTCTATCTGAACTTTAAACTTATCTAGTTAAAATTTTTTGTTAACTTTTAACTTAACTGAAGGCAATTTAATTGAATTAACGTAACTTGCTACAGTTAATTATTTTCATTAACTTGCAGCCCACCATAAGCCTACAGTACATAATTAATCATGTTATTCTTGAACTGGGAGGGGGGGGTGCTAAGCAACCCCAAGCCTCCCTTTGTTGCACCTATATAACCTATTTAGTCAACAGTTGGAGTGTTGGACCCAGTTTCTATATGCCGGTTCGGTATAATTTGTCTCGTGAGACATGTATAATTTTTGTCTGTAACCAATTTTATAAACGTAGTCCAGGTGTAGTCCTCTTATAATATTATGTATTAGTTATTAATACATTTTTATTTTATACATAAGAACAGTAATGTCGGTGATAATCGGAGCGCCTTTCTTCGATGATGAGTGACGTCTGGTCCGCAGGGAGAGAAACGATAATAATGATAAAATATTATGTATTATATTATGGTCGAGGATCGACCGGGGGAAAGGGAAATGTCGCATAACACCACTATGCGTCGATGCGTAAAAAATAATTATTATATACATTATTACATAATATTGCGTGTAACAACCATCGACCAGCCGTCTACATTTCGACGCGTTTTATTTCAAACGTGAAAAAAAAATGGCGCTCGCGTAGCGGAGGACGTGCTCGTTATCACAGCGGTTATCTCTGTCGGGGACCCACCGTACCCGCAGATCGGACGGGCAGACAAGCGCGAGTGATGCCGTGACGGAGAAAACGGCAAAACGCGACGAACGACAATTTCCCTCGGCCCGAAGACGAACGGATCGCTGAAAAAAACGACAAAATTAATATAATTTCAGACTAAACCTTCAGGCTGGGTACGAGAATCGCGTACTGAAGTGGAAAGAGAAAGAGAGAACCGAAAAAAAACGACGTTATGAGAATTTAGAATGATGTTATAATATTTTTTATTAATATAATAGTATAATTATTATTATTATAAATCGAAGTGGCCCCAGACGGCGGCGAAAAGGGAAAACAGCTGTTCGGCGTGCGCGCACGGTTGCGGCAGCCTGACCGACCGCCCGTCCGTCCACGTCCCGTCAGTCATCGGGGAACGGTGATAACGAGTTTGGCGGAAAGACGATCGAGACGGGAGAGGGCAGAGGAAGCGAGACAACGGAGGCCCAAATGAGAGAGAAACAACTGCCGCCGTGAGAGAGAAAGAGAAGGCCACCAGAGGCAGCGGTCGGGCTCCTCCTACTCCTCCACAGCTCTTTTGTCACACTCTAACTATTATATACATTATACACGCCACACGCGCACACCAACTACAACACACATACATACACACACGTACCCACGGACGGACACGCACACACGTATAATACACACGCACACACACATACACACACACCTCACACGCACACGACGAGGAGACGAGTCGACAAATTATAATCAACACACAATCAACATGGCCGCTATGCGCCTTGCTGGATGGACGACTGGACAATGACCACAGCCACCACACGTTACCCCGTCGCGTCGTCGCCGCTGTCGCCCGTGTCCTGTTGACACCACCGCTGCGCGTCCGTGATCCGTCGTCGCCGCCACTCAGCCACTGCTGCTGCTGCTGTCGCCGCCGTCACCACCACCATCACTATCACAATCACTACCATCACCACCACCAGAGCAGCTCCGCACCACACTTTGGGTGTATTAGATGATCGACGAGCGATGGAACTGAGGGTTGGCAATAAATACCGGCTGGGACGGAAAATCGGTAGCGGTTCGTTTGGCGATATCTACCTTGGTGAGTTCTTCCGTCACAGTCAAACACTAGCGATGATTGTCAAGTCCGCTGACTCAATATCACTATCCTCTCTCATGCCATCGAACCGGTGGTCTTCCCGTTGTCTACGTCTTTAGTTTCGTGTATACCTACCTACGACGGTGCTTTTCTTGCTACTTGACCTAGTCCATCCACTATTGTAAACAATCCACTATCTAACACTCATCCACTTTAATGATAACTTGAGTTTTACAATAACTGTTCATACTTAAATCACAAGAGACAAACATAAGTTTGGTACGTGTAGTCGTAAAAGTTTTTTTCACACTCAAGTTACTACTGCCATTCATATTCCTTGTCTCCATTAAATTATATGTCATGTGGAATCTACCAATTTCTAATATACCTAAAGATGATTTTGTGTCCATATGGTTTGTTTCTTTGTTTTGTTTGAGAAAACTTTTTTGGAAAACTTTTAATTTAGATTTTTAGTTGGATGAATTCATTTTTTCCTTTTTTACCTAATCAGTAGACAGTAATCATCAAAAAGTTTGATATGGGATTTATTTGTTAAGAGATTTTATAAAACAGTACAAAAGTATCCCATTAATAAATATAAGTTGATTTAAAATATATTTTCAAAGATGAATTTTAGCAAAATAATTTAGTTGACGCATGTCTAAGTAACTGAAATTGAGTAGAAAAATAATACATTTTCTTAAAAATATGGTTTAGTTAAAATATGTACCTTATTAATTAAGATAAATTCATAAATAATTTAGTCGGTTTCATAAGATTTAATTTAATACAGTATTGCCATCTAACCTACAATTAAAATAATATTGTTTAGAAAATAGGTAATTTAGATAATTTATTACTATAATAATTAATAATAGGTATATAAAAAAAATAATCATAGCATTCTGTTTATTATAAAAAAATTGAAGTTAAAAAATGTAAAATTAAAATATGGAGTGACAATGTTTATTGTATGATAAAATCTAAAAAACTTAATAAATATTCAAACCACTTAGGCTTTATGATGTACTAATTGAACATCCTATTCCTATATAACACTGTTTTACTAAAAATGATATGATTAAAATAATTAAACATCCTTAATACTTGCAACAAAATCGTTTATATTGCAATTCTCATGTCTACTATTAGCTAGAAATAAGAATATTTTGATAATTTCATAGGCATATACAATATCCCTGCTTGAACCTTCAACATAGTATTGGTTTAAACATAAGTATTACAAAACTGAAATTGTACTTTTGGGTTTATAACTGAAATAAAACATAAAACTTAATAAATAAAATGTATACAATTACCTACCTATTATTGATCATTTATTATGTAAGTAGGTAGTTGAAACATATCTTGGAAAAATGTTTTTTCCTTAGTTACCTACCCCTAGTTATAAAATAACCTATTTTTATAAACTAAAAAAAAAAATTTACATAATTTACCTAATATTTTTTGTAACTTACCACAACTGTTATGGTTTTTTTTTGTAGGTACAAATATTTCTACAGGAGAAGAAGTAGCCATTAAATTAGAATGTATAAAAACGAGGCATCCCCAATTGCACATAGAATCCAAAATTTACAAAATGCTTTCAAGAGCACGTAAGTTACAATATTAACTTTTTGACAATTTCAGTGTATTGTTATTTTTAATTCTTATATTTATTTTAGCTGGAATACCTATAATAAAATGGTGCGGTTCCGAAGGAGATTACAATGTTATGGTAATGGAATTACTAGGTCCATCATTAGAGGATCTTTTCAATTTTTGTTCCAGAAGATTTTCAATAAAAACTGTGCTACTATTAGCTGACCAATTGGTAATTATTTAGACTCAAACAAATTTTATAGTATATAATATAAACAAGCTTTAAGAATATTTTATGTCTAGAGTTAATCTTTTTTTAAATTTTATTTTTCATTTAACAATTATATTGATTTCTAACATTTTACAATTGTAATAATTAAAGACCGGATTTATATGTTTTTACATATCGTTACTGGGTCTATGCAGTCTTATGAGAGTAAAAAATGTGGACGATTCGTTCAATTCTGAATGCGTAGAAAAAAGTTTTTTTTGCATATTTGAGAATATTTCATGGGTTGGAGAATATTCAACCCATTTAGCATATTTTGGAATATTTCGTAAATTGTGAGCAAAAATTTGTATTTATTTTTAATTTTAATATTAAGGTACTCTGAAAAATTTTTTTTGACCATTTACAATTTATTTATTTATTTTTTCATTTTGATAAAAATAAAACAATCAGTATTATCAAGGTTTATCTATGTATATCTAATGATAAGATCAACTTATAAGTTTATCAAATATTCAAATATCAAAATTTTGTTTTTGTGTTTTAATATATTATACTGTTATATTTATATTATATTCCAACTTCCTACTCTTGCTAAAATGCAATACTATTCCATTAGGTTTAATACGCAACTCTTAATACCTAATATCTCACTATAAAAATATAGTTGAAAAAAAATTTTAAAAAATAAATGCATATTAAAGCATATAATGATGTTTTTTGATTATTTTTGCATATTTTTAAATTTTTGAGAGAATATAATGAGAATATTTGAAGGGTTTTTAGAGAATATTAGCATCATATTTTGGGTATTTTAAGAGAATATAAATCCGGTCTTTAGTAATAATAGTACATCTTCAATTTTTTACTTTTCTAATAAGTTAGAAAGAATAAGTTAGTTTGTTTTATAATCTTAGTTTTGTTTATGATACACATCAAACATTGATAATTAGATATTCAACCTATTTTATGTATAAACCCCACAATTAAAGTAATTTTTTAACCATTTAAATATTTATTTATGCATAAATAAATAAATAAATTTTTTTAAAACGATTCAAATTACACATTTTCTATCAAACCTGACTTAAGTGTAAAATGTATTTATAAATATTAAAATTAAAAAAAAAAACATAATTATTAATTATATATTAAGCATAAAAATTATTTTTACTTTTTCTTGAATACTATTTGGTAATATTTATATTTAAAAAAGGCAAAAAAAATATGCAAACGCTCTTCTTTACAGTATAGGTGTCGTATATACGTGTACCTCGCATTGAGTAGTGGTCACTGTAATAGATATGTTAAATTTGAATTCAATGATAGGCATAGATTCTGAGCAAAGATAGTCTAACTTTTTGTTAACCAAGAATACTAGCCAATTTTAATAGTAATAGTAGTAATAATAGTTTTTACATTTTACACCCCAAAGTACAAACTACATCTGATTTGGTACCAAAAAATACACTCGAATTTGAAAATGGAAGCATTTTTTCTACAATAAAATGTGTCTTAAGACTAAAAAATAAAAACCGCATTGTAAAATCAATGTATTCATCATTCCAAAATCTAAAATAATTATCAATTTCTATTAATTGTGTTTTCATTTTTTTTTTTCAGCTGGATAGAATAGAGTATATACATAGTAAAAACTTCATACACAGGGATATCAAGCCAGACAATTTTCTAATGGGTTTGGGTAAACGTGGCAATTTGGTGTATATTATAGATTTTGGTCTTGCAAAGAAATATTGCGACAGCCGAACCAATGAACATATAATGTATCGAGAGAACAAAAATCTCACTGGAACTGCTCGATATGCTTCCATAAATACCCATTTAGGAATAGGTAATTATATGTGGTTTGGTGAATTATATTTTTTTATTAATATTTACTTAAATATTTAGAACAAAGTCGAAGAGATGATCTAGAGTCTCTTGGTTATGTATTAATGTACTTTAATCGTGGTTCTTTGCCATGGCAAGGTTTGAAAGCAGCTACTAAACGACAAAAATATGAACGTATAAGTGAAAAAAAAATTGTAACTTCATTTGAGGATTTATGCAAAGGATATCCAAGTAAAATAAAATCAAAATCCTCAATAATAATACCAGTATTAAATAATAAATTATTATTCTAGATGAATTTTTAACATACTTGCTGTATTGTCGTGCATTGAGATTCACCGAAAAACCAGATTTTACGTATTTAAGGCAATTATTTAGGCAGTTGTTCCATCGTCAAGGATTCACGTACGATTATATTTTCGATTGGAATATGTTGAAATTTGTGAGTATTATTTGTCCCTAGTAGATATATTCAATAATACGTTTTTATTAATGGATTTACCTAGTTAAAAACATAACAAATTTAGGGTATTGTTGAGTTGTTTGTGAATAGAATAATTTCCATTCAACTACTGAGCTTATTTAGGATTTGTTGAGAGGACATTTTATCTGGATGTGTTGTCTTTGTCTTACAAACGTATAACAGCAAATTGTTTGTTTAATTCTGTTATTTTCAAATTTTAATATTATAATAATTCTTATAATGTTTTACCCATATTTGTTGTAAAGACAGAAACATTTGTTGTCCTAACTCTGAGTAACTCATAACACAAATTATATGTTAAAAATCTGTTTTACTCTGTAATTTTTAATATAAGAGTGGAATGGTATTTTTTCAAGTTGAAGATAAGATTTTTTTTTTAAATTAATCGTAAGCCCGGTACTATGGCCATTAGCTGTATGGTGTTTTTGAACTTTCTATTGTCGGTAGGGAGGGAACACGTGTGTGTTAGGTTTTTGGCAGAATTTTCAATTTGGGCACCAGTAGGTATCTGCCATGCCCGGGTGGGGGATGGCGGCACTTGTTCTCCGGACTTGCCCGAAGAAAAATGCCTCCCAGTGGCCGGGAATCGATCCAGAGTCGCAACCGATGCCTTAAACCGCTCGGCCACCTCATCCCCCAATAAGAATATTATCCAGGGCCGTAAGGAGGCTTTTTGTTTTGATATTTTAATTTTGAAATGCTCATAACTTGCTTTAAAATTAAAATACCATAAAATCATGTATATAAAGAAAATGTTAAAAATAAACAGAGTAAGAAAAGTGTTTTTTGTTATGCGTTAGTAACATGAGAGTACGACATCCTTTTAAGATAATATTTGATGCAATATACATAGAAGCTCACTACTTTTATTTCAGTAGCAATGTTTTTGATTATTAATATTATTTTAGGGAGCAAATGGTGCTCGATATAGTGGATCAGATGATCAAAAGAATGCCTCGCATCAAGATAGCAGACGTGCAATGCAAGACAGTAGCTCTCCTTCTACTAATGTCGTTCCACTAAATAGTCGCGCTCAAGCTGATCAAAGTGGAATAAAGAATTTTTTATCCAAAGTTCCTCTGGTACCAATGGATAATTGTTCGGGTATATATTAAATATTAAAATAATAATATTGATAATAGTTACCTTATTTATTTAATTAAATGTTAATTAGAATAATACTATATAATTACTAATATTCCGGTATTATTGGTTTTAATCATATTAGGAGGTGGTGTTATTCAACCATTACCAACAAGATTGCGTTACAGTGCTGATCCTGGTTCAGCGCGACCAGTGAGAACTCAAACTCGAAGCTCAGCAATGGCAACATCTGAATCGCCTTCTGTTACTCAGCCTTTGCAAACCAAGTCAGTATCTGTGACCAGACGCAATCGCCATCAAACTTAATTCTAACAAATACTCAAAAATGTTTTCCCCTTAACAACAGCTAACATATAATTTTTTTTTCCGACTACCATTTTCTAAATAAAAGCATTAATTTTAATTTTTTTATACACTAAAAAAACATATATTAACTATGTCAGTTTTTGAAAATGGCACCCATTGCATTTTTTTCACAATTTTGCACGCAAAATTGGAGTTGGCATTAGAGCTATTTATTTTATATTTTGCATAAGTTTCTATATTTTAGATATCTTAATAATAACCAGACATTTTTAAGCAATAGGAGTCTCTTGTGACTCAATTTGAATTAATTTTTCAGGTGTGCTTGTGTACATGTAGAGTTATCCATTATCAATGCATGCCTTACATTACTAAAATATTTGTATTAATAATATTTATGCCTAAATTTTTCAAGTATTCTTGTTCAAATAAAATATATTAATATTACTGCTTAATCTCTTATGTAATTTTGGTGGGAGTATATAGTAACTAAAATGGTTGAATTAACCTCGGCTCTTAAATATTCTACTTTTCTTAATTTTTTTTTTTTTTTTTAAATTTGTTGACTTGAACACAAGGTTTTTATGTACATAATATAATTATGTATCATATAGCTAATAACTATATAGAATTTGGTACTTTTTGTAATTTTAAAGGAGTTGCAAAAATGATTTTAACTTAATCTAAGAAATATATGTATTATTGATTTTTACTTTTTTAACATGTGTTGGCCCATAGCTTTCATGTCCTACCTTACACATAATAATACTTCAAAGTCGAGAATTTATGTAAGAACTTTTCTTTTCTTTGTTTTGGAAGCGTCTCCGGTTCAATGATACCACCTGCGTGAACCCCAAAATGGGTCAAAGCACCGGATAGAACGCCAATCATGCACCAGCATAAATAAACTATCGCGTTTGAAATTTTGTAAATAGCCTAGCCTATTTTTTTTTTTATTTTTTTTTATTTTATTATTTTTAGTTATTTTTGGTTAAGATATACTTAAGTATTTTTTATGTAATTCAAATAAAATAAAATTTCATTAATTTAAATTTAACAAAAACTTAAGAAAAAAGTTCAAAGAAAAATTATTAGATAAAAATTAATATTTAACCCAAAAAATAATATGGGCAATATAAAATTATTTTACATAATGTTCTAAACTTTTGAAAAAAAAATATATATAGTATATTAATATAGTTATGGACTTGAATCCATCTCTATAGATATGTACTATAAAAACAAATAATCTATGTTTTATTTAAATGTAAATGTTTGTATCCCTCATTAATTTTTATAATAAAATAGAAATTATTAATATTATTAATTAAATATTTTAAGTTTTTGATGTTTTATTATTTAATTTTATAGATTATTGCCCTTTTAAATTATAATTTTTTCCATTGGCACTGTCAAATAATTGCAAATTTTAGCTACAATAATTTTTCATTGATTACTCATAATTAATAATTATGGGATTTGATTTGGATAGGATTCATTCAATGGAATTTATTTATGCTATATATTTAATTTATCGCTTTGCATCTTTCAACATTTATTTTTAGCATTTCTCAGTTGTGTTTAATATAAATCAACTAAAATCCTTTTACCATGAAAAATAATTCATTATTGAACAATATATTAGTTTTTAATATATATTTTCAAAAAAAAAAAAAAAAAACATGATAATAATTCAGTGTTTTATCTTGTCTATTAACAAATTATATCAAACCATTGTAGGAAATTGTTTACATTATGGTTTCTATTAATATGAAAGTTTTTACTACAAGTAATACAATATCAGTATGTCAGTATTAAACGTTTTTCAATATTAAATCTTTTATTGACTGATATTTGTGTTAGTTACATATAATTGTAAATTGGACCAATTTAATGTATCATCTATAGTAACAACCAAGAAAATGTTTTTGATTTAACATAATTCTTGTATAAATCAATTACTGAAACCTATGCTTATAATCTTGATTACTGATTACATTATTGAATGTATAAATTTCATAAAACAAAACAAATAGGTCTATATGAAAATAGGTAGCCCTTTATATTATACAATAATCCCCACTCCCCACCACCATCATTTGAAAATGAAAATGTGAAGCTTTTAATATATCAACAACAATCAAGATTCAAGGTCTAAAATCTATTTGTTCCATGCTTTTTTAAAAATGACGAATTTATTATTTATATTATTTATATCTTAAATTGAAAAAAAAAATCAATCCGCATTATATTAAATCTACATAAACTGAAGGTGTACTATATGATTTCAATAATTAATTTGCTTTACATACTCTGGTTATTTATTGCGGTAATTTACAGTGTACATTTTACACAACACTGTTTTTTTTTTTTTAATAATTGTGCTTTGGCGTATTAAATTATTTTAACTATGGCCGTTTGTCTTGTTAAATGTCAGTACCTATTCAGGTTTGGTCATCAGGGACTCCTCAATACACTGGAAAAAAAAATATATTCATGATTTTATGTTTTTGTCTTGCAATTTGTAAAATAATAATGCTTTCCGTGATATCCTCGTTGAATTTATACACCCATTGTGGTTATATGTATATGCATTTTTATTTTTATGGGAACTATTTGGTGTCTATATATTATAGTTTATTCCTTCCTTTTTTTACCTCAACATGTTGTATCTAGTAGACGGCGGAGATGCAATTTTACAACTTAATAAATGATTAAAGTAAAATGTTAGTCAATTATATTTTAAAATATGTACATTGTCAGTACGAGACAGTAAGACCCACTGTACCTTGAGACATTGTGTCTGCCCACTCAACTAGATGTTATAGCATAACCATAACTTTTTTATTCAAACCGTTAAAAAACCTTTGTGATGTCAAAAGTTTAAACGATCAATCTTTGTATAATATTTAATATGACATATTTTAGTTATTTTTGTATATTACATTTTTGAACAGTTTGATTAGAATTACAGTGTCAGAAAACTATTAAAAAACTCATCACATTATTTTAATATTAAGTTTATACTAGAATTCTAACTTAAATAGACAAAACATAAATGTTGCATTCATGTTTTTTTACAATTGTAAACAATTAATTTTTCCAAATTTCTATGTATAATTTTTTAATTAATATGTAATTATAATGTAATACTGAGGTTTGTTGGTTAAGCTCTCATTTGCCAGATTTGTTTTGTAAAATAAAATACAAATTATACTGTCATTTTGTAATATAAACTTGTCTATATAATACGTTTATTGTTTTAATTTTAGATTCTGAAATCATAGTATTGAATTTCCAAAGTTTGCCTTATTTTCCTATCTTGTATTATACAATAGTAAACAAATGTTTCCAATGCAAAGATTTTCTTCATGGTTTTTAAACCCGGCCACGCCGCGGAAATAGTCCTCGAGAAATTCATTATTATATACTATTACAGTATTACGTTTAAATTAATATTCGCATATTAATTTTGCGCAGTATTTTCATTGATCCGTCAAGACAGACATGCGCCTTCAACCAAAAACCGACTTCAAAGAACGAGATCGATGAGCGTACGTATTAAGTGAAAAAAAAATAATACAACATTAGTAATAAGAATTCTCCCCCTACATACCTATATACTATATAGTTATATGGGCTATGACACTTCCACTTTACACGTACATATATTATATCTACTGTTACATTGTATCAGCTCTTCTTTTCAGGTTACTTATTTCGAAAAGAAAAATAAGCAGTTACTAAGTGTGCACGAATTCAAACGTTGTGTAAAATAATTTATAATATTTTTATATAGTGTATTTGTTTTGAAATATACATTATATAAGGACAAAAAAAAAAATGAAAAATTCAGAATTTCTTTCATGCCTATTGTCTGTTCGTTTATACTCTTTATCGTGTATAATACTATAATGTATATTAATCGTCTGTATATAGCTGCCAAATGTTAATTTTAGTGTATTTTTTTGACAGAAATGTAACTCTTTTTGTACAGGTAACTAATAAGTATTAATTACGCACCCGAGATTTTTTTTAAGGGGAGGGGAATGCTAAATAAAATTATTTTTAAATACGTACAGAAATCCGAAAACATGTTTGTGCAGGATCTTGGTTAGATAGTTGATAATTTTTTATATCATATTCTAAAGTTGATAATTAATAAAATTACCAAAATTTTAGGAGCCAATCATTTAGGGTGAGGAGACTAAAGCCCGTTAGCTCCCCCCCCCCTTGGGTGTGCAATTGATAATACTTGACCTGTACGGTAAAATTTATATCCTTTTTATCGGTGATATTGAATTGAGTCCCTCTAATATTTTTGGATTATCGGATTTGAGTCGGACCAATATTTGTTAGGTTGTTCGAGTTAAGCCGGCCTATTAGCATTATTCCGTAATCATCACGTGGAGGTTGGCTTAGTAGTCTCCCAAAAAAATGATGTGATTGCTGACACTGTTTTTAGGGTTCCGTACGTTTCCCTACGGAAGCCTATTACTTTCGCTCGGCCGTCCGTCTGTCGCCAGGCTGTATCTCATGAAATATGAAAGTTAGAAAGTTGAAATTTTCACAGATTATGTATTTCCGTGGATGCTATAACAACAAATACTAAAAAAAAGGGATAGGAGCAACCCCGGGGGGTGCTAAAACGGGAATTTTGAGATTTCAGATGGAAATTTTTGTTTATAAATAGTTACCACGAGTGACGTCGTATTGTTAATAAATGGTTGCCATGAGTGACGTCGTATACAAAGATTCGTTTTTTAAATTGCAATACAAAATACATTGCATAAATAAATAAGAGATGAAAATATTGAATGGCCTGGAGGAAATTTATTAACCTGGCCTGAATTTTTTTCCCACCCCGAAAATGACAACAGACATTAGATAATGGTACGGAACCCTTCGTGCGCGAGTCCGACTCGCACTTGGCCGGCTTTTTTTTAAAATCTTACCTAACAGTAATAAGATAAAAAAAAGTTAATCAATTCAAAAAATATTAAAAATAATGATGGAAGTAATAATTATATTATGTAATATAATAATGCTAACATTTAAATAGTTGCTAGTAAAAATTTAAATGATACTGGTTTTAAAAAGTCAAATCTGCAAATTTGTTTATTTGTATAGTATTTGCTTATCTGCCCCTGTAAAAATTGTATCTTATCGATTGTTTTTTTACATAGTTTTGTTACTTTGCTTTGTAATTTTATGTATGTATTCGCAGAAGAGTGTCAACAAGAATAAAAATATTCTTTGAGTGAAAAAATGCATTTAATTTTGTTTGAAAACTTTCACAACTGTTAGTGGTCCGATTATACTTGTTGAAAAATCACTCCAAATGTTGGGTAAACTGTGCAATATAATCATCGTCAACGACGTAATCGTAATTATTTAAAACTATACCTATAGATGGTTATGAGTTTATGACTTATGATATCTAATCTATACGGACTCAATTCAAAAATATTAAGTCAATAAACTAGAGTCAATTCAAATTTCAAACGCATACAATTTACATGTACCTACTCAATTTGTTGTTATCCCTTTTTATGCTCATTGATATTGAATTAATGAATATATTAATATATTATTAAAGTACAAATATACTTTCAGGTTTTTAATTTTTAATTTACTGCAATGAGTTGAAATTTGGCATGCATCGTATATTATATACATTAAACTCATATTTTCACATTTGGGGGTAAGTTTAAAGTCATTGGTTTGGCTCATATTTGTAGTTTTTAAAATATAATAATTGGTGAGTAAACCTATAAATAAAATATCACTTTATATTTTTTTGTTGTATACTGCAAATACGAGTATAAAAATATGTGTATAGATTAGGTTATTTTACCTTACCTATTTATTATTTGGTTTATGTTTACTTATGTATGTAAGTCTATAATAACGTTTTTTAACTTTGATAGAAAAAATTTTTTCATAGAATCAGATAGGTATTAGACCTACTATACTACTATACATATATTATTTAAGTACATAATATTATATTAAAATAGGATATTGAACGAACCCTGACATAAACAATTATTTGATCATTATACGTCACATAAACCACTCCCTGAAACACCTATATTACTATGATAATATTATCTATAAATAGATACTATAGATTCGTGCTCAGATATTAGGTAGGTATCATTAATTGTTCTTTGTATTGCAATTTAACATTCAACATTGTTTTCAGAACCAGTTGGCTGAATAGCATATACAGCCTATAGGTTGGGTACCTATATGGAATGTATAGTGTCATAATTGAAAGAGACAGTGAAATCACGACTCCATCACTGTCACGTTTATTCCTTACTGCTTAATAATTAGCCAACGGGGTTCTAATAGAAATTTTGATTTTAAATACTATAGTATTCGATATACGCTTAGGTATTTACAACATCTGTATTCTGCGATGTGCAAATGTATAAATCTATATACGATTTGTGTTAGGTATTTGTATTTAAATTCTTTAATATATCTATAACAAAATTATAGTATTTGATATGGACTAAATGTAATTTGATTTGTACGATGTACCTCCATAGCGTTTACACATCATCACAATAAGACGCATCACGCATGCACCTACCTAGTAATTTTATTAATTATTATGTCTAATATGACATAATATATTTATTGACTTTTGTGCATACTGGCTACTACGCATTAACAACGGGTATTGCGTAATAAAATGTAAAAACATGAGTACCGTTTTAGATAACCAGGTAGGTTTTCTAGCTTCTAGTTCTGTACTTAGAAATAGGTAGGACGTAGGTAGATAAGTATCTCATTATATTTATTACGTTTAAAACATCCTAGTATTATTTATTTCGACTATTATGCAGTAGTAATAGGTACCTAGTAAGGATGATGCGCTTTTACTCTACCTATATAAATAATTATAATAATAATAAAATTATAATATAATATACCTAGGTAATATAGGTACTGGTAACTTAATAAACATGCATTTAAAAAAATATATTTTTGGTATAAAAATCATTTTAAATTTCAGAAGGGAATTGTGTATATAAATAATAAAATTAAGTGGGTTCAAGTTATCTATATTTAAATCTATATCATACATTCATACTGGAGAAATTACAAAGACATTTTGTTTTGCGTAATTTACACTTTGTATGAGTTATTTTGATAACGATCAATAATGACTATGGTAGGTTCTTTATGAAAATGTCAAGTCTAGTTTAAATCATTTTTCAAAAGTATTATTTGTAAAAGCTAATATCCGACAAGGTCCACCGGTACCTCCTACAATCTTGATTGGCTGGATAATAAGTTTGAATCCTTTCGATGGTAATGTCGTACCATTTAAAGCTACGTTTTCGAGATTATATAAATTGGCTTTAGATAGTATCTTGTGCACATCAAACGACGTTGAATTGCCTGGATCAACACTCGGGCCATCTACTCCTAAGCCGAATACTTTTTTTGAGTCGACAATCCATTGTGCTGCGTCTTTAGATAATCCTGGAAAACTTAAAAACCACAATAGGTAAACTAGTAACACATTATAAATTAATAAAAATCTAGATTTATATAAATAATGAATGTATTAATATTATGTATTAGTAGGTACCTATATATACAATATACTATATTAGGTTAGGTTAGGTTAGGTATATAAACTGTTAAGTGTTAATTGTAATCATATTATGTCAAGTGTGAAAATAAATTATGTACTGACAATTGACGTAGGTACTGCTATTATTACCAAATAGTGCAAATACCATGATTAGGTACCTACCTTAATAATGATCGCTCTGTAATATTATTATAGTAGTATAGTTGACGATTTCCAAACTTATGAGCCCAACCGAAATTGACTAATATCACAGAACGGTGTGGAAGTGGACCATTGTCGTGTTCCCATTTTTTCAAATGATCAACTGTTAGTAAAAAGTCACCATTTCCATTGACTTCGTGACTGACATTTAGATGCACACCTATTATTTACATTCAAACGTATCTTTATATATTATTAAAACGTGAGGCGATTTCTTATGACAGTTATGTCTTAAGTTCTACTGGACCGATTTTCATGATTTCTTTTTCTAACGCGAGAACTCTGTGTGTATATGAGCAATCAAAAGAGAAAAGTCCAAAAAAATAATTATTTAAATAGTTAGGTATTAGAAGTATTAAGTTTGCCCTATTGTTACATAGCGTCATTCGTTAACAACGCCGGGGCGCATATTAACATACTGTACATTGCTACACGACCGCTGATCTCTGATTGGCCGATTTAAATTTGCGCGGTTTTATTGAATAATTATTATCAAAAGTATACGATATCAGTTGCCGCGGTTTTACATAATAATTGTAATGTTATCACATTGCGTCAATGGGTTGTTGCTTGTACTGCTACGTAACTATCGTTACCTAACCTGACCTGCTACGTAACTATAAACATGAGCATAGTATGGGGTCTATCAATGTTATGTTTTCTACCTATATAGCTGGGAACAAAAATGCAATTTTCTCAACCCTGTGACCCACTTGGGGAGGTGTTGCATAGCAAGTCGGGGGATATTTTCGATTTGCGGAGCGGAGCGACGGCGCCGAGGAGCGTAGCGACGAGTGCCGCTAGCACTGCATCACTGTACGATGTTTTTTCAATCAATTGCATTTTTGTTGCACCGAGCCACCAATTTGAAAAAAACATCGTACAGTGATGCGGTGCTAGCGGCACTCGTCGCTACGCTCCTCGGCGCCGTCGCTCCGCTCCGCAAATCGAAAATATCCCCCGACTTGCTATGCAACACCTCCCCAAGTGGGTCACAGGGTTGAGAAAATTGCATTTTTGTTCCCAGCTATATAGGTAGAACACATAACATTGATAGACCCCATACTATGCTCATGTTTATAGTTACGTAGCACACAAAACGGAGGTAGACCGCATATTGGGAGCAATTGACGCAATGTGATAACATTACAATTATTATGTAAAACCGCGGCAACTGATATCGTATACTTTTGATAATAATTATTCAATAAAACCGCGCAAATTTAAATCGGCCAATCAGAGATCAGCGGTCGTGTAGCAATGTACAGTATGTTAATATGCCGCCGGGGCTGCCGCCGGGGCTGCCGCCGATATACCCCCCCCCTTTACTTCAACGTCTACTAGTATTGTCGTCATGGTCGCGATGTATATTTTATTCTGTGGCAGCGTGGGGGATTGTGCACTTCGTTGTCGTCATCGTCGTCGTTGAATAAAAACACAACTATTTTCGATTTCGTCATTCCGTGTACAGCAGAGTACGCTGAACTCATTAAAATTATTATTATATATTATTATTATTAATATACATTTAAAATGGAATAACTATAAAAATTTGAAATGAAAATCTCTGTACAGGCTAGACTCTGGAACTACTTATCAGATCTTCTGGATTTTTTTTTAAACCTAAGAGTATTTCACGGAGAAGATTTATTTGAAAGAAAATTTTAGGAAAATCCACCGGTGTATAACATATTGGTTTATCGGGAATGTTTGTTGATTTGTATTATTATCTTTTGTCAATATACATATTATTATATATATATAATATACACAAGACGATCTGATAAGTAGTTCCAGAGTTTAGTCTGTATAGTTGTAGTATAGCTAGCTGTGTATTTATATAGTTAGATATAATATATAAATTAATGTTTGTGGGTAGATTCTGATTCTGTTTCTGGGAAGATGATAGGTTAAATTATAAAGGGTTAAATTAGTTTTTTTTTATTCATCAGATTTTAGTAAGGTCAGGTTAGGATAAGATTTTGTATAAATTGATTATATTAGGAATTAAGTAAAAACGACAAACTTGGTATAACTTTGATACTTTAGAGTTATTTATACACTTACGTACAAACCTACTTCATAATGTACTGCGGCGAATCAGAATTTTTATTCGAGGCAACGGAAAAGTTAAGATAAATTTTGAACATCACACACCGAATATTAAATAACGAATTGAACAAAGTTTGAGTCAAATAGAGTTGATACATTTAACGGGCAACGAAGTGCACGGGATCAGCTAGATTAAAATGACGTCATGAGCGGTACGATTTCTATCATCAGTTTTTAAAAACATTTTCGAGCACCACAAAATTCTTTAAACATTAAGTACCTACCTATTTTTTAAAATATTCCGTGATGGTTTTGTAAAATGTTTGAATAAAAAACCAATTACGCTGTGAAATGTACCATGTACCATGCACCATGAACCGTTAAGATTGCCATATTGAAAAGAATAATGTTATTAATTTGTAGACCTTATTTTCATCATTCAGAATATCATAAAGAAATTTATTTTTAAAATTGGCTAAATGTGATCGGTTTAGTATTTAACAATTTACTTAGGTATTTACGTATTCAAAAATCGTAGGCACTGAAAGTGTGGATAGTCCATGATATAATTATTTATCCATGTACAAATTTATAAACTTGATGTCTTTATTAATATATTAAAATAGGTTTAAATTTCATATAGTTGCATATTATAAGATTAATGTCCACTAATATATACATAGCTAACTCAACTGGATACATTTTTAAGGGATGCACTGATGCACAGGTAAGTAATTCTGAAATTTCTGGCCAAACTTGTGGCTACAATTTACAAAAAAAATTGAACTTTGTATAGCTGTAAATGGTAATCACTTCAAACAGTTTGAACAGTTATATAAAAATATAGAAACAAGTAACAACTTATTATTGGTTTTTATCTTATAATATTTTAACAACCTTTTGGATTAAAGTTACGTCATTTCAATTTCAATGTTATTTTAAACTGCATTTTGACACTGGACAATAACAATAACTTTTTTCTTTAGAGCTCATAATTTATATTTTCAGTGCATAAACCTACGGCCTTTGACACTGTACTTAATCTGTTAAAAACTAAAACTACTCACATTCGGTCAACATTTTAACTAATTACAGGTAAAAAAATTAAAAATAAGATCAAAAATTGACCTTATTAAAAAGGATTTAAATCTTTTTGAATCAAGCTTTATTGGATTGTCTTATTAATATGAACTTTTCTATTAAAAGATCTATATTTTATTTTAACTTGCCTTCAACTATCATTCGTTCCAGTGGAATATCTTCCAATTTCCACCCGTTTTCATAAAAGTGATAAGGTGCATCTAAATGAGTGCCACAATGTTCGGACATTGAAAAGCTCTGTGTTGAATACCATCCATTAGGACCTGCGCCTCTCTTTACTCCAAATATTTCGAACCGCTGCGTTGTGGTCCAACAGGTAGTAGATTGATTTTGATAACCATGACATAAATCAATCACAATGCAGTTAGCATCCCTTACCACCAAAATCGCCAGAATAAAGTTCCACACATTTAATAAATACATGATGTATTTACCAATAAAATAACGAAGCACTTGATTTATTAACAAATAACAATTTATATTTATGACTACTTCTTGCTCACGCCTCGATGGCTCGAGGTATTATAATTTATAAGTTTAGTTGTATACCTATTTATTTAATAGTGATTAGTGAATTATAATATTAAGTTAATATTGTTTCTGATGTATTAATCAAATATTGGTTATTAGTATGAGGTTATAGGTTACTATAAGTATTAATATTTATTTCATAGTTGCTATATTATATTCACTGGTAATAGTATATTTGCAGCAGTACCTACATATTATCAAAATACCTACTTACTAACTAAATATAAAAATAAACTTTTATAAAACTATTCAAAATGTTACCAAAATATATAAACTATATTTATGTAAAAATAATATTATCATCTAAAATCTAAATAACAATTTGTTATATGTAATATAGGTTAAAATATATAGGTACGCATTAAAAAAATAACACTCAATCAATATTTGGTACCTATTTATGTAATTACATGATTTTAAAAAACTTAACTAGAATTTGAGTAAGTACCTAATTAATAATATGGTACTTAAAAAAGTATTTGATAGTTTGAATGTTTGATACAAATAAATAATAATATAAATGCTTACAGTGAACACTGTATACACAGTTTATAGATTAGGAATTATCATTTTAACTAAAAAAAGTTGCTCTACTGTACAGGAGGTTACAAGTGGGTCACTGTATAATGGATGGTATTAAATTTGAATTCAATGATATAATATCATTGTATAAGAAAAACGATTCTGAGAGGAAACGGCATGTCAGTCTAAAACTGTATGGAGTATAGGAAATGCTAATATAAACATTCAGTGAAATTTTCATGTATCTACAGTTATTCGTTTTTGAATAACAAAAAAATAAGGAAATCGCTACAAGAGAGTGAATATCCAATGTTGTAAAAATTTGAATTTCAAACGCTCATAAAAATTTAATTTGACTTTCTTATAGACATTTTTTTTTTGATAAAGGTAGATAATCTTATAAGGAATCTTGTATTACATTTTAAAACTTTAGATTTAAAAAGAAAAATTTTTACGAATTCTTAACTCAAAATAATTTGCTAATTTTCGTGATTTTTCCATATTTTGTCAATTTTTGGACTTTAAATGCTTATAAAAAAAAACTGTGACTAAGGATTTTTAATATATTTCAAATGCCATTGTAACAATATAGTAGGAGCCTTGTATTAAATTTTAAAACTTTTTTAACCAACAAATAAAATTTAATTGATATTTTTTGAAAAAAAAACTAAAAAAAATTGGAAAATGAAAATGTGCCTAAACAGTTCAAAATAAATCAAAACATTTTGAAAATGTTATCGTGTATAGAAAATCCTATATAATATAAACATTCAGTCAAAATTTTATGTAACTACGGTCATTTTTTTAAGAGTTGCACCATAAACCAAAATCGATTATTTCGAAAACAGATTTTAATGTAAAAATTCCCGTTTTTCCTTAATTTGTATTTTGTTTTTCACGCCGCTTTTGAAAACTACTGGTCACTTTTGACCCCCCAATGTACCTACTAGATTCACTTTCCTATCAGAAAAGCTACTGTTGAAGAAAATCCAAGCACTTTTACTGTCCTAAAACGTGATGACAGACACAAAAAAAAAAACACACATCATTGTAAAATCAATACATTCATTGTTTCACTCAGAATCTAAAATTAAAAAAAAAATATATAAACACACATCATTGTAAAATCAATACATTCATCGTTCCAATCAGAATCTAAAAGTTCACTGGAAAGACACACTATTTACAGCCACGAGATATTTTAGATTTTTCAAAAATAAATTTTTAACTACTAAATTTGACTATATTTTATACAAGTACAACACAACGTCTCTGCTTCGTCTGTGAATCGTTTTTCGTATACAAATATACAGTGATTTATCATTGTATTTAAATATAACGACATATGCTCGACAGCTACTGTACAGCAGTATCTTGTTACATCTACAACAATATTTAAAACTAAAGCATGGTGTAGACTGTAGACTATTTACTATTTAGAGGTTGGTGAAATCTTGTGGTTTATTCAGAGAAAAATTATATCTAGAACAAACTTTTAATTCTGCCACTGTGTACCTATATTTTATGAATTTAAATTAAAAATTTCTTGATATAATAAAAAAAAATGAAGGATCATAGGTCAAACAGTATAATATAATTAAGATAAATATAGCCATATAGGTAGTGTACATATAGTGACTAGAATAGTTACACATTTGAAATATTAATTTATTTTGTATCATGATGATAAACAATTCCTAACGTCCTAACATAATTAGCAAACAAAACGTTTTAATAATATTAATTGCTAGAAATTATAAATTAACAAATTGAGTTAAGTTTATATGGTCCATGTATAATACGCCATATTTTCTTTTAATCTGATTTAAAAAAATAGTTCCGACATGTAATAAGTATAAATAAGTACAAGGAACCTATTTGCTATTTATATTACGGAGTATTACATATTATAATAAATACTTATAAAGTAAAAAGATAACTATAATAAATAATAATTATTAGTATCTACTGTAATAAGTAATAACGAATTACATTGGGCATATTATGTCCAACTCATACACATGGATATCTGTTTATTTGTTATAGGATTTATTGGACCACAACATTGTATACCTATTAAATAATACGTTATAATATTAATCATCGTAATAACTAATAATATATTAATTTTCACTAATATACCTATTATACGACTAAATTATGTATTAATTTCCTGAAATTGTGCTTTTTGTCCAAAATTAATAAATAAATAAATAAGAATAAAAAAAACACATTTTTATTGTTATCCATTTATATGCTATTATTACAACATTAAGCGAAATTTATGAAATTGTGTTTTCATTGTTCAATTTGAATATTTTTAAAAAATTTTTTTAATTTATATAAAATTTAAATAATTTTCATAATAGATAACTGTCGAAAAAAAAACCACATTCTAAAATATTAGTTTTGTGTGGAGATTCTGGTTCAAAATGAATAATTGATCACTGATCACTGCTATGTAGAAGCAAGAAAACCATTTGAAGATACTAATTGTAGGAATTGAAAATAATAATAATAATAATAAACACGTGATTTAATACCAAAATTCACGGATTCACATGAATATAACTACACTTGAAATAGATACCTCTAGATTCTTAACCTTTTGTGGCACGTGAACCTCTGTCAAAAATATCTTTGATGAAACGGACTCCTGGAATTTATGAGAAAAAAATTTAATCGCAATAACTCAATATTTCACATTTTAGATTCTGAGTAGAACGATGAATGTATTGATTTTACAATGATGTGTTTTTTTATTTTTAATTTTGTTTTGTGTCTATCTTCACCTTTTATTACAGTAAAAGTGCTTGGATTTTCTTCAACGGTATCTTTTCTGATAGGAAAGTGAATCTAGTTGGTACTTTGGGGGAGGGTCAAAAGTAAAAATTTCCCAGTAGTTTTCAAAAGCGCCGTGAAAAACAAAAGAAAAATTAAGGAAAAACGGTAATTTTTAAGCAAAATCTGTTTTCGAGAAAATCAATTTTGTTTTTTGGTGTAACTCTAAAACAAATGAATTTATATACGTGAAATTTTCACTGGTTGTTTATACTTATATTTTCTATACACGATATATACATTTTCAGTTATCAATTTTTTTAGTTTTTTTTTCTATAAATATCAATAAAGTTTTATCTGTTTGGCCAAAAAGTGTAAAAATTTAATGCAAGGATATATTGTTACAATATTAGTTGAAAAATATTAAAAATACATAGGCACAGTTTTTTTTATAAGCATTTAAAGATCGAATTTTGACAAAATTTATCAAATTTAAAATTCAATAATTATTTTGTAGTTCAAAATGTATAAAATGTTCAACTTTTATATCTAAGGATTGAAAATTTAAAACAAGATTCTACGTAAGTAGTTAATTCTGTTACCAAAAAAATCTAAAAAAAAAATTAGCACAGTTTATTTTTATAGTCATTTAAGGTTCAAATTTGGATAAAATTACATATTAAAAACCTAGAATAACTATTTTAGTTATTTTGTTATGGTTGTATATAATATTATTCGTGGGGACTTGAAACTTCTAAAGTACACTATTATGAATCTATGATAGTATCAGGGTTTGTTGTTGAAGTATAACGCGTTATATCTAAGTACCTAATGGATATTGTGATATTATTAATTTGGAATTTATTATAGGTACCTATTATAGGTCAATTTGTTTTAATACCATAGATAAGTATATAATATGTCTCATACCTAGACTGACATACCGTCTCCGCTCAGAATCGTTTTTCTTATACAATGATATTATATCATTGAATTCAAATTTAATACCATCCATTATACAGTGACCCACTTGTAACCTACTGTACAGCAGAGTGACACCCACTTACCCACCTTTTTTTTATTTATTCTTTTAAAAATATAATTTTCCAAACTGAAAATTTTTCAAAAAAATATTATAATATGTATGATATATAATTGTTGAGCTGTAATAGTATCCGACTAAAAGCTATTAAAATAAAAAAAAAAAGGTTCAAATTTGGACGAAATTACATAATAAAAAACATAGAGTATCTATTTTAGTTATTTTGTTGTGATTGTATAATATCATTCGTGGGTACTTGAAACTTCTAAATCAACTTGCAAATCAATCGTAAAATATACCTATAGCTACGTTAAATGACAAGGGGTCGCATCGGTCAGAAATAATTAAATGCGTAGATAATAGTAACAGCTTGCGCAAACGATCTTCTAAATCTAAATTATGGTACTGCACTATACCTACTGCTGAAAAAGTAAAAGAGTATTATATTGTATGGCCAATGAAAAAGGTCATTTCGCAAACATTTAAAAATAAGCCTTCGAAATAATAACATCACAATCTAACAAAAAAAAACTGAAATTAACACGTATGTGTGGCAACTCACTTTCAAGTTTCAACCAGCCGAGGTTGAATTAATTTACCCTATTGACTATTCTAAACGTAAAAATGTCCCTATACCTATGGGGTGTGAATAAATTTGAATATATCTACAGTCAAACTACTCAAACTATAAATGTTTAGAATGTTTAGATATATACAAATCACAAATATATATAGGTAAATCGTAGTCATCAATACCAATTATACGTCATTGATAAAACAGTAAATATGTATATGATTCAACATTTCAACCTATGGCCTACAGATGTAGTTAGGTATATGTACAATCTAGAATCTAGATTATAGACACATTTATAGTATTGATTGTGTAAAAATTATAAAATAAAATTAAGGTACCTATAATATAGTATGTATTCAGTAATCATGTTATATTTTTATCACCAAAAGTGGGAAATTTAGAATAATTTACTGTTTATTTGACTATTATTATGTAGTTATTAATTTCAAAGTCTGTTAAACAAATTCTGATTGTCTATGTAGGTACCTAGGTTACCAGGAACCATTATCCCCATTATTAGATGGCTAAATTAAAAGCACAATGCACATTGTTTGGAATACCAATTATATAGTCATTAGAAAAAACTACTTAGGTAGGTCACTTATGCATTTTAATTTGACATGCCTTTTGATATTTACTATCTTCTCTCTTCAGTGTTCAGTAACAATAAGAGTAACTTACCAAGGTGTTAAGAATATATCCATATATTTATGTAAGTACGAATCGTAGTGACTTTATTACATATTCTTCTTTAATTGAGGTACCTAGGTATCTAAATTCTTATATTGTTTATTAATTTAATAGTAATAAATATTAATATTGTTTGTGATGCCTACGTCATGAAATTACTTTCGCTATGACTTAAACAATACGTACATTACACATGAATGAAGCTTTGGTATTAAACATATTGTAATATTTACACCTATATAAGACTATAGTCTATAATTTATAAAATATATATATAGTAGGTACCTTACCTATATATGTATTAGTGTTAATAACTACAAGGACAATAAACATTATACATTTATAATATATGAAGATAACTATTGACTACCTATGTATAATATAAACGTACAGTTAACTGTTAAGTCATTTTTTACGATTGTGTTGTGTAATATTATAGGTACCTGTATACATTTATAGCAGTTGATTTACCCGGTAAAATACGATTGCGCGCATTTTACCTTTTTCATAATACGATTGCGCATGTTTTAATGGGACAATAGAACATACATTTTAGGTAAGATATATGTACGATTGCTCGTAAAACTTCATGCGACGTTGCCAAATTGAAAGTAATTTAATTTTGCTTGAGCTAAGAGTTTTTAATAATAATTTAATAAATATAATAATAAATTACACGAACAAATCATAAAATACATATAAAAATAAAATACCCTAATATGTTAATTAATGTATACCATCAACAGTCAAAAAATAAAACAGGATTATAATATTATTTTTACAATTTCTGGTGCTAATTCGGTATGCGCTCTACCAACAAGTTTCTGTTTCGGTATGCGCTCTACCAACAAGTGCTGATTCGGTATGCGCTCTACTGAAAAGGGTCTGAGTCGGTATATTTAAAACGATCTGAATTCACGATCTGAATTTCTTAACCCTGTGACCCACTTGGGGAGGTGTTGCACAGCAAGTCGGGGGATATTTTCGATTTGCGGAGCGGAGCGATGGCGCCGAGGAGCGTAGCGACGAGTGCCGCTAGCACCGCATCACTGTACGATGTTCTTAAAAAGATGAGATAATCTGCAGATAAATACGACATTAGTTATCTTAGAATTTTTATCATCGTGTTATTAAATTTGGCATCATTGCACAATCGTGTAATCGTATTTAACACGCGCAATCGTAAGCCAAAAGGGTATGAGCGCAATAGTAATGCGCGCAATCGTATTCTACCCGATTTACCTACAGCCTATACTAATAGTTACTGCAGATGTCTGTAGCAGACTGGCGTAATGGGTTGTAAATAGTGGAGCAGATAAGAATTTTCATGGGGGGGGATATATTCATTATTTCAAAGATAAATAGCAGGGTAGTACCCCTTGTTAATTGTAACATTAAGCAAAGGCCCGGAGTAGATTTTTTAAATTGGCCGCGATTCTATAAAATTTGAATTTAGATGCCACATTAATTATAATACTTTTCCACTAATCTACTGCCCGATACCTATTTAGGAGGGGTTTACACGGATTGTTATTTCGATCTCACAGGAATAGTTATCATGCCTTGTAGAGTTGTCGGATATTATGATAACTATTTTTTTTATCTGGAAGAAGAAGACCTCCTAAAGGCCGCATTGAATTCTGATTATTATTTTATTTCAAATAATGGTATAATATAATTTTTATTTTTATTTTAAAGTTTGATATTAAAATATTAAAAAACTGAGAACGGAATTCAATAATGCCGCCTGTAAAATATTGTTCAACTGTTATTATAACATTTAATGAGGAACCTTGTATTAAATTGTCCATTTTTTAACCAAATGAACAAAATTTAATTAATATTTATAGAGAATAAAGCTAAAAAAAAAATTTTAAATATCTATTAATAGCTCAAAATGAGTCAAAATATTTTTAATTTTATGGAGTATAGAAAATGCTAGCATAAACATCCAGTGAAAATCGAAAGTATCTATATGGTTATTAGTTTATTAACTATTAATTAGTACCTATATAATTACATCAAAAAAAGTAAATAGATTTTACTGAAAAATGGTATTGCCTAAAATTCTTTTTCTCAAATTTTTATTTTGTTAACTTATTATAATATATATTATGTTAAAATATAGCTTTTGAAAACTTCTGTTCACTATCAATTTGGCCTCTCAAAAGTATCAATTAGATCCACTTTCCCATCAGAAAAGATGCTGAAGTTGAAAATCAAAACTTTATTTTTACTATAAAAAATTATTAGACAGAAACAAAAACTCTTATCATTGAAAATCAATACATGTATAGCTCCGCTCATAATATAAAATATAGGACTATTATACAAGTACCTATAGTATACTTTGTATACACCAATCTATGGACTATAATATGTCTATATGCGTGGTTAATAGGAAAAAATTGAATTTTTGAATTTTCAATTATTACGCTATTTTGCAGAAGGAAAAATCTTACACAGTTTTTGTGATAAAATAGGTACAATTTGGTTTTTGAATTCATTCTTATATTTATCAAAGAAAAGTTACAGTTAATACAGAAATGAGTAATGACTCGAATTACTCCAACTATTTTCGTTTAATTAAAAGCAGCGATTTTAACTTGTACTCCCTTTTATCCGCACACAGTTCGGCGTCCATATGTCGACATACGCAACGAATAAGGCAGTAACTCAATTTTCCAAATTTTTTTTTTATATTTTCGATGGGGTACCTATCTCTGTTTTTCTGGAAGTACAACGAAGACGGCAGTAACTCTATTTTATTTCATACGTTCACAATAAAATAGTGTTGGACTTCCAGAAAAACAGTGATACCTTATGGAAAATAAAAAAAAAAAATTTGGAAAATTGAGTTACTGCCTTATTCGTTGCGTATGTCGATATATGGAGTACCTCACTATATCTATATATCTACACTACAAATATATTGATATACTGCAGCGAGGTATCTAACCTGATCGTAGCATTGGCTGCCTCCTAATCTTCTATATAGATACCTACTCTCCTAGATACTTTATAATATGCATAAGCCTATTACATATATAATATATATTATATATACAATTCACTATATTATTCAGTCCTTCGCGCGGGGGCGTTAAGGTCCATTCGTTTATTCTATAGTATATAAATATGCCTATACAGTCTTATACAGATCCGTGACCTGATTCGTGGCCGTATATAATAAGTACATAGTGACATCAATTTATTCCGTCGTGTGAGCATTGTCTTTTCATCTGCAGCAGCAGCGATTGTGAAGATTGCGCAGAGAATTAAACCCGCGCGCTGAGGACACTGCCTATATATAATATATATATATTATTATTACATGTGTGCGGTATAATATTAGAGTACCGACTGCCAGCTGCCTACTCCAGATTTATCTACAACTACAGAATAATAGGTATATAGTCTCAAAATATAATAGATATTATGTAGATTGTATATGTGTGCGAATACATTAATTATTTAGTCGCGTATGTACACAATAGAGATACCTACCTGCACGCGTGGTTCAAGGGCAGTAGCTCGTAACAACAATAACAATAATAATAATAATGATAGTTCATATAATAATATTATTAATATTGTTGTACATTATTATTTATTATTATCATCGTTACTGTTGCGGTGCCCATGTTTGTATATAAAATAGTACTGGTCGTTTTCTTCGTTTTTCGTGAAAAAGGAAAGGGAATGTATATGTATATTGTATACGTATGCAGTATATAGGTACAACCAGCAAATCCAGAACGTAATTATAATATGTATTATTGCTCCCTGGGAGAAAAATAAACTGTACAATACAATGATATATTATGATGTATAGGCATAATATATGATGCACACGTTGGGGGTGCCTCGCTAAGACTCTCTCACACACGCTCACGTAATTTATAAACGACGTACACACACTGCAGTGCAGAGATACGACGTTTGAGTGCGTTTCTGTATACATATAATGTATATAGGTATGTATATATGAATTCGTGTCTTACAGAAAACGATACATATATCTTATTTATATATAAATATCAGCACCCGGCGTTCTTCAACTAGTCGCAATAACAGAATGGCAAGTGACGAGACACCCAGACGCTCTTCGTGCTGTCTTGTATAACGAAATTAGACCGTACCTATATAATATAATATTATACTATTCGAATTTTTTACCGGTCGGTTTTTGGCAGCAGTCGCCGTTACAATAATGGACTTGCGTTTATATTTCATCGTTGACATTTTAACCGTGAGTTTTTTTTTTTATTAATCATTACCTATATTATAGGCGTTTTATTATTTTATGTGTAGTGTTTAACTTCAAATTTCTGTAATAGGTTCAGGTAGGTAGGATTATAGGCACAATTAGACCTCACATTTTTTGGATGCTAAAATTATACAAAGCTTAGAATAAAAATTATCTTATTCCGTGAACTCACAATATATTTATTAATAATCAATTACTTAAATAAAAGATTTCTTTTTATTATTATTAATTAAAATTTAAATGTTTCAGCATACATATAGTATTATTAGTTACAAATTACAAATTTCACATTACTACTTTAATTAGTTAGTGATATAGTGATTATGATATATACATTATACATGCTATTATGCTAATGTTAGTTAATAGGTATTTTGAGTGGTAGTTTAGGGTTGATATTCGTCTTCACTTGGATCTGATAGGAGAAGATAAATAAATAAATCGGTTAGTATATAGGCACATACATATTTATATTAAAACAATATTATCTTGTCTTCAGTTGAATATTTTAAAGTATAATATCTTCAGTTTATAATTGATTTGTTAAATGGTTTTTCAATATTCAACAGCGATACATTTTAAAACCGTTCATATGTCAACGGTACCATAGGTGGAACTGTGGAAGTAGGTGGATTTGGGGTTAGGTTATGTTCACCTTAGCCCTCCTTCCTCCCGAATGTTTTAAATAAAGGTTAAGCCATTTTTATAGGCCCTTACAAAGTTTCAAATACCTATAAAATGCCTAAATTTATAATAACTGTCATAATTGTGACATTAATAACTTTTAAATTGAAATGCATTAAAAAAAAATATTTTTAGCTGAAAATTAAATTTGTGCAATTTTACAAACTTATCATCGGATTTTATAGCATGATAAATTAAAACAAGCAGCGTTTGTTTATCAGCCGTCATTCACGTTGCTATCCAGGTTTCGTTGAAAATACATAATAATTAATAATATTATACAGTACGTCAGTACCTAATATATATTATAATAATAACTAATAATTAAAGATAATATTTTTCAACTAAACTTAGAAAAAAGTAAATTATTAATTTACCACTATAATACTATATTACTATGTAATAAATATATTTGATACGTTTTTCAAAATGTGTTTAGTTGAATAGCAAATAGCAGCTCCTTAAATGCCCTGATTTTCGTACAACACATTTGATTTCAACTTTATTGTTTGAATGACTTTATTATATTCATCTTTTTTTGTAGTTTATATAATGCAGAATTGATTAATTTTATTAAGACACTGCTTATAGCTACTAATTACATACTACATCCAATTTTAATGGTTGACTAAATCAAAATGAATAAAATATGAATAATAAATAATAATACATAATGTCATAGGTAGTTAGGTAGTTATATATATATACCTTTTTAAAAAGTTATTCGGTACCTACCCATCAATTGTGATAATTTAAAACCTGAAATTACTGTTGTTAAAAACTTTTTTACAATACAATTAGAAAAGATCTCCTTGGAAGATTTGAAAACTCTGCAGATTTCTGTTGAGGTCTACCGTTACCGTCTACCAAAATATTTATTAACTTCTATATAGGTGGCCTTAACATCAAAATAGATTCAACGACCTTTGTATTATAAATATTGAAAAGGATTTGGCGAAAAAAAGAACAGGGCATATAGGTAGTTCAATAAGTTGGCAGTTCATGGGATTTCAAATAAAAACTCATTCATTAGGTACCTATACTGAAATGTCTGAAATAAACATTTTCTGGGTGACTGGGTATTTGTGTATCCATATATAAAATTAAAGTTATACTTAAGAATACAATAAATAAAATAATCGCCAATGACAATGCAGTCGAGGCATTGTATTAAAAATAAAAAAAATAATATGTTTGGTAAAGAAGTGATTTTTGGGCAGTAATATATTATTTGTATTATTTTAATTAGGTAGGTGCTTTTTTGAATTGAGTAAATATCGAATACGGAATAAGTTCTAATACAAGTAATTTATTGATTTTTAATTAATTTCTATTTAAAATACTTTAAAATATAGGTGCTAGTCACTAGAGCAGGGGCGTCAATTGGGGGGTGCAGGGTGTACATTTGCACCAACTTTTTTTAAAATGCCTTCTTTGGCCTGCCAACAATAAATATAATCGCCGATATACCTAAGTGTTTTTATTATATATATTTTATATTTTTTCAATATTAAAAAAAATGTATTGTACTAATGTTTATTTTCCAAGAATGTCTGATGTGATTTTGTGGTCCCACAATATTATAATTGATAAAATTATAACACAAATATTGTGAAGAAGGATACCAATAAAATAAATTTCTGGTTTTATCAAGCTAGCTATATTATATATTTTGAGTATGAAGGGATAAAAATGTGTAGGTTAGGTTCGGTTAGGTACTTTATTATAAAGATGATTTATTCCCACACATTTATTTACCAAGTGTAAATACCACTGTACACTGGTATCCACAATATAAAATAAATACATTAAAAGTACCTACACATAGTTCATCAAAAATAGAAACAATATTGTGATATTTTCATATTTATATAAGTGACATATTAAATAAATTATACAAATGTTCTACAGTTTTTGTCCCCACTTGAACCGCCCCCCCTCAAAAAAAAATAAAAAAGTCTTCTGTGTGGCCTGGTAATGATCTGAATGGCCTGCAAACATGTTGGCACCAACAAAAGAAAAGTTGAAATGACGCCCCTGCACTAGAGTAGGTTACTAATTGTTTTTGTACTTTTAGAACGGAGCGAAGAATGTTTTGGTTTTACAATGTGTTTTTTTTTTTTTTTGAAAAGCAAAATATTCTCAAAAGTTTTCAAAAGCGTTAGGAAAATCAATAGAAAATTAAGGAAAAACTGAGATTTTTTCACAAAACTAGATTTTGATCCAATCGATTTTGTTTTTTTGTGTAAATCTAAAAAAAATAACCGAATATATAGATGAAAATGATGAAATGTTCACTAAATGTTTATATTAGCAATTTCCATGCACCATAACATTTTCGAAATAATGCAACTATTTTTAAGCTATTTATTTGTGTAAGAAAATTTTTAGTTTAATTAGTTTTTTTTTTTAACTATTGTCACAATATTTTTTGGTCAGTCAAAAACTTGAAAAGGTAATACAATAAGTTAATAAGTTGATGTTGGTGGAAATCAAAAAAAACTTGAGAGCAAATCCAGATTATTTTTTATGAGCGTCTGAAGTTAACATTTTGACAATAATTCATAAAATTCACGAAAGTTGGCAAATTATTTCAAGTTATAAGTTCATAAAAATTGCTTTGTGAATATCTAAGATTTTAAATGTCCATTCAAGATTCCCCTAAGTTTTTCTACATATATCACATTAAATAATTAATTTGTTTGTCCAATCCAGCATAATTAGGTAGTAGTTATACATATAATCGATTTATATTATTATTATGTTAAATCATACCGTATCATAGGTACCAATAATTATTATACCTTAATCGGCTTAATCGATAAGGTTCATGGTATAAATAGCTTAAAATCGGTCTAGATTCTCTGAAAATTGTATTGTTTTCGCCAAATATTATATTAGCATTTTATATGCATGGTAAATACAGTATTAAACTCTTAAACATATCCTGGCTCTTTTTGAGCTGTTTATTGACATTTTAATTTGTATATTTTAGATTCTGAGCGGAGCGATGAATGTATTGGTTTTACAATGATGTATGTTTTTATATTTTTTTTTTTATATATTTTTTTTTTTGTGTCTGCCATCACATTTTAAGACAGTAAAAGTGCTTGGATTTTCTTCATCAGTAGCTTTTCTGATAGGAAAGTGAATCTAGTTGGTACTTTGGGGGGTCAAAAGGGGGGTTAAATTTCCCAGTAGTTTTCACAAGCGCCGGGAAAAACAACATAAAAATTAAGGAAAAACGGGAATTTTTACGCAAAATTGGTTTTCCAAAAAATCGATTTTGGTTATTGGTGTAACTCTAAAACAAATGAACGTATATACATGAAATTTTCACTGGTTGTTTATATTTGCATTTTCTATACACGATAACATTTTCAAAATATTTTGATTTATTTTGAACTGTTTAGGGACATTTTCATTTTCCATTTTTTTTTAGTTTTTTTTCTAAAAATATCAATAAAATTTTATTTATTGGTTGCAAAAGCTTGAAAATTTAATAGAAAGCTCCTAATATATTGTTTCAAAGGCAAAAATTTTTTTATAAGCATTTAAAGTTCAAAAATTGACAAAATATGGAAAAATCACGAAAATTAGCAAATTATTTTGAGTTAAGAATTCGTAAAAATTTTTCTTTTTAAATCTAAGATTTGAAAATGAAACACAAGATTCCTTATAAGATTATCTACCTTTATCAATAAAAAAATCTCTACCGGACAGTCAAATTAAATTTTTATGAGCGTTTGAAATTCAAATTTTTACAACATTGGATATTCACTCGATTACTCATGTAGCGATTTCTTTATTTTGTTGCAATTCAAAAACGAACAACTGTAGATACATGAAAATTTCACTGAATGTTTAAATAAGCATTTTCTATACACCATATTTGGTAAATATTGAAAATATTTTGACTCTTTTTGAGCTGTTTATGGACATTTTCAGTTTTCAATTTTTTTAGTTTTTTTTTTTCTATAAAAATCAATAAAGTTTTATCTGTTGGGCCAAAAAGTGTAAAAAATTAATACAAGGCTCCTGATATATTGTTACAATATCAGTTGAAAAATATTAAAAATACATAGGCACAATTTTTTTTTACAAGCATTTAAACATCGAATTTTGACAGAATTTTTCAAAATCTCGAAAATTATTAATCATTGTAATTAATAAATTATAAAATGTTCAGTTTTTATAGGTAAGGAATAAGGATTACAAATTCAACACAAAGGTTCTCATAAATAGTTCATACTATAACCAAAAAATCTAAAAAATATATGAACACTCTTATTTTTTACAGACATTTGAAATTCAAATTTGGATGAAATTACATATTAAAAAACCTAGAATAACTATTTTAGTTATTTTTTTGTGATTGAATAATATTATTCGTGGGTACTTGAAACTTCTAAAGTGTACTATTATATATCTATGATAGTATCACGTGTTATAAGTATCTAATGGATATTGTGATATGATTAATTTGGAATTTATTATAGGTACCTATTATAGGTCAATTTTTTTTAATACCATAGATAAGTATATAATACGTCTAATACCTAGACTGACATACAGTCTCCGCTCAGAATCGTTTTTCTTATACAATGGTAATATATCATTGAATTCAAATTTAATACCATCCATTATACAGTGACCCACTTGTAACCTACTGTACAGCAGAGCGACACCCACTTGCCCACCTTTTTTTTAGTTTTATTTTTCATAAATGTCGATAAAAAATTGTATGCTCCTTAAAAAGGCTTGAACATTTGTATAAAAGGTTCCTCATAAGTTGTTATGTAATAATTATTAATATTGAAATTAAAAAAAATGTTGATAGAAATCCACAATAATTCAATAGTTTGAAGTTACAATTTTAACTAAATTCGTCAAAATCTCGAAATTTGCAAATTTATTTTATAGTTAAAATTCATAATAGCTTATGTTTGAAAATTGAATACAATCATAATATAAATTATATTTTAAATATTGTAAGAATATTATTAAACTTTTTTTATAACTTCTTACCTAAAACGGTATGTGTCTAAGACCTAAGTATACTTTAGGTATATAACCCATGTATATTACTCGGTGTCGTTATACATATAGGTACTATGATGACTGATGAGATTATAGTAATAATATTATAATAAATTATTAATGTTAGAGTAAAGTGACCTTATAAGTGGTTAGAATATAATTGTTAATACAGGACACGGGTACCTGTATACTGTATAGTCTGTGCCTACTTAATACCTATAACCCTAGGTATCTTATATTATTATACAATATTATATTAGTTAATAACTATTTTAGAGATATAAGTTTATAACGTCATATTTCTATATCAATTAACTATTTTTTTAATTTTAATTAGATAATTTCTATTATGTAGTTTTTAATTGATAAATGAAAACACACCCATGTATTATAGTAGGTAGTGTAGAATGTATTATATTGTTGTTGTTGAAATATTAATCATTTTGTCGGTACATCAAAACAAGAACAAAAAATCACAAATGGCATTGAGAAATCTAAATTTAAAGTAAATTAACAATAAACTAGAACCTCTAACTAAAACATAAAAAAATGCATTATCATTGTTTTATTGAATAATATTAAACAATTGTTTAACTTTGTTTGCCTCAGGTGCTGCTAATTCACGAAGTTGTATTCTCTAAATGCGATTTTCAAACCAAAGCATATAATCATTTCACCAAATCCTATGTGGATGGATTTCAAAGAAAGGAAAGACAAGCGCCAATAGGTATGGTAATATTTTATATCAGTATAAACGGCTTATAAGCTCATATTTTAGGTGTCTTGTGCCTATATAAACTATTAAAATCTATAATTTAGAACTGACAGTAAATAGTAATAAAGTAGACAATAATTGGGAATTTATGATAATATATTAATATGAATCAGGCATGGGTCTGTCATGAATTGTCTCGCTCTCCTATAGTTACTATACTCTCATATAGTCTTATCATCGTTTCAAACTATGAATTTAATCATTTTTATTAATATTCATAAACAAGACTTTTAAACAACATTAAGTATAAAATACATAAAAAATTAATTTAAAAAATACTTTTTTAGCTCTAATAATTGGGATTTTGATGTTTAGTAAATAGTAAACAGTACTTCCACACGGGATAAGAAAACAAAACAAACATAAACTCAACTTTTTCCAACACAGACGGGACAATGTAAATTGATTTTAAAAACAGTAACACAACAAAAACCAGACTCTTCGTGGTTTCGGCGTATTAGGTAGCTATAGCCTATAGGCACTGTACTTAGGACTTAGATTGTAGGCAGGGTAAGTTATTCGTTACCTCCAAATCGGACTGTGGAAGATAGAGAAGACTAGGAACGATATAGTGGGCGGGCAGCGGGTGCCTGGTCGAAAATATCTAGGTATCTTTATTTTCTTCGCTCTCCATATACCGAATTACCAATAATTCGTAGATACACTGCATAGAACATAATATACGAACACTTAACGCTATCCACTTGGTGTAATATTACCAACTTTTAATTTGTTCCTATCTTAAAAATAATCTTGTAAAATTGTATATTATTGTAAATCACAGATGCCTTTATTACACTATAATAATAGGTATAGGATCGCCCGACTATTTATGTTATGACTATTTATTTATGTACCTAATTTATGTACATTCTATGTAATTGGGCACGTCCCGTATTTCAATTAAAAAATAAATAAATAAATAAATAAATAAATAAATATTGTAAATGCGTAAAGTCAATTTTACTGTATATATAGGTTTTCTGAATTTCTGACTTGTATGGACTTACCCGGGTAGTGCTATGAATGTCTGCAAAATACAAACATCGTCGAACCCAATCCCTCGCCAGCTGCCAGAGGAGGCACTTCGGAACCGTTAAAAAGTTGCTAATTTCCAATCTTCTTTTTCATAGTCCGACAGTCCGTGATTGTAGGTAGGCACCTAAGACACTAGACTCTCTAGATAGGTACCTAACTAGATGAATTCATATATAATTCCATTTCAAAATGTAATGTAGTTATTCCGGCAGATGAAGTTTAGGTATAATATAAATAACTATATGGCTATAATATATACATATTATTAATATACATACTACCTAACTCTATTACATAGATAGGGTCACACTGGTCACAGGGACCAAACCTTATACGAAAAAAGTGTATTTACAATTTCCGATTAAATAGGCTATAATAAAAATAAACTCATAAATATCTAATAAATATAGAGCATAGGTTAACTTGTATAGTTGTGTACTTTTATACACATTTTAACGTTTACAGTAAAAATCTCTCATTCGTAGATGGAATGAAATATTATAATAAATTATACCGTCCCCAAATGCCCCAATTAAGAATTCCAGAAGACAATAACTTACAAAATAGCATTATTTTGGAGGCATCTTTTTCAAATTTCAAATGATTTAGACCCGTTTCGCCGAATCCCATCTCGCCGAAAACCTATCTTGCCGAAACCTGCCGAAACCCCGATATCCATCTCGCCGAATCCTAATTAAATACAATTTTGTTTCGTTGTATGTTAAAAAAAAAGTTATAAATAAAATATTAATTTTATTTGTATTGTTGGGTTAAAAATTCACATAGAAAATAAAATAAAATATCAAATAAAATCATATAAAGTCATATAAGACACAAGACTAAAAACACTAAAAAAAATATATCATTTTACATATTTAGTAAAAAATATATAAACATTCGTCAAAAGTTTTTTTTTATTCAAGATGAAAGTGATAGATGATCGCAACTAGATATTCCATAGTTGTTATTTGTCCATTTCCAAGTCTGAATTGAAATTTAAAATATAATTGTAGGAATTAATATATTATAATTGTATAGTAAATTAAATATTATTTACCGCTCTTTTGCAATTTTTAGTCTGTCTTCCAACGTTTTGTACTTTTTTCTAATTTTTGGAGCTCGATTACATTTTTTTGGGGACAGAATATCAAGCTCAAAATTCGTCATGTTAATTATTAAAATACAAAACTTATTTGACACGAGCGGAAAAGGGGACTGCAAACTAAAGAACGTGACTGTGCGTATACCCATCATTATATGTGTAATATTTGTAGATTATTATTGTCACTTTATCAGCGATAAGATAACGGAACGAAGTTTTCGCAACGATGAAACCTGAAATAGCTTACTTCCCGTTTTTATAATACATCGATTTTCTGCAAAAGCGTAGGAAACACATGTAAAGAGAAGAATGTAAAGTTGTGTTTAACTTTTAGTGCATATTTACTAAAAAAAATAAATATGAATGTGAATATATTATAATATTAATATAATATATTATAATATAAATATAACATATTTACTCAAGCTTTGATGAGTAAAAACCTGGGGTTTTCGGCAAAATGGGATTAGGAAAAATAGGATTCGGCCAAATGGGATTTATTATTACCAATAAAACTGTTTTTTGTGCAAAGTGGGACTCGGCGAAACGGGATGATACCTTTCAAATACATAGCTGTATGATAATATCTTAATTTTGGTATTTATTACTTTATTTTATAATAATTGTCAACGTTATGCCTTTATAGATCCATCCCGTATGTATTTGCCACCGAGGATAGATTCCATCGCATCTAGTGGTTTTGGAGGACAGATAGAAGTGTCAAATAATTTTGGCAGTAATAACAATGGTTATGGAGAAGTTGAAAACGTCCAGGACACATTTGCAAAAAGTCCAACATCAGATTATAGTAACTATGGTCCATCGTCCAAAACCACTGATGATGCAAGTGGTGTCCAGACTACTCTAAGATCATATGATAATAGTAATCATACATTGAATGGACCTGTTGGGTCATCATTAGATCAGAGTAATGGTTACAATACTGTATCACCAGGAGAAAACAATTTCGGACAAATTTTGAATAAGAATAATGATTATATTAGTGCTGTAAATTTACCAGGCACTAACAATAACTATGGTAGTTCATTGGGTACAACATCGATACCAACTAATAATGATTTTGCTGCACAAACCGGAACGGAGGACGGTTATGGACAAAACGAGCTATTGAATACTGCACAAAATCAAGGTCCGACTGAATATAATGGAGCCACGGCAGCTAGTCAATTTAGTCAGTACCCAACCGCAGAGGGCGATCAGTACAGCCAGCAAGGTACAATTGGGAATATGGCAGGTGGTTATGGTAACGTAGATTTGATTACATCAAAACCTTCACTGCAAGATAATAATCGAATTGGTGGTCAGAACCCTTACAGTCAAGGGGGTAACGGAAACGTTGGTCCAAACGGAGGTCTACCATTTTCTATAGATAACAGCTATTATGGTAACACAGCACCCAACTCGTATAGCCTACAATATACAACTGGGAATCAATTATATAGTCAAATTGGAAATGGAAATAGGCCCAACACACAGTTTAACGGTGAAAAGAGTATAGATATCTCAAACAATCCGTCTTCTATTGGTTCAGTAGGATTTCCAAGCTCAGTTCCAAACTTTCACTCAAAAGATAATCCAATAACTAAAAGTACATCGCAGTCCAACAACAATATCATTAATGGAAATTATGGAGAAAATGAGTTTTCCAATGATCGTGGTTTTCAAGCTGAAGGATATAGCAAAGAAGTATCGTCTTCCGGATATGGACCAAACCCTAGTGAATCAAATCAAGGTGTCTCAACAACAACTCAATCTTATGGACAAAATGATTTTGAAAAACCAAAAACCTATTCATTTTCATTGAATTCCAAGGATTTACCTCATTCTGGAGAATCTTTTAGTCAATCATTGCCAATTAATAATGGATTTGAACAAAGTCCGACTAACGGGTACAATCAAAAGTTTACAGGAATAAATAAAAACCAAGTTGGTGATACTTCCATTATTGGCTCTCAAAGTCTCAACTCTAAAGGAACCAGTAATGGAGTACAGTCATCAGGAGTAAAGTATCAGAATTCGTACGGCCAGGGTTCATCGGAGGTTCAAAATTTCAATCAGGGACAGGGTTCTTCAAATTACGAGAACGGGTTTGATTTAAACCCACAAAGCCAATTACAAAGTTCTAACAATTTTGGACAGTCGGGATCGCATTCAATTGGAAATGAAGGGAACTATGGTCAGATTTCTCCAGCGTATAATCGATTTAATCAAGATCAACAAAACTATGAGCTGTCCAATAGCTACGGACCAACACCTGGACCTTCTCAGCCTTTCACAAATGGAAGAAATCCCGTCCAAAATCAATCGAATGGACCAGCGAATGATGGATATAACGAAGGTAAACCATCGAATGGTCCTAATGGTTTTGGTGAAAGCCGTCCAAGTACGCAAAACAACTATAGTCATTCTAAATATCAACCATCATCTCTTAGTGAACATGGTTACGGGCAAAGTGGTCCAGTTCCATCTTCAAGCGGCGAATATTACCAAGGAAGTTCGTCAAACGAATTGAACGGTTTTGGACAAAATAGACCGAGCACAGCTCAAGGAGGACGGCCATATAACTATGGTCCCGCAGGATCTCAGTCATTATCTACTACTAGAAATAGCTTTAATCAAAATTCAAATACAAATGGAGCTTACCCGCAAGAAGCACCCCAAGATTCAAAATCGTACGGAGAAAACAGCGTGAAGCCTAATTCTTTAAATAGAGATAATATAGCTTCAGCTCAACTAGGTTATAGTCAAAATGATTTGGCCACACAAAGTTTGGGTCAGGAAAATTCCAGTTCACTTCCAGGTTATGGACAAAGAATAGGGCCTTGCACTTCCAAAAATGGTGGAGATGTCGAACAAGGCAAAACAAGTACTTCTTCGCCATCAGACCCTAGTTATGAAATTCGAAACCAAAAAAAACATTCTACACTTGTTCCAAAAGGGCAGTTTCAAAATTCCAACTTACCAAATTCAGGAAAGGGAGTACAAGTCTCTCCTAATGCTAACAATAATGGTAATAATTATGGCAAACCAGGTTATAATTCATTTTCCAATTTTTCACCAGGAAATCAGCCCAACCAACCTGGAACTAATAACTGTGATACGAGTAAACGTGGTGATGCCACAAATGAAGACGTTTTCTCACCTTTAAATACTGGTTACTAAAAAATATTTCAAGTCTTTGTTACATAATTTAAATAATAATTAAATTATACTTGATAAATTCATACCTTTTTTTTTTTACATTAAACTATCAATAAAGATGGTTCATTTAAACAATTTGTTTTTTGTATTTTTTTTATAATAAAACAATATATTATTATAATTCATATTATAGATGTATTGATTAAATGTATTTGTCGACAATATTATAAATCAAGGGACTGGTTGTTTAAAAAGAAGTTCTTACAATGAAAAACGCCAAGCTATGAATAGAATATAAAATTAAATTATTGTTTAAATTACACATAATACACGTTTCATTCGAAAAAATTGTATCTTAAAATAAAATTATGTTTATAGTGATTTCACTATGGTAATAATATGGAGTATATTATATGGGTTTTAGATTTATTTAGTATTTTTTTTATGTTTAAGAAGTCTGTGTAATTTTCTGTTATCAATCTAATATTATGCACTTTATAATAATGTTGTGTCCTGCATTATATATTTTTATTATTCAAAATGTAAAAACATTCAGCAGTTCTAGTCTAATCATTCAGTAGCAAATTATCTTATACATAATAAATGGTAGTTAATTGACAGTAAAAAATAAAATTAAATTAGAAATAAAGTTCAATTAGCTACTTTAGGTTTTTATAAAATAGCAGAAAATATTCATGAGGATTTAATCTTTAACTTCAGGTGATAAACTAAAACTATTTTCATTCTTGATTTTTTTTTTATTTTTATGATCTTCCGAAGAACTAGAGCTTGATCGCCGATGGTTCTTCTTTTTCTTGTCAAAATGTTCTCTATCTCTAGAACGATTTCTTTGTCCTCCTTGTATGTATTTATTGTCATATCTATTATCTTTATGATATCTATTTCCATCTCTTTGAACTCGATCTCGACGAAATTTGTCATTAAAACGGCGTTTTGGTGAGCGGCTCCTAGAACGTCTCTCAAATTTCTTTTCCATTTTTTGGAACTTTTCTCTATTTTCTCCTTTACTTTTTTTTTTTATATCACTTAAACGTTGGTCAACTTTTTTATTATCATGGTTATCTGAACCATTTTTCATGTTGCGATCACGTATTATTTGAAATACATCTTCAATTTTAGCCATCATGTCGATTTCAATTTTGTCATTTTGTTTCTCAGAACCCTATACAAAAATTACATTTAAATCAAATGCAATAAAATGTTTTAGTTTTAATTAAAAATTTTCATTTACCTTAGGTGGGGATCCTGGAGGTGTTTGTCCATTTTTACCTTTCTCGCGTTTTTCTTTTTCTTCATGCCTCTTTTTTCTGGCCTCTTCACGTCTTTTAATTTCTTCTTCTTTTTCTTTACGTTCAATCTCCATTTTCTAAAATGATATTAAATATTTATTATTTGGACAATTAATAATAAATAATATATTATGAACTTACTTCAAATTCATTGAAAGTTATCATTTTTTTTTGTTCTTGTCTCCAATGGGGTGGAGTGTAACTTCTAGACCTGCTACGAGATGGGGTTCGAAATCTGAGAGTTCCACGACCTTTAACAATACGGCCAGATTTTGTAACACCACGAATTCTGTTTCTTTTCTTTGGTCTATCATCATTATCCTTTTGAGGTTTCATAAGAAACATCGATGAAGGACCACCTCGAGACAAAAATCTATTTGGTGGTCCAGCTGGTATTTCTTCAGGATCGATATTAGAAACAGATACAAGCGGATGTAGCTGACCTTCTGCTTCAGCATCATCGTCTTCATCCTTTAAACGGTCCAATCTAGAACAGTTTAAATTAAATTAAATTTAGAAAATAATAAAACTATACAATCATACTTCTTTTCTGTTTTTTTTTTTGATTCCTTTTCCTTCTTCTTTTTCTTTCGCTTTCTTTTTTTGTCATCGTCCGATCCTGAGCTTGTTTCACTATCAGATGCACTTTTCTCGGATTCTATTATACACAAACATGCTCATTTTTAAATATAATTTGTTATTATTATATTGTATGTGCAATTTAAAAAAAAAAAACAATCAGTAAACATACGTTTTATTTTAGACTTCAAAATAAGCTCTCCACATTTCACCACCTTTGCATCCTGAAGTGGACGTGAATTTTTGTCAACTCCAAGTTCTTCAATCTGCATAACAACCGGCTGACCAGAAACCACTCTTCCAAATACCACGTGTATACTATTATAAAATAATTTATTAATACTTTAATCATAATATTTATAATTTACTAACAGAATTTTACATACCCATCTAGGTGAGGAGTTGGTTGTGTTGTTCTACAACAAACACATGACATACGACCAAAATTTTATTAGGCTATTCTGACATACTGATCCCATCAACACATTTTCAAATTACAAAATCAAAATTACATTAGTAAACATCTATTATTTTTCCTAGAGTGGACGATCTATGAAGTGAATAATTCTATTTTTCATATTTATATCACAGATACTTAATTTTTTTAAGTTTAGGTTGTCTGGTTGAAGAAATTAATAAACTATATAAAAACAAACAGGTTGATTTTTACTGAATATTTTTTTTTTATATATAAATTTAAACATGACATACCAAATTTATAGGTACTATTAGTTTTTACATCAAAAATATTTTAAAGTGTTGTACATTTATACTTGAAAATTATGAGTTTAGATTTTAGAAGTTGAACAATTGCTTTAAAAATCGGAAACAAGAAAAATTTGGTTCAGAATTAGAAAAAAAAATTAAAAAACTGAAAGTTCTATCTATACTCTGTTTAGCGAGAGAGCATGCTAATTCTGCGCATCCCTCCGCGTCACCATGCTACCGAAACCGGTTCCTTAATGGCAGGGCGTTTGCGTGGGGGAACCAGTGTTCGTCGGTGCGCGGAGCAGTCTCTCACTGAACAGAGTATAGTTCCAAACCTTTTAAAAAATATAGAACAATTTCAAATTATTATCAACGATTAAATGTTTACCAAATATAATAATAATTATGTCTTATAACTTCTAAAATTATTAATGATATTATTATTATTATAATTATTAACTATCAAATGTTTTCAATATTTAAATTTGTGTGATATATATCTAGTTATATTAATACACATAGGTATAGAAGATAAAATACATTTTAAAAACTATAATTATAATTTTTACATTTTTGTTTTCTGAAATGTTCTAAAAATTATTTATTCAAAATCAATGAATTTTAATTTGTAATCATGACAAATATGTCACAAAAAGTTATAAAATATTTCTTGAGACTTACATAAAAAATTGAGAACCATTTGTATCTGGTCCTCGATTAGCCATTGAAAGTAAAAAAGGTTGATCATGTTTCAAATCAAAGTTTTCATCTAGAAACAGAAATGAAACATGTTAATATAACTACTCATAACACATTTATACTACTTTAAATGCATACCTGGAAAAGTTCCTCCAAATATAGATTCACCACCTGTACCATTTCCAGTTGAAAAATCTCCACATTGTACCATGAATGATTTTACAACGCGATGAAAAATTACGCCTTGGAAATGCAAAGGTTTACCAGTAGTTTTACCCATGCCTTTTTCACCTGTACACAATGCTCGGAAATTTTCACAAGTCAGTGGGCAAAAGTCATCAAACAGTTCAAACACGATACGACCCAAAATAATGTTATCAACAGCTACATCCATAAAGCACCTAGGGCGAACATGTGTTTTTACTAATTCAGTGTCAACCCCCATTATGAGTACTAATCCTGAAAAAAAAATATCAAGTTTCATCATTACAAATATATATTATATAATCATTTAAGTAAGTAAACAATTTAAATATAATAATGATAAAAAATTAGTTTTATCTTTTTTTTGATACAACTTTAATAATAACCTTGTGACTAGCTGAATAAAAAAAAAACTATATTTCATTATCCCTTAATTGAGATATTTATAAAATATACTTGAACTAATAGTAGTCTGTACTATGAACTTTGAGTAATCACAAATTATTAATTTACATCAAGTATATATTTTAACAATATAGATAATATTAGGATCTTAAAATAATATTGGGAAAAGATTTTAAACGAGTGGATAAATAATCCGATGGCACAAAGAACTTAGTTTAATTACTGAAGTCGAGCATATTCTAAAAAAGGCTAAATTAAAGGCCTTGAACAAAAATCAACATTTTTTTTAATAATTAAGGGTCAATCAAACAGAGAGGACTGTCATAGTATACGGGTACACTGACCGCAGCGGGCAGCAGTCGGTTGTATTATTTTACAGTGCCTGCACTTTCTGTTTGACTAAACATTTAATAATTTTATGATAATTGATAATAGACCTGGTACTGACGGACAATTATTTTAGTTTTGGATGATAATTTGGGTCACCGATTACTGATACAAATTATTGGTTTTGTGATAGAATTGTGTCTTTAAGTCTAAGACATTTTATACATCTTTAGGCACATACGCTGATGACACGCTAATAACCGCCTCCACAAAAGCCACGTCACAGCCAGTGAAATGATCCAAAACCATTTAAATATGATCAGCTTGTGGGCAAACAGATGGAAAATAAACGAAACTAAATCTGTTCAAGTAACTTTTTCACTACGTAATCTCGATTCTCCACCTGTCACATTAAATAATATAACAATTCCTAAGGCAAACAAAGTTAAATACCTTGGGCTAACTCTCGACAAACGCTTAACCTGGAGCCCACACATTAAACATAAATGCAAAACTGTTAACTCTAGACTTCATATCCTTAGACCACTCTTAAAATCCAAACTTTCTCTTTCCAATAAACTTACTATATACAAAACAATAATTCGACCAGCTTGGACATATGGTATCCAGTTATGGGGCTCTGCAAAGCCCTCTAACACCAACACGCTTCAAACTTTTCAATTTATCTGCCTACGATTAATAACATCTTCTCCTTGGTATTTCACAAACAATAATCTTCACAAAGACCTAAAAATTCCTACACTTAATCAATTAGCAAAAGCACATTACTCTAAATTTCACTCCAACTTAAACTCTCACAGTAATCCATTAATAAAGCAACTTTCTTCCACCTCACTTCCTGACAATGTACGTAGAAGACTTAAAAGACAGTGGCCTAGAGACCTACTAAAATAAAAAAAAATAAAAACCACGACATCAAAATTTTCTCGGTAGGGTGGTGCTGCTGAGTGTTAAACTCTGTTATTTCACATTATATTAACTATCAAATTTGCCCATTGTACATAATGTTGTATAAATTGTAAATTACTTAAATATATAAATAATAAAAAAAAAAAGTCCTGAGCATTTTAAATAACCTACATGTTATAAGCAAAAAAAATATGTTTATGATTGCTAATTATTTTTAACTACCTAATTATAATGACCGTAAAACAAATAATTGTATAGGTTACCTATTTATAATATAAAATATTTATTTTAAATAATTTTTTTCTTGAACTTTTTTACTGTATACCACATTTAAAACAAATTATTAGAAAATGGTTAAAATAATAAACTAAAACTATACGTCTATACTCAACAAAATTCAATTCTATTGTAATTAATCCAAAGCGAGATTTAAATAATGAATACAATTGGTGAAAAAAAATAAATATGATGATTATTTAAAAATTTAAATACTAAACTGCTTAAGGAAAAATGATTTTTTTCTTCTAACAGGTACCATGACAAATTATAATCAAATATTATTAAATAAGAGTTAAATACTGCCAAACTGTGTAAACACATCACAGGATACCCACAACCTTACTCGGAAAACAAATAAAAGTATTATTTGAGAAAACTCATTAGGTAGGTACCAACCAATTGGCGACTATGACAAACAACTGAAACAACTGAACGAACAATTTACTCAATAGCTGAATAACAAAATACATTAATATTTAATATTCAGACGCGTGAAAACTGAACACATTGGGGAAAATTATAATTATAATTATATTATGTATTACTATTAAGTATTAACGTGTTTCCAGAAATTTAGATATGTATCAATGTATGGCTACCATGACGATGGGATTCGACGAAGAAAGAAACGACGACCAATACTTACACGATGTGCTGGTGAAACTAAATTCCAAATAATTCGTAATGCTCCGTGTTACAATCTAGAATAAGTATATAGATACTAGACTTAAATTCGAACGATCGGATTTTCGGAAATTGTAAGACAACTCGGAAAGTCGGAAATAAATAATGATGAAATTAATAATAACACAGAGGCGACAACACGTTATAAGAAAACACGGATAAAAGTTAGTGACACGGTCACAAACTTACAGGCGAACAGCGGGCCTTTTTATCAACAAAAAACAATAACTGATCAATTACTGGTGTTCCGAAACGACAACGGTCGCGACACACATTTGTGCGAAACAAACAAAGAGTCACTTCCGTTCTGTGCTTTTGATAGTACTGATAGTACTAGAATGGATAGAAATTAATCCAAATTCCATTAATAGTGGACTATTTTTTTTTAAGTGTCATACACTCATCTTATTGAAGTCTGTATACTAATGTCTAATTATCGAATATTATATGTAAATACCTAAATAAACAATAATTATTTTAACAATTAATTAATTATTTTAACCCGAGGTATGAAACTCCATGAATTGGCCGATCGGGCGATTGTGGCCTTGAAAATGGTTTCCAGGGGGGCGTGGCATACGTGAAATAGGGAATGGTAAACAAGCCGACCCTGCTAGCGTATCCCACCTATGTTTCGGGAAACGTTTACATAAACGGGAGACTATGGGTCTGACATCATGTTAGTGAGCGAAAACGTTTCCATGTTTTTCGAAGGTTCAGACTTCAGATCTTTGGGAAACAAAATCCCAATCAGCTGATAGAGTTTCGCTTCTATATTGTAAATTGTTCTGTTTTAATTTTAACTAATTTAACTTTGCTTTGCCACCGGTGACCGGTAGTGCTGTAGATGAAAAAAGTGACCGGATCACGTTCTATGGTAAATGGTAATAGCTCTTTTATAATGGATCTGGTTCGTTGGGCAGCTATACACTGACTATTAGAGATCAGCCCGGGTCCCGGGTCAACCCGGACCGGATCCGGGTTAGGTCCGGTCTGGGTCAAAATATTTTATATTCTTGGTTTAGGTGTAGTGTTCGGTTTGGGGCACAGTCATATTATAATGGGTTAGGTTTGGTTATATGTTTTTTTAATATAACTGGGTATGGTCCAGTCCGGTCTTTTTTATATTATAATGTATGTATTATCTATATAATAATGGATATTTCTTCTTAACGTCTTATTTCTTCTGTCTCAACTTAATTTGATGATTAGGTACTAGGTAGTCAATAATTGAAATTATTTAAGTGACATTTTATTTAGTTTCTAATAAATTTGGTTTATATGGATGATCCGGTTTGGGTACTCAATGAGCATATTTGTCCTGGTCCGGGTTTTTATTAAAAACTTATGATCCCGGGTTGGGCGGGTTGGTTTAAAAAAAAAATAATAAAAATCTGAGCTGGGCTGGTCCGGGCTTATAAAAAGTTTGTAAGCATGGTTCAAAATTGGTTTGGGTTGAAAAATATATTTTCGGGATTGGTCTGATCCGGTTTAACAAATTGTCTTAAATATTTGGTCTGGGCCGATCCGATTTTTATAGGACCGGGCTGTACTCTACTGACTATACAATATCTTAATTCTTAAATCGTGTTTAATTTTTATAACATAACATAATATCATTGTTCTATGAATTATGATAGTATATAATAAAAGTTCACTTGCAGGACCTCTTCCACATTAAAGACTGTCGGACTGTGACCTCTATCTCTTGCGTTGAATGCATTAACATTGCCTATCCATTACCATTCCTCTTTTATCTATGGGTCATAGTGTCATACTATCATATGGACAGTGACTAAATAGTAATTAGTACACTATTATTATAATTTATATTATTCTATTATGTCTACAGGTTAAAAATTAGTACTTACTGGCAAGTGGTAAAATCGTAAAGGCAGCATATTTTAACAAAATTTATATTACACTTTTGTGAGTTGAGCGCTCGCATGTAATACCATTATATATGTATTAAGTCTTGGTATTTATCATATTATACAGTTGAACTTGGTTACCTAACTCGAAATCGTCAAGACCTCGAACTTTTTCCTGGTCTCTAGAATTTCCGATTATTGTATTATCATTCGATACTCGAACTTTTTAAAATCTTCAAGTTAACCAAGTCCGACTATAAATTTAATATAGGTATGTTACCTACTTAGTTTCCGGAAAACGATTTTTACACCATCATTTTAAGCATTATTGTAAATCGCGAGGGGGATGGTAAATTGCATTTTTTTTTTAATATAATATAATATAGGCTTATATAAACTCGGTCAATGGGGGACCCCTTACGGCTTGCACCCTCCCCCCCTGGCTACGCCACTGGGCACTGAGTACTCAATTGATATTGAGGAGATTTGTATATAATTATTAATTATAAGTAAATAATCAAAGAAAATTAAAAAAATATAATAAATGTTATAATACTACATGCCTCCATTAAAAAACTCTAGTGAGTTAAATAATTGGTATTTATACTATAGAGAAGATATAAGTAAATTCTAAAACAGTTATGCTTGTAGCAGATTCATAGGCGTGAGCAGACTTTTGGTTCCGGGGGAGCACACTAAAAATTAGGGCCCACAATAATTTTGAAAACAATTATAGATAAGGACAGTGGCGTAGCCAGGAATTACCCGAGGGGGGGGGGGGTTTAATGACTTTTATTTTTGCTCAACTCTAAAATATATTGTTCAGGAGTGGTAAAACTAAATGCGCTAAAATGTACCGAGTTATACGCTTATATACGCTTATTTAGTAATACATTTTTTTTTTATTAACTGAAGGTGAATAATAATTATATTTATTTATGTTAATATTAAACACGCAGTACATACTTATTGACTTATTATTATAAACAAGTAAAAATAGAAAATAAAAAAAAATTTAAATTGTAATATTTATATTAAAGTTAATATATTTTTTCACATTATAAATTACAAGCTATAGCAATCTTATTTTTCTTGAGTCTTTTGCAAAGTCATTAAGAACTTCATCTGTTGTTAAAATAATTTCACGATGAATATTTAGTAGTGCTAAACTATTTAATCTGTTTTCTCCAATAGTATTTCTAAGGTATGTCTTAAGTCTTTTTAACGTAGAAAATGACCTTTCACTGCTTGCTGTAGTTACGGGAAGTGTAGCTATTATTTGGAGAAGTTTATAAGTAGATGGAAAAATGAGTGGGTTACATGCTATAAGAGCTTCTAATGCATTTTTTGGTTTTTCTGTTCCAACAAATTTTTGTGTCCATGTCAATACTTCTCCAATTACTGAATCTGAACTACATTGAAGATCTTCACATACTTTTCTGCCAAACTTTTTATGTTTTCTTCTCTATTTGGCAAATTATTGTTTGGTAAGAGACAGCAAAAATTGGTAATTAGAGATTTATGTGCAATGAACCTATCATGAAGTTGACTAATAAAATTATCTAAAAATGGAATAAACAATGATATTTTATAGTATTCATTTGGACAAGTAGTTTTTACATTAAACCGATTTTTTTGTATGTTTGTTAAACGAGGTAAAGTTATTTCAATATCAAGTGACATACATTTTTCTTTCACTTTCAAAAATAGTTTCTTAAAATCCTCATCTGCATTATTTCTGATATTTTTTAACACATCAGATACATTATCTGCCAGAGACATGTCTTCAATCAAATCAATATTTTGCATTTGAAGAAGTTTACTAAGAGGTAAACTTATGCTAAATACTTTTGCTAGCAGATGTGTTGCCAAAATAAATTCAGGTTGCTTAATAGCACACAAAAGTTGATAAGCTCCTGATGACGATTCTCTGTCTGGCCATGTAGAAATAATTGATAATCCATCAATAACTGCATCAAATAATTCCATAAAAGTAATTATGGAGTCATGCCGATCGACCCATCTTGTTGGACAAAGTAATTTTAGTTTAGTAATCTGTGATTCAGGACATACACGTTTTATTGAATCTAACATTACATTTTGTCGTTTAGGGTATTTAAAAAACACACATACTTTTTGTATGGTACCAGTACAGTTTCGTATACTATCACAGTAGAATATAATCAAGACTCAGTCTCTCAGCAGTACGATAGTATATGGTATAAAAGAATAATTGATAAAAGTATAAATAGAACAATATTACCCGTCGCTGTCGTCGGGTCATACATACACGCCATAGACATATACATATGTTTATATAATTCTGAGTAGATGTGGGATCATTCGGTCGTCGGTGCGATAAGCACTCGACGATCACCGAATAGCGTCCCACAGCCGTACATAGAAAATACTAAAATAATATTAAATAATAATAAAAATAAAAGTATTAAAATCATACAATAAAAACATTTTTTTTTTTTTAAGGCCAAGGGGGGGGGGGGGGGTTTGAACCCCTAAAACCACCCCCTGGCTACGCCACTGGATAAGGACAAATGTTTTAAAGATATCAAATGCATTAAAAATATTTAATTTATTTTATTATTCATTCTAATAAATATTACATACCAATATTATATATAGAATATAGATATACAATCTCATAATGATAATTGACATTTAAAAGGAACAACATTCTTGAATTCGTCAATAATTTCATTAATTTAATTTACACTTAATTAATAAATAGGGCCCATTTCGTTTTAGTGAAGGGTCCGGGGGTGCCCAGGCACCCCCTTTGCTCACACCTATGAGCATATTGTCTAATATAAGTAGGGCTGTGGATTGAATGCATTAAAAAACCTAAAAAAATGCAATAAAATATGCACCTAAAATGCAAAATATGCACTTAAAATGGTTTTTAATTTAATTTTTATATTTATATTAATATTAGGTAGGTACAGGATATTAAACATTAGTATAAAAAAGTGTTTATTTATTAAAAAAAAAATAATATAAATATTGATTGAATTTGAATTTACATTTGCATTAAGTTAATGCTATTCACCTGCAACATTTTTAAAAATTTTTTTTTGTATTTATTTTGTTAAAATAATAAAACAAACTTAAAGATATTTATTGCCGGATACCTTTTTCATCTTAAGTATTTACTGTTGCATTGGACAACAAGTGCTCGTTTGATGTTCTAAAATAAATTGTTTGTCTGTCAACAAATTTTTAAATACCTACCGAAAAACTCCTTACAACATCTACAGACGTAATAGGAGCACATCGCAAAGAGCCATGTCATCAAAGCTGACTTCATCTGGGAGAGACGTTCTGGACAGTTCAGTTAACTGGAGAATTTTACAGCACGTGTAAAATAAAAAAAAAAATTAAAAAAAACAAGTCAATTGACAGAATTCGATTAAAAATACTAGAAAATGAATTAAAAAAGCAAAATAAGACCTAAAAATGCGAAAAAATGACCTAAAAAAATTAAAAATGTCAAAAAATGCAAAAATGTACAAAATAAATGTTTCATACATATATTCGTAGTTACATAATTTAAATTATGTACTAACAAAGCTATGTTTTACAATCACCAAAAAGAAACACTTTCCTATTAATTCACAGCCCTAAATATAAGTGATCATATTTCGCCAGAAACGACAGAAATTTAAATTTAACTGCGTATAATTTGAGACAAGACAAATATGAACCTGAAGCCTTAAACATCCAAGCTTTAAACTATGAGCTATATTTGAAATTTATGTTTACCATATCAGTTAAATATGGACTTCGGTGATGCTTTTTCAAAATTATTATTCTAACACGTCAGTGGCGTACACTGGAGGGTTTGAGGGTAAGCAACTGCTACCCCTGATTTTTTGGTAGGTGGGTGGGTGGACCTCCTGGCTCCAAAATATTTACATCATAAAAATTCTACTACGTATAAAAATATTGAATAATTATAGGCTATAGCCATTAGTCTATTAGCCAATATAGAGGAAACCAATTCAATTTGCTACCCCTATTTATTTTTGAGTATTCGCCACTGAACACGTGTACATCATGTGTGTCACAAAACCCACAATAATGTGTATTAAAAAATAAATATTTGAATTATATTATTATATTTAATACCTTTCAAATAAAATGACTACTAGAAATTTATACTTGAAAGTCGATAGTCTTATTTTTAATCACACCAATATATAATATATTGTATTCGTAAAATACTTAAGACAAATTGATACCATATTCTTGCATCAAAATTGTGAGCTTAAATTATATTTTCTTGCCATTTACTCAATAGGTACTGTAGATTTTTAGTTTAATAATATAGGACATAGATAATAGACATTTATAGAATGATAAAATGTCAACAATACAATACCAGTACACTCAAGATTGTACTCAAAACAAATTAACAGAGAAGGGGGGTGGTTAAGCACTTACCACTCCATCAGTAGTATGTCCTCACGGCTCACATGTCCTTCAGTATACCACATAGACATAATCTCAAGCCATTAGTCATTTATCTCATTATCTTTTTTACACTAAAAGATAAAATTGCTCATATAATACATTTTAATCATACATTTGTTTAATAATTATTGTTAGTTGCACATTTATTAGAAAGTAATACACGACTAATAATACTAACTAGTTATATTAGTTATTGTAATATTAATAATTTAGGTTTGCTAATTTAATTTATGACTACATTATTAAAAATAATATTATCTTAATACAATGTTTCCGCAGATGAAAATTTAACAATGTAGTGTAACTGTTAGTAGTAATGGGTTAAAAATTATTTAAATAATAATTATATTTTTAAGATGTTTAGGTTTGCATCAGGATACAACATATTATTAATACTTGAATGAGTAAATGGAACATTCAACATAAAATATAATATAACATTTAATACAAGGTGATTACTTTTAAATTAATCAATAATTAATAAACAATTTAGTAATTATTAATAATTTAGAAATTGTTAAACTTCATTATGTTAATACTTAGGTAAAACCAATCAATGTGAAATACTAATAGCGAATCATATAATTTATTCTATTATTATTTTAGTAATAAATATATTAAACCAATAGCTAAATAAAGAAATTAATCAAATAAAAAATTAAAATGTATGAACACACCACGGTTATGAGTGAAACAAATGATAAATGTTTTACAAAATATATGAACATAATATTATTGAACTGTATTTCTGCATAACTGTATTGTGTGAAAAATATAATATTATTTTATAGATATATCTAAACTCAAAACATCACTGTGACTTGTGAGAATAAAAGTACTTATTAAATTAATTTTTTATGATATACCTTTATAGCATTAACAGTTTAATTGAATGATAAAAAAAAAATGTAATTCAATTTTTCAATTTATTTAACAATTACATTAAGATTATTGATTTTAATATTAACATTAAAAGTGTTATTAAATTGTTATATACATGACTTATATAATAGTAATAATCTAATATATTATTTATATAAAATATAAAAACGGAGATGTTTAAAAGATTTAGCTTTAGCAAAATTTGTAATCTATAAAATAAAAATCAAAGGTTTTAACAATGCTTAAAATCCTTAACAAATGATTGATAACTAATCAAGTCTGTGTTTGATTACGTTCTATCACATTATGTTGGTTAGTAAAAAAAATGTTCCATGGTTTAAAATAAATCATTTGACACTGTATGATATATTTCACACACACACATATATAGATCACATTACAATCTTAAAAAATACATATAAGACAAAATATTTTTTTACAATCTTTTATTATTATTTAGATAGTTTTTAAGATAAACAAATAAAAACTTGCTTAAAGTGTAATTTTAAAAATATGATTTCTCAAACTAAATAATATAATCTGTAAGACAATTTGAATATTATATAAGCACATTCAATTTCAGTGTAATCAGTCTTCACACTGAACTATTATTATGATAGAATGCTTAAACTAATGAAAACTACGAAAGTTAAAAAAAAATAATGTATCAACAGACAAAAGACAATCTTAAATGTAAATGAAATATTGGAACAATAGTTGTAGAATATTTTGTTAAACACAAAAAACATAAATTATAATAATAAACCATAATTTGTATCGAACTGCGCTGTATGGTTTTTATTTTTAAATTTTAATTATTGCTTTCTACTTTTTCAGTGTCTGAAGTCTCATTTTCAACTTGGGCAGTTTCAGTTGTATTCCCAGACAATTCTTCAACTGTCAATTCTTCTTGAGGTTGAGGAGCTTTAATTTCTAAAACAGAAATTGTATCCTGGATAGTTTTAATTGCTTTTTTTCTAGCCATACGTACATCATCTCTTCCTGTAAAATAAATGACAGTAGAATAATTTACATATTTCATTAGGTGTCTAGATGGTAATAATTTTATCATCACTGTCAACATGTGTATATATTTGAGCTTAAAACACTATAATAATAAACCATGAAAATGTTAGGGTATTTGAGAAGATAGATGGGAATAGTAAATATTATCTTGAAGAAAGTTATTTAATATTATAATTTGAATAATTATCACAGGAAACCCAGATGTAATATATTACAATGTACATATAATAAGGTTTGATTTTGGCCTAATTAAAAAAAAAATATGTATATATTATGTTACTGATACTTTATAAAATTAACATAATCACCAACTTATTCAATATGTTAAAGAAATAAATAATAATTATAAAGTGTATACATAGATAATAAAGAAATGAATAGGACATAACGTCTTATCAGTGATGAATGAAACTACGAAATGAGATCCAAATAAGTATACCTATATCAATTAAAAATTAATAATTTTACTATAAATATACCATATAATATATTACCTTCAGTTTCAATGGTATCTAGCTTAATCAAATTTCTTGTAAGCATTTCATCCAAATAAATATATTGCTTGTCAAGACGCGAGGAACCAGAAAATTGATTAACAGCTACTAACAATTCTTCTACATCAGCTTGAACAATTTGCACTTTTTCCAAAGCGTCTACTGGTTTAACTTGTTGACGAGGAGTGGGTGGAGGAGTGGATCTGGTTTCTTGTGGAGGAGTTTGCTGACGATGTTGAGAAGGTGGGGTTTGACGCCGTTGTGCAGTATTTTGGTCATGAAAGGAATGATGTTGTGCAAATGGAGTTAGTTTACCAGCAGATCGTTTTGGCAAAGTTGAGCTGTTATTTTCATTAAATCTTTGATCAACATTCTTTGGATACACTGGTTCAGAACGGCCTTCCACATAAATCGGAATGTGTCGCACATTAGGTTGTTTTTGAGTTCCGTGGGATGGTGTGGATGAATCAGTTTGGGGTTGTGTTTGTGGTTGAATATTTTCAGATTGATTATTAATAGGATTTACTGGTGTAAATTCTAATTTAGATACAAATCTTTGAGGTTTATCATCATTTTCCTGAGATCTTGAATTATTTTCGAACGGATGCTGGTGCTGCTTATCCATGTTTTCTTCAAATCGTTTTTTATCAGGACTAGAATCAGTATGGTCGCTGTAATTGTGATTGAGATCTGATGGTCCCTCAGGCGCGTTATCTTCTCCAGACACAGTGCGTTTACGGCTCCAACTCTTAGAGCTAGGTTCACCTCCCCAAGGTGGACAACGCAAATGACCAGCAAGATCTGGATGTCTTTTGGCTAAATCTTCTAAATGTGAACGAACACTCAAATGACCTCTTAGCACGTCATCATCAAACGGAAATTCTTCCTAAAAAAAAAAAAATTGTTTTAAAAAAATGTACTCGTATGCCACGTAACTATTACGGAAATACGGCCAAAATATAATATTCATAAATCCATTTTTTTTTTTTCAAATGCAATTTACTAATAATAAAAAAAATGTAGACTAGTTTATGGTTTTCAGCAACAACAGTAACTAAATATTATGGAATTCTGCTTAGATGAAATAGAATGTGTAAAATATAATTATATTTGACAGTTTGAGTGATCATTAATTATAAAGAAATGAATGTTGACCACATAATAATATATATTATATTTAATTCCCACTATCTGTTTACTCGGGAATGATTTTTCGCACATCGAGGTAACGACTAACGCCTGTGTGTGGGAGGGAAGACCATGAAGATCAGTTTCAATTACAACAACAAGCCACGACAATGCAACATATTTACAAAAGGGAAAATTAATTAAAAAAATATTTGTTTTTAATCCTGTAAATTGTAAAACTGATTTAAAAATTTCGTAATCGGTTTTAAAAATATAACAAATATCGTTTATTTTAGGATCAAATAAAACTGACTCTTAGGTGACCATGAAATAACTATATTATATTTATATAAAATATAATTTTGATGCATTACTTTCAAGTTTAATTACTAAAATTAGATAATTCGAGTTTCTTTAGATTCATTGGTGATAGGTAGGCTGTATTTCAGTATTTGGTAGTAATTGCATATCAGACGTATTCATTACAGATCTAATGATTCATTTACCGAAAAGTAAAAAGCAATAAATTATACGTATGTGATATAATAATCTTACTCTGGACTACGGTATAGAATACTATAGAAAATAAACATGATAAGCAAACATAATAAGTAATAATATATTATAAGATATATATTATTCAACTCTAAAATCACTATTTTACGATTGGACCTTTTTATATCATCAATAGTAATGTTACAAAACATTAAACAAGTAGTGTCGGCCGTCGACGGATTACATGAAATAGAAACGCAGCCAAGATTACGATGCTGGGATCCAGGCCAATAATTTGTTGCTAAAAATAAAAAACAAAACCCATTACATATTCGTCTACCGAAGCACTAGAACAATAATTAAGAAATTGAGTCGGGCTAAATACTCGTTATTCACTACTTGAATTCGTAAATTACCTAAGTACACAAAGAAATAAAAAGTACATACTACAATACTACATAGATTATTTCCGCTTGATGCAAGTTGAAAATAATTTAAAATAACAATATCAAATATCATAAATATTTATCTGATTATTAGGTAATTAAAATAACATTACATATGTTTTAAGTATAATATTAAATATATGCCCTTTAAATATAGATCCTAAGTGGCAAATAGAGAACAAAAAATGTAATATTGGAATATATTTACATTTTTAATTGTTACAAACATGTAACAATAATGGCCAAATATAAATAGAATCTTAATATCTAATTCATCAAAAAATTAAAGATAGCATGGGTTCAGCCTTATTAATAAAATATAAATAAATAGGTACATATTATCAAAATAAATACACTCTATAATCATCTATATATATATTACACCATAATTATGTCACTATTTATAACAGCATTATTAATCACGAGTATTTCAAACCCTTAGAAGAAATAGTATATTTTTATGTTATATAATTCATAATAACATATTAGCTAGTTAATTAAGCTAAAAGTTAATTTATCCCTATCAATTGTCATACAATTAAACGTTATTAATAATATTATGTTAAATACTCAAAATTATAAGTCGATAAGTTGATTAAAACAACTTAAAAATTTAAAGATCAAAATTAAATTATCAGCATAAAAATAAAAATTTGTTACAGGTACCAACACATTATTTGGCTACTTTTGAAGTTATTTGCGACTTAGTAGTCGGGAATATAATATGATTATGAAACGCTGTTCTAGACAGAAAGTTGGAATGAAATATTATGATTTGTGAATATTTCATATTTTGCAAGAACACAATAATTTTAAGTTTAAAACACAAGTTAAGGAGACCGGTGGTGGACACTTTTTAAGTACTTCGAAATAAGCAATTTTCAAATTGCATTCATGCGGGTCTTGTAAATGTGTGAGTAGTAACTAGTAAGTGATCACTGGTGTGTGTGACTGACGACTGTCAAGAAATAGAGCGTTCCCGCACACGCTTGTACAAGCCACAAGGCACTCACCGGTGTTGCATGCGTGAACGGTAAACAATTTATGCTCGATTATATGTACTTTTGTTCCATCCTACCGATCGACCTAATAATGCGATCATTTTTGAGAGAACTGTTCTGAATTCGTTATAATGTGTACTTGAGATCAACATTTTAAAATGTCTGATTTAAATTCGGAATAATCGTTAGGAAATTCGAAATTTCAAAATATTCAGACTAAATGTATAGTGGTTGCCTTGTTGGGAGGGTGAAATTGAGAAAAGTGGACTGACCGATCCCAAATATACATAATAAAGAATCCAAATCAATTTTAAAAACTTATTGCATATCTAGGTCGATCAGTATGAATAGTATGATGCATGGTTTAAATATACAAGGTTATTGCACATAGCCCATATTGTTATCAAACAAAAATAAAATGGAAGCGTTAGGGTACGGTCCATATCATGCATATAATATCATAGTATAGACTGTATACGTCGTCCCCTTACGCTGCCATTTTAATTCCTTAACGTGATAAAATGATATAGTGGCGGTACTATTGCAACCATGTATATTTAAGCCATGGTATGATGGAAGAAAGATTGGTTAGGGTAAATATTTTAAATATTTGAGAAATCCTTCAAAATCAATAAATTGACAGTTATTAGAACATGACCCAAAAATAATAAATACTTATAAAATTTATTATACGAATTACCCTATTACTAGGTGTAGCTACACCTTGAAAATAAGGGGTGGCTGGGCATAAAATAATCAACTTGAAATATGTCCATAATTAATCACAGATTATAATGGTTAATACCTTAATATTTACTAATATAATCAATTAAAATATGAGGAGGTGGGTACCACCCGGGTAAAATTTTTTCTTGCTACACCTGAAAAATATATCTTGAGCACCACTGCGAATTACTATTTATAAGAAAATTCATTAGAAAAGAAATAATAATAATTTATAGAATTTCCAACAAAACAATATTTATAGAAACAATAAAATATGGTTAAGACTTTAAGAGGACGCCACACCCGCAATCCGCATGTGTTGTCTCCATCTTACAAACCAAATTTACGCTCAGAAATTCAAATTGTATGCCGTTAGCTTAAAAATTAGAGTGAATACTCATGAAACTTGATGGTAAGAACATTACCTGTGTTTTGTTAGAAGATTTTTTACGATAATTCAGTTTAAAAGTGAGTTACGCGTGTATAATAAATGTAAATTAAAAATGTTCATAACTCACTTTATTATCGTAAAAAAACACAAATAATGTTCTTAGCACCAAGTTTCATAATAGGTCGATTCACTCTAATTTTTAAGCTAAGGGCATAAAATTTGAATTTCTGAGCGTAAATTTTGTACCTATGTTACGAGTTTGTAAGACGGAGACAACACATGTAGGCAGTGGCGCCGAAACCAAAAAAATGAGGTAGGGCTAACTTTCAAAATTATGAGACACCACCACCCCCTGACCAATAATATTTGACGTTTACAAAAAATATTTGATTCACCAGTATAGTTTCAATCTATAACACATTTTTAGATTCTGAGTGAAACGATGAATGTATTAATTTTACAATGATGTGTGTTTTTCTATTTTTTTATTTTTTTATTTTTTTTATTTTTGTGTCTGTGTACACGATAAGTAGTCGAAATAATGCTTCGATTTTCTACTTCAGTATCTTATTCGATTGGAAAGTGAATATCGTTGGTGTATTGAGGAGGTCAATTTAGGAGGTTTAAAATTCACAGTACTTTTCAAAAGCGCCAAGAAAAACAAAAGAAAAATTAAGGAAAAATGGGAATTTTTACCCAAAATCGATTTTTCAGAAAATTGAATTTGGTTTTTGGTGTAACTTTAAAACAAATGACCGTAGATACATGAAATTTTCACTGGTTGTTTATATTTGCATTTTCTATACACGATAACATTTTCAAAATATTTTGATTTATTTTGAACTGTTTAGGGACATTTTCATTTTTCATTTTTTTTTAGTTTTTTTTTTCTAGAAATATCAATAAAATTTTATTTGTTGGTTAAAAAAACTTGAAAATTTAATAGAAGGCCCTAGTATATTGTTTCAAAGGCAGATGAAAAATATTAAAAATCGTTAGTCACAGTTTTTTTTTATAAGCATTTAAAGTTCAAAAATTGACAAAATATGGAAAAATCACGAAAATTAGCAAATTATTTTGAGTTAAGAATTCGTAAAAATTTTTCTTTTTAAATCTAAGATTTGAAAATGTAATACAAGATTACTCATAAGTTTGTCTACCTTTATCAATAAAAAAATCTCTACCGGACAGTCAAATTAAATTTTTATGAGCGTTTGAAATTCAAATTTTTACAACATTGGATGTTCACTCGATATCTCATGTAGCGATTTCCTTATTTTGTTGTTATTCATAAACGAATAACTATAGATACATGAAAATTTCACTGAATGTTTATATTAGTATTTTCTATACACCATACAATTTTGAAAATATTTTGACTCATTTTGAGCTGTTTACGGATATTTTCATTTTTCAATTTTTTTAGTTTTTTTTTCTATGAATATCAATAAAGTTTTATCTGTTGGGCCAAAAAGTGTAAAAATGTAATACAAGGCTCCTGGTATATTGTTACAATATCAGTTGAAAAATATTAAAAATACATAGGCACAATTTTTTTTATAAACATTTAAGATTTGAATTTTAAAAAAATTTATGAAATTTAAAATTGAAATTTGTTGTTAAAAATGTATAAAATGTTCAACTTTTATAGCTAAGGATTGAAAATTTAAAACAAGATTCCACGTAAGTAGTTGATTCTCTTACCGAAAAATCTAAAAAATATACAATCACAGTTTATTTTTATAGTCATTTTATGTTCAAATTTGGACGAAATTACATATTAAAAAACCTAGTTATTTTGTTGTGATTATATAATATTATTCGTGGGTACCTACTTGAAACTTCTAAAGTGTACTATTATGTATCTATGATAGTATCAGTGTTTGTTATTGATGTTGATGTATAACGTGTTATAAGTAGGTACCTAATGGATATTGTGATAATGTAATATGATTAATTTGGAATTTATTATAGGTCAATTTTTTTTTAAAACCATAGATATGTATATAATTTGTCTTAAACCTAGACTGACATACCGTCTTCGCTCAGAATCGTTTTTCTTATACAATGATATTGTATCATTGAATTCAAATTTAATAGCATCCATTATACAGTGACCCACTTGTAACCTACAGTACAGCAGAGCGACATCCACTTACCCACCTTTATATTAGGTAAACCTTATCAGTAATCGTTATACATACTTTTATTTTGGATTGAAATTATACCAACATATTATACATAATTCCAAATTGACTTACTAGACACTAGTTATGTTTTAAAATATAACTTATAAATATTTTATGCTTACTATGGTTTGCAGGTTAACAAGATAATTATTAGCACTACCACAAATTAAGTTCTAACTATTAGGTAATAGGTATTATATGCTATGCTATTATGTGTATATGCAATGCTTCCACTGATATGCTTTTTTTTTATCTGATCATTGAATAGACAACGACCGTGGTACCTAACATACTATATTTACTAACTAATTATCATGGTTTTAATTAGGCTGTATTTAGGCTGTAGATTGCCTGTAAGGCTGTAAAGGCGTAGGCTACAAAAATAAGTCCACCTATAAGTAACTCGTTGACACAATCACTGAACCACCAAACCACCCACCCACCACCTAAATATTATGAGGTAGGGCATCCGCCCTACCTGAATATAGGGTTCGGCGCCACTGCATGTAGGTGTGATTTAAACAATTCGATTTGGAAAATTAATATCAAATGTAATTCTGAATATAACTTAAAAATATTTTATTTGCATATTTTGAATTTTGAATTATAAAAATAGAATTGTACTTTGAAAACTATATCAAAGAAGAGTTTTAAAAAGTAAAAAAAGTTTTAGTAATTATTTATAATTAAGGTATAATAAAGGTATAAACAATTAATAAATAATAATGAATAAATTATAAAATGAAATATAAGATTGTCATAGAAATCGGGTAAAATTATTAATTATAAGTACACTAATTCATTTTGTTGTCATTGTCTTTTAAATTCTCCAAGGTAGGTACCTATATTAATTTATTATTTTTAATTAGGTATCAATATCCCAAAATCATGATTTTTATACTTTCTAGTTATCTAGTTTCATAATCACATTAAAATGTCATTAATTAAAATCAATATGAACATTATATTAATTTTAACCTAACCTTTATTGTATACTGTATAATATACTTAATATAATAATATTTTAGCTGTAAGTTTCTTTCTACTAACACTGGCACAAAGATTTCAATTTGAAATAAATTTTTATCATACTTTGTCAGTATGTAGAAAAAATATTATTAAAATATTAAATGAATATCCTATAGGTACGAATTATCTATTGTTTGACATTGACATTTAGTCATTTAGCAATCAACAATCAACAAATACTAGTAAAACTTAGCATAAAAATATTGATAGTTTGGTTAAATATTTAAGTAAAAGTTTACATAACTTATTACTTGAGTACTCAACACTTGTAAAGTCTAAAATTATTATAATCTTATACAAAGTAATTTCAATAATTTTTTAATGAACTGATAAATGATACAAATTTATTGTCTAACAAATATTTCATTTGTAGGGTAATTATGTATCTGCTTTCTACCAAATTGGCAATATTGTTTATTTGTATGAGTAAAGGTCACCACTCACTGCAGCGGTAAAATTCCTTTGTCTTGGCGATACAATTGTGTCAGGCTTCATTTTGCCTTAACCACTACTGCTGCAGTGTGTGAGGACCTTTATTAATTATTTTAATCAAAACAGTACAGTATCATTTTAAATACCTAGATGATTCATAATTTCTGAAATCAAAAAAGAATTGGTTCAATAATTTAAAATTTAAAATAAAAAAATTATGCTGAATTTTAATAATGATAATTATAATTTAATTTTATGGATCATAAAATGTATCATCCTTAAAATTTCAGTAAGGGCTTGTAAGATCAAATTTGTTCTATATATTAAAATTTGTACATAGGTCGTTAGTGGAAATGTTAGCCTGACGAGACCAACCTTATTTGTATTTCCCAAACCTACTATACTCTGTCCATCATGAGAATGCATCAATTCTATACATCCCCACGCGACAAGCCTTAATGAATGGGTGTTGCGCAGAATAACAGATTTCCTTCTGAGAGCCGCATGTTCTTGAGCTGGACAGAGTATAGAGACTACTATCAAATTAAGTAATAGTTATCAAGGTATTGACCAGACTAGACACAATGGGTGGTCCACAAACAATTATACAATATACTCTATTCAGAATAAGAAAAAGGTACCGGGCGGCCAACTTGTACATTTGGGCGTAGTTTTGTTCTGAAATCTGAATGCCGAACCAGGTGGTTGACTTGGTAGGAGAAGCATCTGACGGCCGCCGGACAAAAACTGTAAAACTCGCAGCCAGGTACTTTCCTTATTCTGAATAGAGTTTAGCCCAGTTCAGTCCTGTCCTAATCCCCCTGTAGTATAACCTTCTGTAACTTGTAAGTCTGTTTACCATATTAATATAATAGACAAAAGACAATTTTTTTTTTTTTTTTTGGAAAATAACAAGATGAATAATTTAATATGTGTTTAGTGGTACACAGACTATGTATCTTAGTTATCTATAATCAGTAACTCATAATATAATAAATCTTTGAATAAATAAGGTAGGAACTAGTAAGGATCTCACTTACTAAAAGTACTTTACATACATCTATTGTCTAAAAGTTATTTTAGAATGTAAAATACTATGTTTAACTTAAAACAATAATATATAGGTATTAGATTATATTTTAGGAAACTAATTACTTACCTGTATTGAAAAATAGTCAATAGACTAAAAATATTACAAAATTATGCTCCACATACCAATTAAAAATACTCTATTTTTGTATTAATGATGTAGATTATAATTCAGATGTTAGATTAGTGCATAAGTGGTAGGTAGTAATCCATAGAAATATAATATTATTTGTGATGTATTACTGTATTAGTATAATTTACTTGGTTAGATCAAACTATATTTATCATTTTATGTTTAAAATAAAGGTTCTTAGGTACTTGTTATTTTAATCACAACAATTTATAGTTAGGTATAACAAATGAAAAACATTTAAGTAAATAAAAATGTTAAGAAAGTACCTAGTTATAACTAATATTATATTTATATAATTATATATTATAACCTTTATTTTGAAAATAGTGCATTTGTCAACTAAAAACTATGATAAGTACCTATATAGGTTTAATTAAATTGAGATTAAATATAAACTAATAACTATTGTAGATAAACTCAGGAATAAACTTTAATGATGTGTAATTTAGATATTTGAAAATAATGTGGTACACAAATACACCATAGTAATATAAATAAATATATATTGTATAACTATATAAGAAATATGAGTAGAATAGTTTAGATAAAAAATACTCTATGGATATAGTTACTTTTTAGTGTATTTTATTGAAGAATATTTTATTCACCTTATAATTCAAACATAATCAGACATTTTTAAATTGTAATATAATTACAAATATGAAATATATCCCTGGACCCTGATATAATAAAAATTTGTAACTTACCAATGTAGAGCTATGAGAGGGTGATAAAGGATAAATGACAGGATTAATTTTGGCCGCTTCCATAACATCCAAAACAGCAAAATATTTGTTACTCACTGAAGAAAACACACAAAAAAAAAACTTATCACACAACAAATACTGATATATTAGATAAAATTTAAGTTGTTAGTCAATACATATTTTTTTTAAGCAACAATGCACTGGAGAGTAGAAACAACTTCAAACAACAGTGACTATATGTTTATTTATAACAGATTAAAAAGCATTTTCATTTAAACACTATTATAAGTGTGTGGGCATAAAATTGTGTAGGCGATAGCCACACCAACTGCTCTAGAATATTCATCAATGAGGAATGCTAGATTTTTGTGTGCCAAATAAACCATAACCCAATTAAAACAAGTCCTTAATTGAATCAAATAAATATTTGATTAGCGTAAAATTAATTAATTTATATCAATGTAATAATTACAAAAATAAAATAAAATCGCCATGTCATATTGTGACATAATATAAGTAATCATTGCAAAAATAATGTATTTAATCATCAACAAATATTAAGTTTTATTTATGTATTAATACCCAAATAAGTTAACTATTTCTAGAAGGGTACCCATATAGTAAAATGCATAGTTTTTACAATTTAAAAATATTAGAAATATAATGATTGTTTAACTAGTATTACTATAGGTACAGAGTGATCAACTAAAATTAATTCTGCTATACTAATTTTCTATCAATTTTTATGGTTTGGTATTAAAATATTGTTGATAAATGATATCATATTATGTTATTATAATAAAATGTATAAAACTTAGAATACTATTTTTTGTTCATGTCGCAAAAAAATCAAACAGCTTGTATTTTGCTGTATCATAGAAATATAGAATGGCGAAATATCATAGAAATTTGCACTAAAATGAAAGCAATTATCGTATTCAAAGACTACCGAATACAATTTTGCAAAGAAACTATAATTTTCAGAATCTTGTTTAATTTATCTTGTAAAGAACCCTTCATTTAAAATGTTGATACGTAAATATTAGTTTACCTAATACAATTTTGATTTACAAGCATTTAAAGTTTAGATGATACATTTATTGCAGGGGTACCCTTCAAATGGGTATTTTGATGTAAAACAGTTAAATAATTAATAACAACATTCATTACCTAATATTTCAAAAAAAATGTTATTAGGTTTTTTTTTTTTGTAAAAATATAGTAGTACCCGATAGTACCTATAAGCACGTACCTACTTTAAGCTAGATAAAATAAATTTTCCAAAGTCATGACAATTTACAGAAGATTAGTGAGGGAAGTTAAATTTATAACCAAATACAAAATATACAAGGTAAAAAAAGAACATAGGTATCTAATTATGATTACAGAAGTGGATTGAGAAGCTTAGAATTTGCAAGAAAAATTATTGGACCTTCAAAATGTAATTTTCTAATTAACTACACATTTATATCCCAATGATTAAATATACTAACCTACATAGCTCTAAATATTAGGTATATGATTTACATTTTACAGTTTTATAAAATATTTACAGACACAAATCTGAAATCATACAAATTAAAACAAAAGTTGTTCTCAATAATTGTAAGACTACCTATTGAAAACTAAGATATTTTAAATATTCCTATTAATTTAGATTTAGATTAAAATTTCAAACTGGTTTGTTTAAAAAAAGATTGATACAGGTAATGGAAGGTTTTGGAATCATACTGAAACACTACATAAGAGATTATTAGAAAAAATATTTCTACTAAGGGCCGATTTCACCAACCCAGTTAATCACGATTAAAGTTAACCGGAGTTTAATTGGCCGAATTTGCCCGGTTAAATATCTGTTATCAGCCGATTAAGCGTGATCGAAGTTTAACTGTGATTAACTGTGTTGGTGAACTCGGCCCTAAATCACAAACTAAGATAGTATCTACTTTAAATACTATCTTTGTTCATGGTTTGAACTACAAAAGTAATAGATTAGGTTAAGTTAATACGAAAATATTATGTTTCTTCTATTATAAGTTAAAGTACCAATAGAAATCTGTGGTACTATACTATACAGTAACTTTGCCTTAGCATGTTCATAGAATTATTTCTGGTGACCATGTCCTGTAAATTGTTAATTGTTTACACCCTTGTTTCACAAATAAAAGTGCGATTTTAAAAAATTAAAAATTAAATTAAATTGTTGCAAAGCAAAAGAAAAATAGTTTATGTTACACTTGCATTCTACTTAGTTAATAGTTGTTAGGTTATATAAATTTAAAAAAGCTAAAAACTCAATATTAAACTATTCACATGGAACACAAAAAATATCTAATAAGTAAATAGTAATGATCATATATTTAAAACCCTTAAATAGCTAGTTATAATAGGAACCTACCGGCTACTGACTAACTTAGGTAGAAACAAGGCATGGTATAATTCCTATTACGACCTATTATAGAAACAAATTAATGTAATTTGAATACAGGCAAATATGTGTACAGAATATAGATAATTTGTATTGAAAAATCTTTATGTAGGTACAGAGGTATAATATAGGCATTAATAACCAATATGAATTATTAAAATGAATAGGACTATTCAAGAATAAAATCATATTAATTGTATAATTGATTAGTTTAATTTAATTTAACTTAAGAACTTTTCTGACATTAGATATATAATGCATAGGTACCTGCTCTACTCAATAGGGAATAGCTCTACAGTAGTTCTACAAAAATATAATTCAATGAAATAAAATAAGCCAGCAAACAAACCATATTTCTATAGGAATACCAAAGTATAATGTTTGCTAATATTAACGTACCCTTTGAGGAGAAGTCCTGGAGTCAGATTTGTCAAAAAACATGCTATTTCCACCGGTGTTGCCGAACTCTCGGTTGATCTCTTCCAGTATTTCGTCCGTGGACTTGCCGCGAATGCGATCGCTCAACTTTGACTTGTTACGATCCCGGCGATCAGCAAAAGGCATATTACTCTTGACACAGCATCGATCGTCCCTGTCGCAATTTACGAGGGAATGGTTATGGACGTCCGCGAAAAGTTGAATGACACGGCGGTGGATAGGAAATCCGCTAAGACGATCGCCGGAAAAGGTCGAAAACAGGTTAGGTTTCTAAAGGCGTTAGGACGTTAGGTACAGCGATAAAAAAAGACTACGCCAAGGGGGGTCAGCATATAATATTAATGATAAAAATAATAAATAACGATGACCGCGAGAAGAAAAATCATCCGACGCGACCGTCAGACCAGCTGCAAATAAAGCACGGAGAGTCGGAAAACAATCAGTGAACAGTGATACAGTAGAATGTAGATACACCATACACTGATACGGAAAACAAATCTAGAAGATTCGAGTAAATCGGGTCGGACTGATGGGATTGAGGAATGGGGAACGTGAAAACACTGAAATCGGACAGCTGCGTCGGTTACCCCCGCCAAAGAAGACAGCTGACCAATGGCAATGTGGAGTTGTATGATAAGTGATAACAGGTATTGATAAATAAATAAATTGTTAAAAACAACAAAAATTTAATGTTTCTGAATTTACTATTTTTTTTTAGTACCTATTCGCGATTGAAAGGAAATATAGGTAGCTAACTAGTCGATACTAATGATAGAGCTAACGGGGAACATGGTCGCCCGGCGGCCGAGGCCCGTGCTGTCCACAGTCTACTTAGTACTTACTACTTTCTAGTTTCTAGGTACTTAGTTTACTTAGTCTACTTTCTCGTTTCTACTGCAAGCAGTTGTAGTTGATGCTCACGCTAAGTTTATTGTAATAGAAGTTGGAGATTATGGTCGGTCTAGTGATAATGGGATTTTCAAAGAATTCTTATTTGGTAAACAATTATTTATTCAAAATAAATTAGATTTGCCAGCACCCAAAAAAAATTGATAAAAATATTAATGAATATTTCCCTTTTGTATTTGTTGAAGATGAGGCTTACCTACTTTTAACCTAATTTGATGAGACATTTACCTAGTAGAAATTTTACAAACGAAAAACTTTTATGGTATAATATACAATTATCGACAATTCCATGCGAGAAAAAAAATAGCATGTGAATTTGGAATTATGGTAAAAAGGTTTAACGTATTAGAAAATAAAATACTAATCAGACCTGAAAAAACTACAAAAGTAACTCAGGTGATTTGTTTACTCCATAATTTAATTGCGACTAGAGAAGCTAACTTCCTTTGTACAACTCTTAATAAGACAGTTGTAAAAATAAAAAAGGTGCTCTGCTGTACAGTAGGTTACAAGTGGGTCACTGTATAATAGATGGTAATAAATTTGAATTTAATGATGCATCATTTGTCAGTCAAGGTATAAGACATATATTATATACTTATCTATGGTACCCAGTGGCGCACACTGGAGGGTTCAAGGGTAGCAGTTGCTACCCTGGATTTTTTTGGTAGGTGGGTGGGTGGACCCCCTGGCTCCAAAATATTTACATCATGAAAATTCTATTACGTATAAAAATATTGAAAATAAACTATTGAATAATTATAGGCTATAGCCATTAGTCTATTAGCCAATATAGAGGTAATCGAATCAATTTGCTACCCCTATTTATTTTTGAGTGTGCGCCACTGATGGTACCTATTAAAAAAAAATTGCCCTATAATATGTACCTATAATAAATTCCAAATTAATCATATCACAATATCCATTAGGTACTTATAACGCGAAATACATCAACAACAAACCCTGATACTATCATAGATATATAATAGCGTACTTTAGAAGTTTCAAGTACCCGCGAATAATATTATACAATCACAACAAAATAACTAAAATAGTTATTCTAGGTTTTTTATTATGTAATTTCGTCCAAATTTAAACTTAAAATTACTATAAAAAGAAACTGTCCTTCTGTATTTTTTAGACTTTTTAGTAACAGAATTAACTACTTACGTGGAATCTTGTTTTAAATTTTCAATCCTTAGATATAAAAGTTGAACATTTTATAAATTTTTAACTACAAAATAATTATTCAATTTTAAATTTGATAAATTTTGTGGAAATTGCCCAAATTTGAACTTAAAATGTCTGTAAAAAATAACTGTGTTAATATATTTTTTAGATTTTTTGGCTACAGTATGAACTATTTATGAGAATCTTTTTATTAAATTTGCAAGATAAAAACTGAACATTTTATAATTTATTAATTACGATGATTGATAATTTTCGAGATTTTGATAAATTTTGATATTTCTAGAAAAAAAACTAAAAAAAAATGAAAAATAAAAATGTCTCTTAACAGTTCAAAATAAATCAAAATATTTTGAAAATGTTATCGTGTATAGAAAATGCAAATATAAACAACCACTGAAAATTTCATGTATTTACGGTAATTTGTTTTAAAGTTACACCAAAAACCAAATTCAATTTTGTGAAAAATCGATTTTGCGTAAAAATTCCAGTTTTTCCTTAATTTTTCTTTTGTTTTTCTTGGCGCTTTTGAAAATGACTGTGAATTTTAAATTTTGACCTCCTCAATGCACCAACGATATTCACTTTCCAATCAAACAAGATACTGAAGTTGAAAATCGAAGCATTATTTCGACTACTTATCGTGTACACAGACACAAATAAAATAAAAAAATTAAAAAAAAACACACATCATTGTAAAATCAATACATTCATCGTTCCACTCAGAATCTAAAACACTTCATAATTCAAATGTCTATAAATCACTGGAAACGATTCGAAATATTTTGAACATTTTATAATGTATAGAAAATGATAGTTTAAACATTTGATGGACATTTTAAATACCGACGGTTAATAGTTGTTGAATAACAACAAAATAAGAAAATTGTTATACGAGAATCATATACACAAGACACATCAATACATCATCGTAAAATCAAAACATTCATTGCTCCTGTAGGCTGTAGTCCACTCTAAAATACAAACTAACACATAATAGTTAGGTAAGTATAATACAAATTAAACATTATATATAATATATACATATAAAATATAATATCTGTAACATTTAGGTCATAAGAATATTGTTGAACATTTTACTGCAAGCTGCGTGTTATTTCAGAAATGGTATTCATCAGCGAAGATTTGTCAACTGGGAATAATATATTATAAGTAGACTGTAGACTGAAATGGTATGTGTGAACGTTGCAATGTTTCAAAGACTAAGTTTTATAGCAGATTTTGATTCCGTCACTGTTTATGTATTTTCTTATTTTTCAGTAGGTTCCTTTTTATTATTGTTAATTGATCAGATCAGTGGATGTATTGTCCTCAACTTTTCAATTATTTGTATTGTAAGTGTACTCGTATTGGTATAACACTATTCTGGCTATCAATAAAGTCGTAATAAAAATTAGGAAATTAGTATGGTATGATATTTTTTGGTACTCATGTATTTCTTTTGAGTAGATAATTCGCTCAATGATATTTAAATATTTTCACTGATAATTAAGTACGATGATTTGTAGGTAACTAGAAACTGAGTGAATAGGAATAGTGTGTATGATATGATTGATATGGCGAAGATAAGGAAAGAGGTCAACAGGATTTCAGAATGTTTGGTGTATGAATGGGAAAGATGAAAAAGAAATGTAAGGTTACTGGTTAGGGTAGGTAAGTGTAGTGAGAGTGGCAGATATGAGAATGTTAAGTTGAGTGTGTAAGGGACAAAAGAGGATAGAATAAGATATTAGTTGATTAAATGTACGTAGTGTAGGAGTGGCTTAGGTATATATTTTAGTGAAAACAAGAGAGACTAGGTTGAGGTGGTTCGGTCACTGTATGATAAGAGGTAGTGAGAGAAGCTAATAGAAGTAAATGTAGGGGGAAAGTGAGAGGTGAGAAGACTGAAGAAGAGATGGATAGACAGAATACCGATGATATAGAGGTGCAGGAATAGAGGGTGGCTGAACCTGTATATTTGTGTCAGAAAAGAATATTTTATATTACACCTATTCATATTATTATTACTAATAAGTACGCGTATAGCTGTAAGCGCGGTAGCTGGTAAGTTTAATTAATATTATTATTATATAGGTACATATACCTAATTATATACTTAGAAGTTTCAAGCACCTACGAATAATATTTTAAAATTATAACACAAAACTAAAAACTTTCTTCGTTAAATATATAATTTCGTCCAAACTTGAACTTCAAATAGCTATCTGTGTTTAATGTTTATATAGGTATACTTAACCTATATATTTTAGATTTTTTAGTTACACTTGTGAAATAATTACGGGTGGAACCTTATTTTAAATGTTTTATATTTAGCTATACAAATTGAACATTTTATAAATTGTTAACAGCAAAATAATGTATGAATTTTTAATGTGATAAAATAATTTTTCAAAATTTGAGCTTTAAAAGTTTATAAAAAAGTCTTGCCTTTGTATATTTTTAAACTGATATTGTAACCATTTCTTATAAACTTTCAACTTTGTATTACATTTTCAAGCATTTTAACCCAACAAATTAACATTTTATTGACATTTACAATTTATAGAAAAAAAAACTATTGTAACTATAAGTCCAAGTGCCATTGATGGGTGGCTTCTATTATTCATACTTTCGGGCGTCACAGTTTTCGGCCAAAACATACTGTTCCTTTTACAATTATAACAACTGAACTTAACAATTTTTGTATTTAATTTAATATAATTGTATCCAAAAATGGTTTAATGTAATCGGAAATCTTAATATTTTGACATATTCATGAATTCATATTTTACTCTAATAACTATATATATATTTTTTTTTTTTTAGTTGAGTGACTTATTCTACTTTTTTTCGTGACACATGTTTACATTAATCTTTTAATTTGGGCAAAATATGACTTAAAAAAATTTATAAATGGGTGGTGCAGCTAAATATATTAAAATTTAAATTACCGCAAACTGCTCAAGAACCGAAAATAATTTCTGGTATGTTTAATAAACAGACAAAACTTAATCCAATAAGCAAGCAATAAAAAAAAAAATATAAAACAATTTAAGATAATATTAGTTTGTAAATATATCGTATAAATATATAAGAGTAATAGAGTATGGACTATAATAAGTGATGATACAATTGATTTATAGATAATGTAGTTGATATATTTTCAAAAATAAAAAAAGAAGATATTCTAATAAACTACTAATATTTTTGTTTATCAATATAAATATTACCATATAATAGTTTGGTGAATTTTAATTGATATAGGTAGGTATGCAATTGTTTTTATAATATATCTGCTACCTTATTATATTTAAAAATGATGTTACCTAGTTAATAAAAAGGGTACCATAAAAAATGGAAGTAGATAATATGTGGTTGCGAGCGAAGAGTGTGGTTTTTTTTTTACCCATTAAGGCCGGTCAAAACCTTTGCCCTCCTCTATTGAAAACTGAAATGACGCCACTGTAATTAACCCGCGGAAACTTAGGCCATCTGGCCATTGTGTATTTGTGTGGTTTTTAACCGTGGGGGAGGGTACTGTAGGTTTTAAACACTTGTGTTTGTTAGTTTTGCAGATTTGTTAGTGTTCAGTGGGCACCCATTGGTATCTGCCATAACCGTGTGGGGGACGGAGGCACTTCTCTCTGGACACCGTGACTTAGCCGAGGACAATTAATAATAATGACGCCCGCGGCCGAGGTTTTGAACCAGTGTCGGTGCGCGCGTATGACTTTATGACTATATAATAATTTTTATTCGATTTATGGAAGTAATAACATTGATTATAAATACTAACATAATAATATAGTCAATTGTAATAATAATATGTTATAACAGTTTATTACCAATTGTTTTATTTTTTATATTTTTCACTTTTTCAGTATTTTTTACAGTTGTTGGTATAATAATGTTTAAAAAAATCACATTTTTGGATACAAATATACAATCATATTTAATTAAATATAAAAATTGTTAAGTTCAGTTGTGCTGGCCGAAAAGGGGGCCTCAGGCCTCTCCATACTTTCATGCATTTTTGTTCTGTCACTTCATGAACTTATTGTGCTAAATAGTACAGATTTTGCATACCTTAGTAAAAAAAAAAAATTAATAATAATTGTAACTTAAAGACGAAACTAAGCTTTTTCTATAAATTTTCTTTTATCCGTATAGTGGCGTAGTCTTCATATATTGATTGAAATTTATCAGCTGCAGGTAAATACTAAATTCCAACGAGTTGGAATAGTGTTTTACAATTTACATATTTCATTTCGTTTTCCGTCGTGGCTCAAATTACCAAATTAATTTTTAAATGTGGCGTAAAATGCATGTTTTAGCTCATATTAGTAATAAAATTGGCGAAAAATACCATCTCCCAATCCAATAATTACCTATTTCATTTTTTTTCCCGGTTCGACCCAATTAACCGATAAAAATTCATTATTGGGACCTATAATTTATCAATTAGAGTTATTTATCTAGATTTATTATAACCTTTTAGGGCTTTTTTCCACAATGAATCGTGGTAGTCTGTCGACCGTTCCGTTTCTCTTTACTCTTCAGTCACATCATAATATGTGTACCTTGCACTAATTTGAACAAAAGAGAACCACTCCAGCCACACCTTCTATGTCCCGTCCTAATTCGTTTTTTTGTTGTCCATTTTTTCCTTGGTAATAGCAGCATGTCTTTCATATTCCATTATTCTGACCGGGTTTTTCGGACGTAACACTGGTATTTGTTGTCTCCGTTTTACAAGTGCGTAACATAGCAAATTTACGCTCAGCAGAACACGTGTAGCTTCGTTAGTTTAAAAATTAGAGTGAATTGACCTATTATGAAACTTGATGATAAGAATTTTATCTGTGTTTGTATGTTGGTTTTTTACAATAGTTCAATTTTTTAGCAAGTTATGAGTATAATATATATATATAATACCGTGTGTTCAATTTTAAAGGTAACAGGAAATATTTCGATCGTATGACCTTGAATTTGATTCGGGGTTTTTATACTGCATATAGGACTTATAAATACATATTTTTTTAATAAATTCAAATTTTTATTTTTTTTTTTATCAGCGCAGTAAAATAAAAATTTCTTAAATAGCAACCACTATTTTGGAGACCGGATTTCGATTTCTTTATTTTTTCTGAACAACTTTGATCTTTACAGTTTGTTGATATCTTCAAAATTGCCAACGAGATCTTTATTTGTGTCATGTGCCATAGCCCATTCTTCGCTTCCCACTTTTATACCACAATATTTAAAATTATAGGGTTTCTGCTGTCAGGCGTCAGCGATGGTAATTTTCTGGATTTCGGTCTACTTATTGGTATAATAATTGGTACCTACCTATCTCTGTGGATATCTAATACAGTACCTAGTGATCCATTGTGATTCGTCATCTTAATGCGATTGTTATGATGGCAATAGCTTTTCTATGAATGTGGCGAGCATAGGTCTATGGTAAAACCACAGAATCCAAAAATTATTTGTTTGGTCAAAAGGGTTAAAATTTCAATACAAGCCACAAGATTCCTAAGTTGTTATCATAGCTGTTAAAAAATATTATAGATAAAGATAGTTACATAGGCAAGATTATTTTCTATAAGCATTTAAAGTTCAAATTTTGACAAAATTTGCAATTTATTTTGTAGTTAATAATCAAACATATATAAAAATATGAAAATATTTTCAACATTTTCAAAATAAAAATTACTGTTAATTTAAAAATAATAGCACATTAGCACAGATAGCCGATGGGTAAGATAGGTACCTAGGTAGATTATCCAAAATGCAATTAATGAAAATAAATTGAATTCCTCTAGAATTGAAAGAATTCTGTGATAAAATCACAATGAAGAGAAGATCAGCTCTACATCGTGGATAAAAATAAAAACGAAGAATAAATTGATAACATATATAACTGATAAGTTTTAACATAAACACATAATTTTATCAATTTACAATAAATTGCTTTCTATTTTCCTTACAAGAGTTACAAAATATAAATACAAGTAGGTATAATGTAATAGTATTCACAAATATTGAATTATTCACAGAAAGTTTGGATGTAATCAAGTAAAAAGTTTATAGTATGTAGATTTTATTCAAAATTCACAATAATGAAGAAGTTGTAGTAAAATAAAAGCAATGACTACCGAAGGGCTTCCAGGACTGTCAACTACTGAAGCTTTACGCACATTATATAATGAAATATTGTCGCTCAGAAATCATATTAAAGATCAACACATACAACAGTACTATACTAATTTTTATTTCATGTCCTGTTTAGTAGTAATAATATAACAATAATAATAATAGTAATAATAATATATTTTTAATAGGGGAAAAGACAGACTATGGATTCAAGATGCATTGAAACATAATAGTCCATTCACTAGTATCTGTTGGATTACTGCTTTGATCATTTTTGCTTGTGGTTTTTCATTGATCATCATTAGTTTAGTGTATGATGAAATGTGGTATCTGTTTGATGATGGAATATTGATATTGATATTGTTAACTACCAATCTTGCTACTGTATTATGGGATAACAAATTAAGACATGAAGAAATGTTCACCAAGCTCGATCATGTGATGAAAAAACTAAATTGTGAGAAAATGTTAAAATAGTTAAAATAGTTTTTAAAATTAATTTTTGTTTATTCTTAACTTAAGGCTATAAAGACAAATGCCATTGGAAGAAAGAAAATTATCCACATTTATGTATGCCATTTTCTCCTTCAGTTACTTTACAATGGACTCAACGTGATGGTGTGCTAGTAAATTTACCTTGGGCATTATTGGTAAAAGGTGATATAGTACTTTTGAAACCAGGACAAACTTCTCCGTGCCATGTTTCCAGGCTTAGGGTTTGTGATTTATAATATATCTGTATAGTGATATACCTATACTGTTATCTACAATTAAATATAATTTATAAATACATTTGGTAACTTATAGTTAAAAGATATTTAAAAAATGTAAAAATTATCTATTCTAGAATTTTTGATTTAATGTGAGTGATGTTTGTTTGAATAGTATTATTTTTATTTCAAGTCATCGATAACTTTAAGTTATCAAGGATCTAAATTTAATTAGTTTATAACAATCTTCATGGTAAAATGTTTTTAATTAATTCAATCAGTTCATGTACATTATTATTGTACACAAATTATTATTAAGATGATAATATTTTTCTATTGAGTATATATTTTATAATATATATGCAGGGATTAAAGTGAGGGGGGTGACGCAGGAGGACTCAGTCCCCCTACCTCTGATGGCGGTTAAAAAGCGCCCGCTTTATCAAATTAGGATTTTATACATTAGACATTATACATACATGAAACGCTTCAAACTATACGGAGACATTAGTCCCCTCTGAAATTTTTTCTCACTTTAACCCCTGTATATATGTTACCGTAAATTTCCGATCACCAGGTAATCCTAGGTTTTACTTTTTGTACCCAGTAAATACTGAAATTCTTAATTTTATTTGGGCTTTTACTAAACACATTGTGAAAATCATAGGATGTACAAATTCACTTAGTAAAAGCTTATCAATTCACAACACATGACATTTAAGTATTAAGCTGCTTAAAAATTATAATTATATATTATTAAAACAAACTACTGACAGTTATTCAAATTCTTTCAAAAAAATCATTTTAAAAACAGAATTATTATAACTAACCTAAATGAAATGCTGAATTTTTCATTGCTTGAACAAATCATAAAGATTCAGACCATTTTGTATTATGATTAGTTTCCATCCAAGTAGCTATCATAATTTCTATGCCTTGATTAGCTCGTTTGACCGATCCTTGAGAATGCCATGAACTATTTTAATGAGGAAACATTTCACATACACTGGTAACAATTTTATTTACAAATTCTCAACTTTTATCAGAGTGTTGTATACTAGGAGCTCCAAAGAGAGCGAATATATCTAGAAGTTAATATGCAATTTCTTCTGCTCGTTTACACCACAGAGGCCGTATAATAACAAATTTGGTCAGGTGATCTTGATACACTATAATGTATTTAAAATCATTATCTGGGTTTGATTGCATTTCAATCAAATCAATTTGAAATCGAGAATTCATTTCATTGTGCAATATCGGGTTAACAACGAGTCCTTTTGTTTGCATGTTTCAGTCATTTTTATGTATATTTTTGTAGCTTCCAAAAAAAAATTTAAAAAAAGATTTTAAATAATCTTTGCAAAATAATTGTTATTAATCGTTGCATGCTAGGATTGTTGGTGTAATTGCTAGAAAAAATATACAACTTAAAATGCATTTTTTTTTTTATGTACAAATAAATAATAATTCTGTTTTTAAAGATAACGTGTTGACTGTTTAGTAAAAGCCCGAATAAAATTAAGAATTTCAGCATTTACTGAGTACAAACAGTAAAACCTAGATTTACCTAGTGATCGGGATTTTACAGTAACATATAAAATTTATTTATTTATACTACTTTATGTTAAGAATTGTATTATTTTTATACATACCCAACAGTGGCGTGCTATAGTATTTAAAGCTTGGTAATAGCAAAAAAAAAAAACTGTTACAAATGTAAATTATAATTTAAAAATAAAATCTTTTATAATTAATTATCATAATAGATATTGTAAATTTGCATTTAAAAAAAAAAGTGCGGTAGCAGAAAATCCTATTCTAATTAATGTATTTATAATTGCTCAATGCCGCGCTTCCAACTTCTGCATAAAACAGTTTTCACCCCGCCCTAACATATCCTGCCATGTCTACTGTATAATGATTCAGGTCAGGTAATCAAAATCCTGAGTACTTTTGTTATATTGCATACCTAAATTACAAAATAATTGAATTCCATAATTTATTTTTTCTAATTTTTAATATAATACAAATAATGCAGTTATATTACATCTATAATAAAAAACTTATGTTACAACATGAAATATTGTCAATTGACATTATAAATTTTATTTATTTATTTTCTTTTTTTTTTTAAGCGGCATGCCCACTGGCTACCTCATCCTAACCACAAGTCACTGATACCTAACAATTATTATTTGTATTATACATTTCTGTAATAAAATGTATTTTGTTGTAACCAGGAAAAAGATAAATGGGCTCCAGCTGAATTGACTAGATGGGAAATATTTAATCCAGATATTGCATCTGCTACGAAAAACAAAACCGCTGTACCAACTATGGTATCTCGCAATCCATTAAAAAATGTTGCATATGTTTTAAATGAAACCCCATATTTAAATAATTTGAAACTTGCATTAGAACTATCACAAAATAGACCAAGCAGCTTTTATACAAAATGCTTATATTTGTTACAAATAATATTCATGCAAAAGTTTGCTGCAGCCACCTTTTTGGTAAATATATATATATATATTTTTTTTACCAAAAATGAAATTAAAATTTTTTATATGAATATTTTTTTGTCATTTAGGGAAGTACCATTTTAACTGTTTGGTGGCGTTGGTCTTATGTTACACTTTGGTTGAAATCTGGTACTTGGGTATCAATGTTTGTTGTAATCCCAATCTCTATACTTATTCCACTTCTACCATTGATGTTGCCAATTGCATGGACACTCATGACATGTTATGGAAACGCAGTACTACAATCATCTTCCATAGTTCAGGTGGCTAAAATATAATAACTAGATCCTTTCTCACAAACAATATTTGTCTTAAATAATCTTTGTTAACCCGAATGTTGAAAAGTAATACATTTTGATAATATTTCACCATACAAAAAACATAATTATTACCTATTAGGCTATATCATAATATTTATTTTATTAATATTTACTATTATTTATTTTTTCAAATTGTTTTATCTAGTATCTACATTATGATAACATAAATATTAGTACACTTTTGTTAAAAGTCAAATGCTCTACACTACTGTATCATTATTATGTTACAAGTTTAACAAAATTGAATCATTATTGATAGTGTTGTATTATTATAAATATCTTCATAAAGGTGTTTTCACATTAGATCCTGAACATAAATGAATGCTACTGAACGAACCAATGTAAACAGGCTAGCCAAACATAAATTAATGTATTTGTTTGACTTATAAGCATTCGCTAAAATTAGTTCAGTAGCGTTCATTTGGGTTTAGACTCTAATATAAATGAACCTGTTAATGGTTGTTTCATTGTAATATTGTACAAATATTTAATTTTCTCATCTTTCAATTTTTTGAACATCATGAGTTTCTAATTGATTGATTATCATAATTTAAAATGAATCATCTCCACCATACCAAGAACTCTTTATATATATGTTAAACATTGTATTTTATTTAAATATATTTTTTGTTTTAGAAAAATAAAGACCTTTTTGAAGAAACTGAAACTGAAGCAAAAAACAACTCTTTAGAATTTTCATTTAGGTATTTATTGAAAAACTTTTACTCTTGTGTACTTGGAAATGGTAGTTTCTTACATAGATCTACTAATCTATTGCATGTTATGGGATCCGTTACGGTAATTTATTTAAATTAATATTTAAATTAAATACCAATTTCTTATTGTTTATTTGTTTTAGGCTTTATGTTGTGTTGATAAAAAAGGTATACTATCATGGCCTAATCCAACCGCTGAAAAAGTTTTTTTTTTACAAAATCCTTCCAAATCGTCATCAATCTCAAATTATGTAGATACTCCTAACTGTAATAGAGAAACACAAAGAAAAAGTTATGATAGTACTATTCAGAATCAAGGTATATGTTCATGAAATTATATAAAACTTACTGGATTTTGAATTATCAAGACTCATATATATAATTTTAAACAGAAAATTATACAGTAGAGGTACTTGATCTAACTCATGATCGGGGTTCAGCATGGAGATTACAATTTGATGATGCAACCTGGTCAAATCATATTACTTCTTTGAAGCCTCTAGGTCTAGCGGTACTATTAAATACTTGCAACCCATCAACTCATGCTCATTATGCCCAATTTTGTGCTCATGTATCTTGCCAAGCTTTGTATAGTGAAGTGCTTGTTCCTGTTACCAACCGAAGGTAAATCATGTTTAGTTTTTACTACAACTATTAAATTATAAAAAATAATGTATTATTATTATTTTTATTTTTGTATGTTACTGTTAGATGTCTTTGTGAATTAGCTCGACAAATAGGATTTTCAGAATCTGCTGATGATATTTTTGAACTTCAATTACAGTTATCCACTTATAGACATGTGGTAAGTATTTGTTTACAACCTACTATACTCCGTCCCACTGTAGAAGTAGACTGATTCTCGCATGTAAACTGACGGACAGGCGGAACCGTTGCACTGTTTCACCATGTGACAGTTGGCGGCTGTGGGAATGAGCAGAAAAAGACGAGTTTTGGTTGCTGCCCGGTCTACTTTTCTTGTGGGACGGAGTATAGTTGTAGAGACAAAAAATTTAAATACATTATTGGATATGAATTTTAGCAAGCTGATGCTGTTCGAAGAGATATTAAATTTGCCAGATCATTACCAAATACTACCAAATTAAAATTTCCATTTCCTCACATGGTGTGTGTAGGATTAAGAGAGAGGAGTATTGGTAAAGCTGCAACAAGTTTACAATTATTCAGCCAAGGTACAGCTGACATAATATTGGATGCTTGCATAGATTTTTGGGATGGTCACGATCTCAGTCCTATTTCTCCTTCTGTTAGGTATTTATCAATTTTATAACTAAGCATTTATTATAGTTGTAGGCTGTAGCCATTGTTTGTAATACTTAACCACATAAAAAATAAACTATTCTATCTATAGGAAGAAAGTACTAGATTTTTATCAAAGAACTAGTTTAACAGCTTACTGTACAGCATTTTCATACCGCCCACTACCATTACCTCCTGACAAAAGTTTCTCAGAAATGTATTTGGAGTTACCAGCTGATTGTCGCCAATTATATTCAAAATTATGTCGTAGCCCAACACCACATCCGTGGACATCGACAACTCATAAAATAAGGCAACCACAATTTCATTCTTCTGGCAAGTATATTTTATGTAACCAATTGATAATATAAAATATTATATAGTAATACAGAGTACAACAGAAAGACCTTACAAATGAAATAACTTTTGTTCAAATCAAAAATAAGTATAGTATAAACAATTTTATTATTATTTTTAAGTACTGGAAATAAAGTTTAAAATTTGATAAAAATTTTGTTTGTAAAAACATTTAAGTTATGTAGTTTATGTTTTAAAATTTTTTTGCATCTCATTATTTTTGTTAAGTTGATCTGGTCGTAAAAAACATTTTAAATTCAAAAAATATAATTTTTTTAAAAATGTTTTATTACAATTTTTAATTATGTAGGCACTTGTTCAAATCTAAATAGTTTTTAAAAAGTTAGTACTTTTCAAATTAATGACTTACTAACAAAAAATTTTGACTTTAAATAAAATTATAATACATAAACCACGCTTGACTTGGATAAATATTTTTACAATCAAAAATTTTCTAAAAACCAGATTAACTAAATTGGCCGATATAAATTTTTTATTTTCAGTATTAAAAAGTAGATTCAGAAATTAAAAATGTTATATTATATGTGTACTCTATCTAGAATAAGAACTTACCAGATTTACATAGCAAAACCGATTTTTCCCGTGGCCCGTTCTTATTCTGAATAAAGTATAGCACAAGTCAATAAGTTATAAATAAAAAAAAAATATTTTATTTGTCAGGTCTTTCTGTTACACCATGTTTATATTTGTTGATAATAACAATGCTCAAATATTTTAATTTAAGAGGTTATATTATATTTATGTTTTATATCTGTAAATTTACTATAAATAATACTTATTTGATAAATGCACAATTTATATTTCAGATTCATTACTATTTGGTGATTGCAGTGAATATAACTCTAAAGATGTAAATTGTTGTTTTGAAACACAATGCAATCAAATATTTTTAGGAATGGTTACCATGCAGTATCAACCACAATATGATATGGTAAAAATGAAATGGATGAATAGCTTAATTTTAGTTATATATATGTATATTAAATAAGTAAATGTAATATATATTATATTAAACTGTTTAGGTTCAACTGATTGAGCTATTGGAAACAGCTTGTATACGATTTGTTCACTTTAGTAAAGAAAATGAACTTCGGTCTAGGGTTTTTTCTGAAAAAATGGGCCTGGAAAGTGGATGGAATTGTCATATTTCTTTATTAGGTGATGCTCAAACAAGAACTCGTCTTGACCCTAGGTATTAATATTTTTAACGACTATTGTTTTAGAAGTGTTAAAGTTTTTAATACTAATCCATCTAATTATTGTTTAAATGCACTATTTGATTTTTATAACTATTAGCACGTAAATTTGAGTGTTTGTATTTTGATTTTGAATCGAGTGAGGGTGCAGCAACTTGTGATGACGAAACTAGCTTTTTGATACCACTAACATCTACTAGTCAGTCGAAGAAAAAGCTTGCTGATTATGAACATAATTTATCCGCTGATTGTTTTCCTCCCCTCAATATAAATTGGTAATTTTGATTTTCATAATAAATTATTATGTACAATATTGTTAAATAATATAATTTTTCAGTACGGCTCTCAATATGTCTCGTACAATTAGTATGTCAGCACCAACTGCTTTAAATATGGATTATGCCCAAGTAACAATAGAACATGATGGAGAAAAAATTATAAAGCCAATGCTCATTCAAAAGTATATTAATGTTATAAATGTTTTTATATTATTTGTATATATTATGAATAACAAATATTTTTCAAGGGATACCCTTTACAATGATAATAGCAATATGGTTGAAATAGAAAAAAATGGAGAAGAATGGCACTCACTTAGCTGCATGTCTGATAGTACTGACCAAAGTGCTCCTGTTAATTTTGATATGTATAATCGAGTAAATATTTCTATAAATACCCTTACATTGTTGCCTACTTCAATTATAATAATGTTTATAGGCTAAACTGCCTCGTGGCATTGAGAACATTCGACCTCATCTAGAATGCATAGACAATGTTCCACTTTTAGTTTCATTATTCACTGATTGTACTCCAGAAGCCACTAAAGAAATGATATCCATAATGCAGCAGTATGGAGAAGTTGTTTGTGTACTGGGATCATCTCCAAACGCTGAAAATATTGGTATATTTATGCAGGCTGATGCAAGGTAATTTGGTATTTATTTAAATAATGCAGATGCAGTCTTTATTGGTATATACTCATTTTCTCAGTAAATTTTTAAAACTACATTTTTATATTTCAAAATTTGTAGTGTGAATACTTGAAATTAAACAAAAATGTTTTAGTTTTCAAAGATTCAACATTGAAAATAAATAAGAAAATGAGTATTTTATTTGCACATTTTATTTACTAATTTTTATAATAATTATCAAATGCACATAATTTAATCATTATTCTTGTCTTACTTTACTCAAATATTATCTTATGTCATTCAATATGTATATTGCATCTCAACAATTTATAATTTTTAATCTATCCATAAATTTATCAGTTTTTCAAGTTTTGCCTGTCAGATTCTTCTATGACATTTTTCTTCTATACTCATGTACTTATTTAAAATGTTATTTGCTTTAAAAACTTAGTTTAAATAATATACTATTATATATTATTTAGCTTTTGGTCATTGTTTTACCTTTTAATTATCATTTTACATTTTAAGATAAACTTTGGTACTCTAATGAAAAGAGCCAATTGACAAAAATATATAATTTACAAAATTATATTTGTGGCATTTAAATATTATAAAATATATTAAAAACTGTTAGATTACAATACAAATTGATTTATATTCATTTTCACTTTAAAGTTTAAACATAAGCATGAAAATAACTTATTCATAATAATCAAGTATTAAATGTGTTCTTAACATACAAAAAGGTATGCTGTACAGTAGGTTACAAGTGGGTCACTGTATAATGGATGGTATTAAATTTGAATTCAATGATATATTACCATTGTATAAGAAAAACGATTCTGAGCAGAGACTGTATGTCAGTCTAGGTATTAGACGTATTATATACTTATCTATGGTATTAAAACAAATTGACCTATAATAGGTACCTATAATAAATTCCAAATTAATCATATCATTATATCCATTAGGTACTTATACATCAACAACAAACAGTGGCGTAGCCAGGGGGGGGGGTTTTGGGTGTTTAAACACCCCCCATTGACATTTTCCTCCCTAATAAAAATATTGTTTATAGGGTTTGGGACTGCTCGCATTATTTTAGATAAGTTATAAATTTGTCTTATGAAATATTTTAAATGTCTAATCAAACAAAGTTTGAATTTGCATATTTTAGGAAAAGTGTACATTTGAGAGATTTTTCGCATATTTATGCATATTTTGCATTTTTCTAACTTAAATGTAGGTACATACAAGTGTCGGGAAAAATCATATTTGGATAACATTGAAAAATATTTTTAAAAATATTGTTTGGTTAGGTACAAATATAGGCTCTAATTTTGAGATTTGGGGAGGCCGAAGCCTAAAACCATACTATTATAAAATTGAATTAAAAAAATTTAGTAAATGATTGGGAGGGCTGTTAAAGTTGTTGGTGGAGCTTGGCTATACGGTTTGCCATATTTTCGCATAGTTATGGTATGTAAGATTTTATAAGTCTCTTTGTGACAAGACTGTGTTAAAACTATAATTGACATCTACATTCCAGATTGTACGAAAAAATGAAAATCAGTAGAACGTGTTCGTTTATCAAGGTGTTCTCATATCACGTTATTCTTTATTACATATTTATTAACCTAGTATTTTATTCCAGTACTTTTAAAAATCAAGTTGTTTTATTTCACAATAGTTTAAAAATGTCCAAAACATGCAATAGTGTTCCGTCCATCACATTAATCAATATAGGTACACCTACCTATATTAAAATTAGTAAGCCCGTGTATGAATTATTTATATACCTACTTATTTTTTAGTTTTTTTTACCAAAATTGTAGTATGTTTTATGAATTTTTCAAAAATAATATAAAAATGTAGCTGTATATATTTAAGAATATTTTGACAACTTTGACTGCATCATATTTCGATAATATTTAGTGCAACAAGTCAAGTCCCGAACCCTAAATTTGTTAAATATACGAAAACTGTAAAAACTTGGTTTTAATTTATACTTAACACCCCCCATTTCATAATCCTGGCTACGCCACTGACAACAAACCCTGATACTATCATAGATATATAATAATAATAGTGTACTTTAGAAGTTTCAAGTCCCCGCGAATAATATTATACAATCACAACAAAATAACTAAAATAGTTATTCTAGGTTTTTTTTATGTAATTTCATCCAAATTTGAACTTAAAATGACTATAAAAATAAACTGTGCTTATGTATTTTTTAGATTTTTTGGTAACAGAATTAACTATTTACGTGGAATCTTGTTTTAAATTTTCAATCCTTGGATATAAAAGTTGAAAATTTTATAAATTATTAACTACAAAATAATTATTCAATTTTAAATTTGATAAATTTTGTCAAAATTCAATCTTTAAATGCTTATAAAAAAAAATTGTGTCTATGTATATCAGGAGCCTTGTATTACATTTTACACTTTTTGGCCCAACAGATAAAACTTAATTGATATTTATAGAATAAAAAACTAAAAAAATTGGATACTGAAAATGTCCCTAAACAGCTCAAAATAAGTCAAAATATTAAAAAAGGTGGGCAAGTGGGTGTCGCTCTGCTGTACAGTAGGTTACAAGTGGGTCACTGTATAATGGATGGTATTAAATTTGAATTCAATGATATAATATCATTGTATAAGAAAAACGATTCTGAGCGGTGATGGTATGTCAGTCTATGTATAAGGCATATTATATACATATCTATGGTATTAAACAAAAAATTGCCCTATAATAGGTACCTATAATAAATTCCAAATTAATCATATCACAATATCCATTAGATACTTATAACGCGTTATACAACAACAAAAACCGTGATACTATCATAGATATATAATAGTACACTTTAGAAGTTTCAAGTACCCACGAATAATATTATTCAATCACAACAAAATAACTAAAATAGTTATTCTAGGTTTTTTAATATGTAATTTCGTCCAAATTTGAAATTAAAATGTCTGTAAAAAATAAGTGTGTTTATATATTTTTTAGATTTTTTGGTTACAGTATGAATTATTTAAGAGAATCTTTGTTTTAAATTTTCAACTCTTAGTTATAAAAACTGAACATTTTATAATTTTTTAATTCCAACGATTGATTATTTTCGAGATTTTGATAAATTTTGTCAAAATTCCAACTTTAAATGCTTATAAAAAAAAATCGTGCTTATGTATTTTTAAAATTTTTCAACTGATATTGTAACAATATATAAGAAAGCTTGTATTCAATTTTCAGACTTTTTGGCCCACCAAATAAAATTTTATTGACAATTATAAAAAAAAAAACTAAAAAAATTGAAAACTGAAAATGTCCCTAAACAGCTCAAAAAGAGTCAAAATATTTTCAAAATTGTATGGTGTATAGAAAATGCTAATTTAAACATTCAGTGAAATTTTCATGTATCTACAGTTATTCGTTTTTGAATTACAACAAAATAAGGAAATCGCTACATGAGAAATCGAGTGAATATCCAATGTTGTAAAAATTTTAATTTCAAACACTCATAAAAATTTAACTTGACTGTCCGGTAGAGATTTTTTTATTGATAAAGGTAGATAATCTTATAAGGAATCTTGTGTTTCATTTTCAAATCTTAGATTTAAAAAGAAAAATTTTTACGAATTCTTAACTCAAAATAATTTGCTAATTTTCGTGATTTTTCCATATTTTGTAAATTTTTGAACTTTAAATGCTTATAAAAAAAAATTGTGACTAAGGATTTTTAATATTTTTCATCTGCCTTTGAAACAACATATTAGGAGCCTTCTATTAAATTTTCAAGCTTTCGCAACCAACAAATAAAATTTTATTGATATTTCTAGAAAAAAAACTAAAAAAAAATGAAAAATGAAAATGTCCCTAAACAGTTCAAAATAAATCAAAATATTTTGAAAATGTTATCGTGTTTAGAAAATGCAAATATAAACAACCAGTGAAAATTTCATGTATTTACGGTCATTTGTTTTAAAGTTACACCAAAATCCAAATTTGATTTTTTGGAAAATCGATTTTGCGTAAAAATTCCCGTTTTTCCTTAATTTTTATGTTGTTTTTCCCGGCGCTTGTGAAAACTACTGGAAAATGTTTACTTTTGACCCCCCAAAGTACCAACTAGATTCACTTTCCTATCAGAAAAGGTACTATTGAAGAAAATCGAAGCACTTTTACTGTCCCAAAACGTGATGACAGACACAAAAATATAAATAAAAAGGTGGGCAAGTGGGTGTCGCTCTGCTGTACAGTAGGTTACAAGTGGGTCACTGTATAATGGATGATATTAAATTTGAATTCAACGATATAATATCATTGTATAAGAAAAACGATTCTGAGCGCAGACGGTATGTCAGTCTATGTATAAGACATATTATATACATATCTATGGTATTAAACAAAAAATTGACCTATAATGGGTACCTATAATAAATTCCAAATTAATCATATCAAAATATCCATTAGGTACTTATAACGCGTTATACATCAACAAAAACCGTGATACTATCATAGATATATAATAGTACACTTTAGAAGTTTCAAGTATCCACGAATAATATTATTCAATCACAACAAAATAACTAAAATAGTTATTCTAGGTTTTTTAATATGTAATTTCGTCCAAATTTGAATTTAAAATGTCTGTAAAAAATAACTGTGTTCATATATTTTTTAGATTTTTTGGTTACAGTATGAACTATTTACGAGAACCTTTGTGTTGAATTTGCAATCCTTAGCTATAAAAACTGAACATTTTATAATTTATTAATTACAATGATTGATAATTTTCGAGATTTTGATAAATTTTGTCAAAATTTGATCTTTAAATGCTTATAAAAAAAAACTGTGCCTATGTATTTTTAATATTTTTCAACTGATATTATAACAATATATCAGGAGCCTTGTATTAAATTTTTACACTTTTTGGCCCAACAGATAAAACTTTATTGATATTTATAGAAAAAAAAACTAAAAAAATTGAAAGCTGTAAATGTCCATAAACAGCTCAAAAAGAGTCAAAATATTTTCAAAATTGTATGGTGTATAGAAAATGCTAATTTAAACATTCAGTGAAATTTTCATGTATCTACAGTTATTTGTTTTTGAATTACAACAAAATAAGGAAATCGCTACATGGGAAATCGAGTGAATATTCAATGTTGTAAAAATTTGAATTTCAAACGCTCATAAAAATTTAATTTGACTTTCTTATAAAAATTTTTCTTTTGATAAAGGTAGACAAACTTATAAGGAATCTTGTGTTTAATTTTCAAATCTTAGATTTAAAAAGAAAAATTTTTACGAATTCTTAACTCAAAATAATTTGCTAATTTTCGTGATTTTCCCATATTTTGTCAATTTTTGAACTTTAAATGCTTATAAAAAAAATTGTGACTAAGGATTTTTAATATTTTTCATCTGCCTTTGAAGCAATATATTAGGAGCCTTCTATTAAATTTTCAAGCTTTCGCAACCAACAAATAAAATTTTATTGATATTTTTAGAAAAAAAACTAAAAAAAAATGGAAAATGAAAATGTCCCTAAACAGTTCAAAATAAATCAAAATATTTTGAAAATGTTATCGTGTATAGAAAATGCAAATATAAACAACCAGTGAAAATTTCATGTATATACGTTCATTTGTTTCAGAGTTACACCAAAAACCAAAATCGATTTTTTGGAAAACCAATTTTGCGTAAAAATTCCCGTTTTTCCTTAATTTTTATGTTGTTTTTCCCGGCGCTTGTGAAAACTACTGGGAAATTTATACTTTTGACCCCCCAAAGTACCAACTAGATTCACTTTCCTATCAGAAAAGCTACTGATGAAGAAAATCCAAGCACTTTTACTGTCCTAAAACGTGATGACAGACACAAAAAAAAATAAAAAAATAAAAAAAAAATAAAAAAACACACATCATTGTAAAATCAATACATTCATCGTTTCACTCAGAATCTAAAATATAAATAAAAATATAAATAAAAATATAAAAACATACATCATTGTAAAACCAATACATTCATCGCTCCGCTCAGAATCTAAAAAAAAGGCATGGTGTATAGAAAATGCTAATATAAACAGTCAGTAAAAATTTCATGTAATTTGTTTTAGAGTTACATAAAAAACCAAAATCGATTTTCTCGAAAACAGATTTTGTGTAAAAATTCCCGTTTTCCCTTAATTTTTCTTTTGTTTTTCGCAGTGCGTTGAAAACTACTGGAAAAATTTTACTTTTGGCCCCCCAAAGTACCAACTAGATTCACTTTCCTATCAGAAAAGATACTTTTGAAGAAAATCCAAGCACTTTTACTGTCCTAAAAGGTGATGACAGACACAAAAAAAAAAAAAACACATCATTGTAAAATCAAAAGATTCATCGTTTCACTCAGAATCTAAAATGAATAATAACTTGAGCTAATTTTAAATATATTATGGCTTAGTTATCCATATGTGTATGATAAACAACACAATTATAACTTAATAGTTAATATTAACTAATTTATTTACTAACAAAAAATATTTTTTATTTGATTATACCTGCTACAAATTATTAAAATTACAACAAAATAGGTAATATAAATTTAAACATTTAATTTGTGATTGACTGTATAATAAATGCATATCATTGTTTTATACATAATATATAATTTATAGTGTAATAAATTAAGGTTTTTGGACAGCAGTTCTTAAATTGGGCAATCGCATAACATTGCTCACCTCAACATAAGAAATGATATAATATGGACATTTTAAATCTTAACAACAATTATTGCATTGAAGAACTGTTTATTTCGAACAGAATATTTTATAAATGTTTCATATTTTTTTCAATATTCTAAAAAATTGAGAATTTTTTTTACTATTGGTTAATAAAAATAACACTGAGACTTAGCTGTGACCATACTAAGCTCACTCATTGAAATCAGAATCTAAACGCTTATTGATACAGATATTTCTTTGAAATTTGATTTTTAACTATCCATATAAAACCTATTTGGAATGTCTCATTTATATTATAAATGGTTTCTATAATTATATTTACTGTTATATTAACTATAGTCTTGCTATTGAACCGATCTATCCACAAGTGTGTCAGAGAATTAGCATCATGCAACAACCAAGTCCAATAGATGCTCCAATATCTCCAGTGGGTCTTTCTGAGTTATTGAATTCTCTTCCTTGTTGCCTTTCACTTAATCGTCAAGATCCATTACCAGTGTACCATCTTATTATGGAAGTAATTGATTTAAAAAAAGTTAAAATATTTTATTATAGTAATTATACTAGTTTAATGTCTTAATGTTATTTTATTTCACAGGGAAGATATTTAATGCAAGGGATATGGAACTGTATTCAATTTTGGACTAGTTGCATGGTTTCGCTTAGTTTTCTTCAACTACTTGCAATTGCTCTTGTATTACCTCCTATTTTATCAGTCGGTTTGTAATTTAGTTAATTTCAATTTTATAGTTTCTGTAACCTATCACAAAAGCTTTTTTTAAAGTTGTATATATTGGAAATGCTATTGCATTAAAATCATTTTTATTCTATTGTTAATTTCCTTGTAGATTAGCTTTTATTTTTTTATAAAAACTAATTTTGTATAAATGTTGACTGTCATACAGGTATACGCTACACAAAAATGGTTTTATTTTAATGATTCAAAAACTTTGAATCATAATTGTGATAATCATCATTGTGTCACAGTGAGAGCTTTAATACAGCTAATAATATAAGATATGACTACTGTCCCTCTAAGAATAATGTTTCATTGGCAGCCATTGGTCTACGAAGCATAACTATTTTTGTGCTGCTGTCAGCTGCTATATGAAAGTCAAACTATTATAACCATTTTCATTGCAATTTTTTTCTTTAATACTTTAATCATGGTTTATATTTGAATGTTTAGAAAATTCAATCAGAAAGCAATTTACTTGCTGTCTATTCAATCATAAAATTGTAATTTATCTTTAGGTCAAATATTATGGCTCACATGTATTGTTGTGCCTCTACTGTCAGTATCATTGGTAGGAGGTCCAACAGATCCTGAAGTTATGCAAAAACCAACTGGAAAAAATCAATGTTCTATTACATCTGAAGTAAGTTAAGTTGTTTTATTATTTAAACTTTTAATATTAAACTACATTACATGTATGATTAAAATTTTATAGTTATCTTATTACATAATGTGGTTTTATGGCCTGAAATTTTTACCGGTTGTAATTAATATGGTGTTGCTGTTTATATGGTCACTGAGTCAAGCTTGTGATTTGATTTTATCTACTACTAATAATAATTCAACTATTGAAATTCAACAATGTTGGTATGTATATCCAGATCCTAAAGAAACTGAATGGGGAGGTTGGTCAAAATTTGAGCCCACTATTATCAGTGTACAAAGATTAATGTTGCTTTTTCTTGTGATGCATTACGGTAATTATTAATTAATATTTTGAATTTAAGAAGAGTAAATGAAATATTTACTATTTATTGATATTGTATTACAGTTACCATATCTCTAAGTTTTGTTCATCGGGATTATTTACTTTGGAAACGAACTATACATTTAAATAAACCTTATTTGTTCACTTCATTGTTCATGTAAGTTTCAAAATAAACTAAACTTATTAAATATTAAAGATGTCAATTAAATTTATGAAAACAGTATTCTAGTTCAATGGGCATACACAATTCATTATGAATACTTTGATAGTATTGAAAATAATATTAGTATTTCCAAACTATCTGTACTGACTTTTATTATTGGGTTTGTATCTTTGTTCCTGGTTTTCATTGTTAACGAGATGGTTCATTGGCAAGAGATAAGGTTTGTTTATTATAGGTACCTTTGCCAATATTTTTATTAAAATGAATTACATATTATTATTCTAGGTCGAATGTGCGTTACCAAAAAAGAGCAAGATTAGATTTTGGAACTAAACTTGGTATGAACTCTCCATTCTAAAATAAGAAATATCTATTATTTCTCGTGTTAGTTGACGTTAGGTTACAAGTAGTTAATGTATGTGATATTAATATTGTTATTAATTGCGTTAGACTGAACATTATAGAGTTCTACTTATATAAATTTTGTAAATGTTTTAAATAATTTAAGTAAACTAAATAATTTATACTAATTTAATATTTATGCTTATTTTTAGTGCTTAGAATTATGATTGTTATTTACCAAAAATAAACGTCCATTTTTACAATTAAAACAAAACTTCTAAGTAATACGAATATGTATTTAAAAATATGTCTAAAAATGACTGATAGCAATGATGCAGTAAGCGTACAAACAACCCTCCTTATTATTCATATAAGGACCCTTATATCACTGAAACGTCTTGTACGAGCAGTCTGGTAACATTCCAGTAACCAAGAAACATTATTATAACTCACTTGCACTCAAACTTAAACAACTTCTTGGTAACCACAGATCTAAATCGTATGTAAACTATATATCATCACTTACATATAATAATGGTTCACTTTGGAAGACTACTAGGAAACTCCTATGTATTCATAATCAACCATCTACCTTAACTTAACGATGGTGGTACCTGACCAAGATAAAGCTAACATATTTACCAAACGCTTAAAAAACGCCTTTGGCATCATAATATCCAATATCCATCAACAAAATCAAAGAAGTTGAAAGTTTCCTCGACTCTCCACTACAAATGTGCCTTCCTCCCAGCCTTCTCTTATGGCAGTCTATTTTAATATAAAAAACTCCCCCTAAAATTAAAAATAATAACAGATTAAAAATTTTTTTTTTTTATCTTCAGTGTCTTCGCCACTATCGAGTATCGTCACTATCTATAATTTTGTTTTTACCTGATGCTTCAAAGAAAAACTCCACCAAAATAACTTTGTTCCTTTGCTTTTATTCTTTTAAGGACTCCATGTTTTTTTTATACATCGAATGGTAAACTGTGTCCCTAGGATCCCAACCGTATAATAGTGGCATATTATAATTTATATATAAGCTCAAGTTTTCTGTCTCAATATTCATATTTGAGCTTAATGGTGATTTTAATAAGTTTCTGGCACTTATCAAACGTTCAACATCAGCACTATGAGGTTTAGAAGCTGCCACTCTCTCCAACATTATACCAACATTTGGAAAATTTTTTGAGCCACATAATGTTTTTACTAGTTTAATAAGGTTCATTTTTCGTAATTCAGATATTGATCCCATTGATATCAATTCACCATACTCCGATGAAAATCCTTTTAAACAGTGGCGTCCGCAGGATTTTTCAATGGGGGGGGGCTTGAAAATTAGTTACATTTTTATTTTGTCCAGTCTAATAATTTCTGACGTTTATTTGAGGTATTTTAAAATGTTTGTAACTTTTCAACTTTTCTGGTAGAAAAAATGCTCTGATCATAAGCTTCGATGCCCAGTGTATGTTTTTGGAAGCAAATTGGATCTAGTTTGTACTTTTAGGAGGTCGAAATTGAAAATGCTCAGTGCTTTTAAAAATAATTGGAGAAAAAAAAATGAAAATTTATTTAAATGTTTGGTTATACCGTCTTCACTTGGATTGTATTTGAATAATTAAATTTTTTTTTCTATAAATGTCAATAAAAAATCATTTATCCGGTCAAAAATCTTAAAAATGTAATACGTAAGTTATTTTTTTATAGCTAAAATATTAACGATACATAGGCATAGTGTGAAAAAATTTCATGAAATTTAAAAAAATGAAATATTTCAGTATTTTGATATATTTTGTTTTATTTTTAAATAAGTTTTATATTTACAAATAATTGTCATAAATTACCTTCTTAACTGTATGTATACCTAACCTTTGGTATTATACATTTAAAATGGTATTCAACATTTTTAAATATTTTAATGTTTAAATGATACAAGTAGGTATACAATATTATACATGCATATTGTATAAATACTGAATTCTGTCATTAGAATTTAGAACACTGAACATTGTGTTGAAAAAATAAATAAATTGTGTTTTTATTTGTGTAAAAAAATTTCAATGTGTCACGTTTTTGTGAAATATTTCATACTTCAAACACTACATAGGCACCATGGTTATTTTTTATAAGCATTTAAAGTTCAAATTTCGTCAAAATGACAGTTAATTTGTAGTTCAAAACTTATAAAATATAAAATATATATATAGCTAAGGCTAGACAATTTAATACAAGGTCTTTCATACAAGTAGTTCATACTTTTACCTAAAAATTACAGATAATTTATGAAAATTGGTACCATGTATGCAAATACAATATTCTTTCAAAAATGAATTCATTCTGGTAAGACATATATGAAATTTACTTCTTGCTTACTATAGTTGACAGTTTTAATATTTTTTTTAAAAAGTAACAATAATACGCCACTGCTTTTAAATCTATGTCTGTGCCAATTAAATTATGAATATCTTTGATGCGCATGCTACAGAAGATAGTACAACAAATGGTTTTAAAATTGACAGTTAATTTTTATCAATAGAAAATCTTTGTGTTAAAAATTCTTGAAGACTGAAGAGAACATACAATTTCTTATTTTCTTGTTTAACTGCTGCAAGACTTCTATTTTGTGTACCAAATTTATGATGGGATTTATGACTATGATTATAAAATACATAATTAAATTAAACAATATTACATATGCCAATAATACAGAAAATTCACGATTTTTGGTACTGACCAAATTGGTTTTTAGAATTGTCCTTTTTAATTTAGAACTACCCATTAGCGCAAGCTCATGCCTATACCAAACCGATTTTTGTGAGGCGGGCCGTGCGTCCTCTCTTTGAAGAAAGTATATGTTTCCAACAATACCTTTTCAATCTGACTTCAAAATACCCACTGTTGTCTGTCACAGAATTAGCGAAACTCCACTATAAGCTATTCAATAATAAACTAACCATCTCCAACTCCCTTATTACCCAACTATCATCTTCAACTATTCTTGGAAATCCCCAAAAAAGGTTAAAAAGACAGTGGTGTCGCGACCTGTTTATCTAAATAAAAAAATAAAAAAAGTGGATAAGTGTGTAGGTACTTTGTTGTGCGATAGTTGTCGAGTACCTATGTCATTGTAATGGATGTGTTAAATTCGAATCCAATGATAAATCATTGCCTAAGGAAAACGATTCTGAGCGGAGAGGATATGTCGTCCTAGATTACTATAATATTATATTATAATACAATAAATAATTAAATAATATATAATAAAATGTCATAATTAAAAATCCTTAAATATCAAATAGCGTAAAAATTTTTAATTCAAACACAAAAAATTAATTTTACTTTACCTACAGTAAACTTTTTTGTTTTTTTAAATGTATAAAACTTGTGGGGAAATGGGGAATTATCTATTAAAACTTCTAACGTTAAGGTGATTGGAAGCGGCGATTTTCTGTCTTTGTCTAACACACGTGCAACATAGGATTATAGACGTGTTCTATTTCCAATGTACCGATTAATCTAGTGAAGCGATAAGAATTCTGAAAACAGATTTGAATTTGTCGTCAAGTCTACTTGAGATCGACTTTCCCACATTTTTGATATTATCCCCCAAGAATCTTAAAAATGATATACTAAAAAGAGTAATTAAAAAATTGCCATATTTCAATTTTTGGAGAAGTTTTAATCAAAATATCAAAAATGTGGGAAAGTCGATCTCAAGTACTAAGTAGACTTGACGACAAATTCCGAGGGGATTCCATACCGGTCGTTTTTAAGGAGTTAAGTATAGTCAATTTTTAGACAATCTGTATAGTGTGTGCGTGCATGGCGTGTAGTAAAATATGATCATTAGTGTTAGTGACTGACGGCGAGCTAGATAAGCGTTGCGCACTCGCACTCACATGCACATGTCACATTATGCCTAAAACAAATTTATTTCATGGCAAAATGTTGTAAATCATAAACCTAAAAGAACTCCAACATTTCGACTTGAGTTTTACACCGATAAAAATTTTGAAAACAAATTTTATTTTGTTTTGTCGTTCAATCAACTTTGGATCCTTCGAGCCACATTTTTAATTTATTTAAAGAAAAAACCTCACTTAAAATTTAGAAAAAAACTATTCACAATTTATACAATTTTAATGGACATAAATAGTTTTAAAATTTTTTTTATTATTCTGACTCAAAGGATTCAAAATAGACTTCATAATAAATTCAAATATGTTTTCAAAATTATTATAGGAGTAGAACTCAAGTTAGTATGTTGGAACGCGTATAGGTCTATTTTACTCTAAAAAGCGGTAGTGTGGAATCCCCTTAACTTACTATGAAAAGAATTTTTTTATAAATTGAAATAGTGGCTTAATTTTTTTTTTTTGGGGGGGGGGGGCAACTGGAGAATTTGCCCCAGATTAGTATTTACATCAACCTTAAGTCGGCACATTTACTACACCACTATGGCAATTTGCTATGAGAATCTGAGTGAAAAAAATTTTGAAGACGCCACTGTTTACCGCCACTTTGACCAAGACAAAATAATTTTACAGCCACCGCTGCAGTGCGTGGAGACCTTAACACTAAAAAAATAAAATCAATTATGTATTAATTCCCATTTTTTCTTAAGTTTTTTTGTTTTTTTCCAGTTTTCAAAAAATAAAAAACAGTGTGTTCGCCTAAGAATTTGTTATATTTACAAACATATTTAGATATAATTTAAAGAAGAAGACATTATATACATTATATTATATATTTTTCCTCAAAAACATCGACTTTTGTTAGGTAACATTGTAAATTTGTAATCATACATTGGATTCATATTTCCAAAATCTTATGGTAATGGTTTTTGAATCTATTTCAATTATAAAATTATGATTGTACAACATTTCAGGTAGCCAATTAAAGGTACAACACTGTTTTAATGATACATACACATAAAATACACAAAACAGTTTATATAAATAAATATTTGAAATTTATTAATAATTGAAAAATACAGTTTACATTTTTATTCATCACTATCTAGCATGGAATCAAGCCAATGTCCTGAATCATGATTCGTCATTTCAATTTTATTCTCATCTTTAATGGGCATCTTTTGATTTACAACTATTATTGAGTCATCTACACTAGTATCTACAATAAAAATTTACATTATAGAAATATCAAATATTTTTCATCACAATGAAATTAAAATGTTCATTGTACCTAATACCTATACTAGTAACTGTATTTATTTCTTCTTGTAGTATGTTCATTAAAGGTTTCATATTACCCAATATTTCTTCTAATTCTAAATTCGATTGAATATCACAATCAAAAGGAATATTATTAACTTCTGTAACATTTAAAATTATAATATTTATTTGTGTTTAGTTATATTTTAGTTTATTTTAAACAAATAAATTTATATTGATTATTGATATCAATGTGGTTAGAATAATTTTGTGTAACATGAATTAATTTTACCTGAATTAGAATAATTTTTCAGAACTAATTTATTTGTGGCTGTGGTTGCTTGATTACTTCCAATAGAAGTTGGCAATACATTTTTAATATTTAATAATTTTGAATTATATTGAGCTAAAAATAAAAACATATATATTAATCTATAATATACAAGATTATTTATCAAGCAAGCTTAACCCCTTTTTCTTCAATAATGCGGTAATTCAAAACAGTTTTTAGGAATTTTTAATCTATAAATATTAAAAATAAATGTATGTCTGTCCATATTGGTTGCCATTGGTTTAAAACGGTTGGTATGGTAACTGTTATATTATAAAATAAAACATATTATTCATATAGACAGAGCCATGTCAAGCAATTCAGCGCTCCAGGGTAAAAATGGTTTATAGAGCCACAGGTAGCATATTAAGCACAAATAAAGGCGTCCCCTTACTTTTACAAAACTACGGCACTCGTGGGCAATTGCCCCCTTTGACCCCCCCTTCTCGTTCAAGCCACAACCACGTTCGTATGCCAATATAACCCAGGGTCAACAATTTCCCAAACCAAATCCCACATCTCCTAACAACAACGAAGACGAGCATCTTAAATTCCTCAACGAGTTCAAAGTCATCCTAAACCCTCTTATAGCATTCCTCACCACTTTCCTCTCAAATTTCACAAATATCAACAAAGCAATCCAAAGTACACGGTGTCTTGATCTACTTTTAGACTAACCCCCACCACCACATGTCATGAAGTCCCATCAATGGATGGCCTCTTCACTCAAAACCCCCTGTCTGAATTAATCTAAATAATAACTGTAACTTCTCAACTTGTTGTTATGTTATCCATATTATTTGTTTTTTTTTTTCTAATTCTTTCTTCACTTGTGCTTATTGTAAACTTTAACTAACAGATTGTACAATTCTCTAGTTTAAAAATAAAAAAAAATACGTACATATATGTCGGCTCAAAGCAAGAGATGATTCTACTTCGAATTCTTCTAATTGCTCCACCTAAATTTATATTTATTACGATTTCAATAAAATATTAAAAGATTTACACATGTCTAGTTAACCATACAGTAAATAGTTCAACAGGTATGTCATGTTGTATATTAAATGGCACACTAGCTATACTTGCAGCTAAATGTGTCATATCAATAGAACCAAATATTCTACAATCTTCTTGTTCTAAACCCCAATTTTTTTCAGAAGAAAATTCAAAATGACCTCCACCTAAAATACCAAAAAAAAAAAATGAATTAGTTGATAGGTAGATTTCGCAATTTTTTTAAATATCAATATTTGTATAGATTTAAATTAATTCAAAACATAATAACTTTTTTCTAAATATTCTTTTTAAGAATTTTCAGACTAAAGTAAATCTTAAATGATTTATTATCCTCATAATTTTCATAATGTTATTCATAGGTTTAACTAGTATCAATTTTTCATTTTTCATTTGTAAGGTGTTTCTGTTACAACCTCTATTGAAAAGTTTTTATTTTGTTATAAAAGATAAGTGTCAAAAATACGTTTTGGCTTCTATCTATGACCTATGTTTTCAACAAGCGAAATGTAATAAAAACATTGTTTTACCTTGATAAACGTTAGTATTCGAACTACGAGGGTCGGTCATATTGATACAATACTGTGATTAACTTTAGTTGAATATAATAGTTGAATTACGTTTAAAATCGGTAATTCTACGATTTGCCAAAACTCTTCAAACTTCTTTAATCGCGATCACAACTCAACAACTGGCTCAACCGCTCAACCCTCAACGATCGCTGGATCGTATATAATTATATGATATTATAATGATATAATAATAAACTATAATAGATAATATTTAAATTAAAGACGAGCGTCTCACGCCAGCATGTCATTTTGGCATCCAGTGCGCGCGCATCACGTCGGCCTCTGGCATTGTTATCATATTATTTATTTCATGTTATCACACTAATCTAAATAGGTAGTTTAATAAGTTTAGAATTGTTTTACATGCATTCATTCATTTGTATTTTATTCACTATTTATTTGATTGACAATATCATATACACAGTAAGAAATTTAGTTATAAAAAACAATTATGTGTTGAGTAAATTGGGTTAATTAATAATTGGGATAATTAAACAGGGTTGAGTAAATTGCATTTTTGTTGCACCGAGCCACCAATTTGAAAAAAACATCGTACAGTGATGCGGTGCTAGCGGCACTCGTCGCTACGCTCCTCGGCGCCGTCGCTCCGCTCCGCAAATCGAAAATATCCCCCGACTTGCTGTGCAACACCTCCCCAAGTGGGTCACAGGGTTAAGAAAATTGTTTTGTGGAAAATTGTTTTGTGGAACAAAAGTAGTACTCCCCAAGTATAACATGAAATAAATAATATGATAACAATGCCAGAGGCCGACGTGATGCGCGCGCACCGGATGCCAAAATGACATGCTGGCGTGAGACGCTCGTAATTAAAGGCTCTCGAATTAAGATAATAGATTAATTCTGATAGTACTTTCCTAAATCGTGCTTAAAACTCACATCTACTACAACTCTGTTGCATATCAATTTAACGGCCACGGGCCAATGAAATGAGGCGAACTACAACAATGGATGGGAAGGGTGGGATGCGCCAACCCGACCAAAACTCGTACTTGTACTGACATACCTATCTATTTTCAATTTTATCATGCTTATATAGTCTTGGACCTTGGTTAGAAACTCATAACTCAGACCAACAAAACAATAATAAAAAACAACAATAATAATAATGAACATCTGCTACGCGATACGATACGATACGATTTACTAATATTATAATATGATACGATAAATTGCTTTATGCTTATGCTCAATGCTGTCCGGACACACACCGACGACATCTACATATACTATTTACAATAGTAATTGTTAATTATATTTCAACTCTAAATAAAAGAATTTCACCGTCGTCACTGTTCGCGCAGAAACTCTGACGAAATTTAGTGAAATTATAACATCGAAATAATATTATGTCGAGTGACGGAACTTAGCCGAAATCCGAAGGCCTGTTAACAGTGTTAACCGCGTCTGTTCACAAGTCTTGCTGTCTTCCCGTGTGCGAATTCGTCTTGGTAAAACGAATTTTCAATAGATCATTTGTGCCGTTTCTTTTTATATTTCGGTGTGAAACGTTCTATATTATGTTATAAACGTATGTTCGAATGATCTCGAGTCGTCAGTCCCAGTATCGATGCGTACCCAACAATGTCCCGTCTCGCCGCCGCCGACGTGTGATCACCATAGCGAATAATGATCGACAACGCCGTCTGTTGAATCCTCGGTTGAATCATTGAGGTGATTAATATTTGATTCGGTCTTGCAAATATCGCGATTCTCGTATGTAATGGATAGTCAGAAAGTATGCAAATTAAAGTTCAGAAAACGGAAGGCGACTCCAAACGTAACGTTTTGTATGAAAACTGAGAGAAATGCGTCGAATAAAAAAGTAAGAGCGATTGCACAATGTTAGTGAGTAGCATGAAACCTAGTCCCCACAGTGTTTTGTCTCTGAACTAATTTTGGTTTTGTTTTACTTGGGATAGGGATAATTTTTTGACTTTTGAACTTCTAGTTTTTATTATTTTATTAGAAATCTCCAACGACTATTCAAAAAACAATATCTAACCATACGTTTTCTATATAACTAATTTATCACCAAGTACCTTTAAAGTTTTTTTTTTTGTAAGTTAATATCAGTCTGATGGACTTATTAGTTATTAATTATCTAATAATATAAACACTAATTACATAATAGATAAACATCCAGCATTCATGATTAATAAATTGGTTTTTTGCTTGACTGTTGTCGTCAAAAAAACTCGGATTAATGAAAAATTGGGGGGCTTAATTATAATATAAACATATAATTTTACGACATTTATTTACGTATGTGTATATAGTGATGTTAAACGTAGTCATTGTATGTTATGTCTAAATTTCAGAACTTAACGAATAGTATTGTAAACTTAGTTGAAGTACAAAAATGATGTTTTCCCAGCTCTTCCTGGGTTATTTAATTTACAGTGTCTATGCTACATCATAGTTGATCATACTACAATACTAAATTACTACCTATTCAACAGAAATAAATCTTTGAATTACTATTGAAAAACTAAAATTAAAATCATACGTAAACTAAACAATAAAAAATAATGAATTTTAAAAATACCAAGGAAGAAAATATATAATTATGCTCCTTATGACAGTAAACATGTATTAGAAATTGTAACTCTCAAACTTGCAAACTGTAATTTTTCCATTTGATTCGACCTGAATAATACAGCAATATAATACATATTATACTGTACATATTATTATATGTATTTATTGAAACAAGATTTTTTTTTTTATTAAATAATAAATTAAAAGATCTTGTTTCAATATATTATGTATTTATCATAATAAATTGTGACCAGTGGCATGCTCAGTTTGTTTAAGGGAACAGGGCTGTTATGAATTATTGACTATTCTCAAACCACATTACTTAGCGGTAAATGTACCTTTATTACTTTATATATTTTATATGACAAAAATAAGCTAAAGTGAGAAATATAACAACCTCATGCCCACTGACAGCAAGCCTATAATATGACAGTAAACTTGAATTAAATTTAAATGTTCTCTGTAAACTTTACTTTTTAATTAACAGTATTTTTAAAAATTTAGATGAATATAAAGTTTATCAACAATATTTTACTTTAATCTATGTTGAATATTTACAGATATTAGAAATAATTCAAAAGCCATTATCTGAGAGAACAATTGATGACAAAGAAATTCTTAATACATGTAAGGATACAGTACAGAAGATATCTCAAAGGTATTTAATTTTTACTATCTATTTTAATTATTAATCTTAACTTTTTTAATAAATAACATTTATATTTTGAATTAGTCTCATTACAGTTTTCATAAGACCATACTTCGGTTTTTTTATTTATTAAAATTGGTATGATATTTGTGAAGAATGCTGTGTTTCAAATCATTTTTTATTTATTTCATATTCTTAATAATGTTGAAATCAATAATATGGATTATAGATTATCTGGTACTGGTTTGTTATAGCCCCTCTCAGGTAAGTGAAAACTTTACAACCTGGCCCTTAGGTTTGTTTTCTCCTTGTCATATATAATAATAAATATATCGGAAAAAACGTCCAAAATAATAATAATAACATCTATAATATAAATAGTATACAAATAATAATAATACATTTTTTATATATATATAATAAAAGTATATAATGAGTGATAACAATAGAAAAATAATTATAAAATATTAATAAAATTATTATAAAATAGTTTAAAAAAAAAGTGTATTTACTATTTAAGTAATGAATAATCATATAAAAAGTTGATTAAAAATGTTTAGGCTTTCCATGATAACCAAAATTCTGGGACTTAATGAGATAAACGCATATGGGGTAAGTACCTAATATTAATGGAGCTTTTTTCCCTTCAAATTATTATCATAGATTATTTACACTTTATATTTATATTTTATTATTATGGATGGTGGGGAGATTACAAACCTGAGTGGCAGAGATTTAAGTTGCTCGAGTGGGGTTTTAACCAACCAGTACCTTAAAACTAATAACTAAATATATTAATCTGTACAAATTAGTGTAAGTGTAATAAAATACTAACTATTGTTTAAAAAAAATAAACACCACAAGTAAAATATTAACTAATAAATAAATATTAATTTATAGAATTTCTTTTTAGGTTAGATAGACAAAAGAAATTAAAAGAACGATGTCAAGAGTTTGAAGATCCAGTTGAAGTACTAGATCCAAAATGTGAAGAACTTGCAAAGGCTATTTCATCTGCATCAAATTTAGTAGTCTATACTGGTGCCGGAATAAGCACGGCAGCTAAAATACCTGATTATAGAGGCTCAAATGGAATATGGACATTATTAGATCAAGGAAAAGATATTGGGTGTGTAATTAATGTACTACTATCAACAATTATCTAAATAATTCCTGATTTTTTCATTTGTTAGATTTATGCCTTGAGATTTCAAATTCTTTAATTTTTTAATGTATATGAAAACAATTAAGATATTTTATTCCTCTTCCAATATCTACCTATATTATAATACTTGAACATTTTAATATTGTAGTAAAATCTTTAGAAACTTTTGTTTTAGCAAAATCATAAATTAATATAAATAAGTGATAACTAGACCGTGGATTTACATTAACTAAAAACCAAGCAAATGTGCACTAAAAATTCTTAAATATGCATAAATATATGCTTTAAAAAGTTCAAATTGATATTGGTTATGTAGTAACTCAATATTAACTGTATAGTCCGGTCACCGTGAGAATGTTACTTGGCCAAGCATTCAAATGAATGTGCTCTGCCGTCTCGAGGTCTAATTTCTGCCACCAAGTGGACCATTGTGAACCATCTTCCTCCAACACTTGACGATGCTACAGCTGATGGTATCGTAAACAATCACTTATCACATGACGGCGAGAGTCGTATTGGTTGGAGATGCTCGTACTACGACAAGTTTTTGTCGCCACCCAGTAGCGTTCTCTTGGTGACCTTAGATACTTGACATTGTTGTCAAATGTTTATATGACCATATTCCATTCAAGAAAAAATACTGTGACTATTTTTTAGTTATTTATAGAAAATAAACTAAATTGTAAATTAAAAATACCTATAAATAGCTCCAAAACATTCAAACTATTTTTGAAAATGTTATCATGTACAGGAAGTAGTAATATGAATATTTTGTGGAAATTTTAAGTACCATAATGTTATTCATTTTTGAATTACAACATAATAAGAAAATCGTAGAAAACCCAAGTATTAGAAAATAATTAATGTAAAATGAAAAATTTTTATACCATCAGGCAGGCAGGGATAGAACCATTGAATTACCGAGTTTAACTACTTATAGTATATTAAGTGCTAATAGTTAAACTTAATTGTTCTAACCCGATTTAATAGGTTTTGGACCAGTTAAAGTGCTATAAGTATGAGTTATTCGATGGACAGGTACTTACCCTATCCAGACACTGCCTTTATGTAATTATCATGCTGACCCCACCCATAATTCCTGTGTTTAAAACTCTATAAAAAGGCAAACTATAATATAATGCATATTTCAAAACGTATTAGTTTATATTATAGGTTTTTACTAGGTCTGAGCCCTGAGTACGAGTGTCTTAACTCTTAGTCTATACATTAGTTATTAACTTTTTAGCAGTGTTCTTTCTTTTATTGACATTTCTTTAGTCATACTAAGAAAAATATTACGTTGAATCTCTACTTTTACCTACCATGATATATTAATATTTTCTAATAAATCAAAAATTTGGAAGTATTTTGTATTTAAATGCCATTTTTTTGTGATTTATTAGAGAGCAAATTAAATTTAAAATTTATAATATTAAAATTTAAAATAAATAAATAACATAAATTATTTCTAAAATGCTAAATATTTATAGGCTATAATATATTATACATTTATGCTAAGATATTAATTATTAATTTAGATGTCACGACTTGAGCCAAGCAGAACCCACGTTAACACATATGGCAATATATCGACTATACCGTGAAGGGTTACTGGGACATGTCGTTTCTCAAAATTGTGATGGGTTGCATTTAAGAAGTGGTCTACCAAGACCGGCATTGTCAGAAGTGCATGGTGATATGTTTATTGAGGTATTTGGGATTTTATATTTTTATATGGTTTCATTTTATTTGTGAACATATAAATTAAAATAAAATATTAATCTTAGGTATGCAACAATTGTAAACCAAACAGACACTATTTGAGAATGTTTGATGTGACAGAACATACAGCAAGATTTAATCACAAAACACTAAGGTTATGTTATGCTTGTCATAAACCGTTGAAAGATACAATTGTTCATTTTGGAGAACGTGGTAAACTTCAATGGCCAATTAATTGGTCAACGGCTTGTAAACACGCTGAAAAAACTGATGTAATTTTGTGTTTAGGATCCAGCTTAAAGGTAATATTTATGATGGTTGCCTAAAGTAAATAAAATCATATATATTTTAAGTTATTAGGGTTTTTATTGAATTGATTTTGTGATTAGTTTTGGTTAGTATTTATGTATAAAAAATATAACATATAATATTTATTATAATTTCAGTTTTTTTTTTATCAGTGAACTAAAAATAAATAATTTTATGTTATAAAAATGCTAAACATTTAACAATAATAATTATAAACATTATGTTGTTAGGTTCTGAAAAAGTATCCATGGCTTTGGTCAATGGATAGACCGGCTAAAAAAAGACCAAAGTTATACATTGTAAATCTTCAATGGACTCCCAAGGATGACCATGCTACACTAAAAATAAACGGTACAATAAATTTCTTTTACATAATATTAAAAATAGATTAGGTAAAAAAATAAAATAATGTTCTAGGTAAATGTGATGAAATTATGAAAAAAGTAATGTCAATCTTAAATTTGGATATTCCTAAGTATCAACGTTGTCTTGACCCTATATTTCACCATGCCACAATGTTAGTAGCAGCTGAAGAACATACGACAGTACATCCTGTTTTAGCTGTTCCGACTGATGATGTTCAAAAAACCGATTCAAATACTATAACAAAATGTGAAAAAATAGAATTAGATATTAGTAACGGTAAAAATATTACCAAAATGTGTTCAGGATCAAAAGACCTAATTCAACCAGTTGATCTCAGTTTAGTAAAATTAGAAAATAATATATCCATAGTTGATCAAAGTGAATCAATTAATTCTCCGTCGTGTTCAAATATGGATTTTGTTCCAAGCTTAAGTAATTTTTGGAGACCTTTTATTGAAGGTGTTGATCAAAATTCATTGGAAGGACGAAATATGCTTTCATTGGTTGAACCAATAGTACCATATCTAAATCCATTTTTTATCAATAATATGGAAACTTTAGGATTGTCTCCAACACCTGTTGATCAGTTTTACAAAAACTTTGTATATCAAGCATGTATAGGATTAGCGGCAGTTGAAAAATTGCAAATAGAAAAAAAGCTGACAAACAATTTAAAAAAAAAGAAAAAAGATGTTAGTGAAGATAAAGATGATATTAAAAAAACAGATGTTTCAATAAATCGATATTGTACATTTTGTCATCCAGTTTATGGTTCAACTAAATGCCTGTTTTATCATCGATATGAATCAAAGTTCAAAGAAGACGTAGCCATTTGTCTGTGTTGTGATGATGATGATACAGATGAAGAAGACGAAAACGAACTAAAAACTGAAGAAATGGTGGATAAGAATGATGAAGTTATAGAAAAGGCCAAAGTTACTGCTGGCTGGTTTGGGAAAGGTTACAAGAAAAGAATTAAAAAAAAGAAATAGGTATAATTATTTATTTTAAAACTAGTTTTTCTCATTATTTCTTTACCTTCCAGTATTTAAATTAAACTACAGTTGAAGTTGAAAGGTTGTATATTTCTAAGAATATCTATAATGGTATAAGTACCCATCTGGTAACAATCATTACTCAAGCATACCGTTACTTATATTATCATATTTTTATATTAAAATCATGTTTAGAATTGGTTTAGTTTGTTATAATTTAAAATTTGAAACTATTATTGCCTATCCGGTATTTTTTTATCATATTTTCAATTTTTACATACATCTGTTAGATTTATGATTATTGAATAATTCTTTCATATTTTACACTATTATTATTGTGTTAGAGAAGTAATTTTTCTAATAAGATTTAAATGTGGTTTATTGAAGTGCAATAATGATTTGTTGTGATTTATTTTTATCTATTTATTTGTCGATGATTTTTTTTTAATTGTGTTTTTACAATCTTGCTAGGTAATAATACACGTCTTTTTGTTTCACTTACAGTTGTACTAAATGTTTTAATAGGTATGTAGAATACACACAAAATATTGTTTTGAAAATAATGTCCTTTTCAACCTATATATTTTTATTGGTAATCATTTAAATATTATATCATCATAGGTGTGCGCATGGAGACAGCAGAGACAGCATAACATGCTGCTCTTGCATTATTTTGGGGTTACCACTTCCAGCCAATATTGAATAATAGGCATTGGTAAAATTATATTTCCACAAACAATGACCATTTTAGATAAAATAATTATATGCATTTTGTATTATTTTTTTGGTGAAAGTAAACTATAGATGGATATTTTATGGTTTTAAAATTTACCAGTAATAGAACAAATCGGCATGTCTAATTCAAAAAAAAAAAAAAAAATAGACATGATTTTAAATTGTAAATATTATTAGGTAGGCATAGGCGTGCGCACGGGGGCAGCAGAGGCAGCATATGCTGCCCCTGGACTTACTTTGGGGCCACCGGGGCCGGCAAATATTAAATAATGGGCCTCGGTAAAATTATATTTCCACAAAGGATTTTTTTTGTTTTGATAAACTATAGATAAATATTTTATATATATGCTTGTAGAAAAGTACACCTTTAGTGGCTTAGTACCTTACTGTACAACCTTTTATCCAAAAAAACAAATAACCAATACAATTTTAATTTTTATATCCAATAGTAAAAAAAGTAAAACTATGGGCAGGTTTTAATGGTGAATTTGAAAAATGGGCCGAATTAATCTCTTGCTGCCCCTGAAACCGGAGGCTGCGCACGCCTATGTAGGTAGGCATCATTTATGGCAAAAACAACTGAAAAAAAAAAACAAAAAACCAATACAATTTTAATTTTTATGCCTACCCCCCTTTAGTAGTATAAGTAAAACAATGGGCCATTTTAATAGTGAATTTGGAGAATGGGTCCATAGACATAGACGGAGATTTGATTAAGTTTTAGTGGGGGCTAAAGTCTTTCTTTACAAAATAAGAAGTGGGGCTTTAAAAAATGTTCAATCATTTTGAGGGGCCAAGCAATCCTCGGCCATCAATCTCCTACATAAATGGACCGGATTAATTTCTTGCTACCCCTAAATCCAGAGTCTGCGCACGTCTATGTATATTATAATAAAGTAGTTTTATAATAATTTATATTATAATATGTAACTAATTAACTGAAATAAATTTTTAAGGCATAACTTGCTGTAGGTATTATATATGGTATTATGTTATATTGTATCATTGACGTGGCGAACTAACAATTTTCCAGAGTCCAGTTACAAATATCCCAAGTATTTATGCATAATAATGTATTAATGTAATATAACAAGTTATATTTCAGATTGTTATTGACTACCTATTGAGAATATCATATTCAATTTACTAGGGGTCCCACTTGCTACCTCCCACCCCTCTATTTAAGAAAAATTTCAGAGGCCAAGGCCTCTGAAATTACCGTTCGCCACGTCACTGTATTGTATTGTATATTACAACCGGCATATTGAATGTAAATAATGTAATGGACAAAGTTCCATTTACAACATTTATATTCTAACCTTGCTACTCAATCAAATGTAAAATGTTTTAATCTATATAAGCTATTTTCATATTATATCATGTACATTTTAATTCTAATTTACCAATATTATTGACCTCGTGACTGCATTAAAATATCATGGAGAAAATATATTTTGCACTTCATCAGTATTGTTTTTTGTCTGCAACTGGTAGTCTGTCAAGGGTGCGTTGTTGGAATTAATCATGTCTATATAATATTAAGTTTATTTAGTCTATTAGATTGAATGTCTCCATTGGCTATTGATATAACTATCATTAGTATGTACAATATAAAAGTAAACATGACATAAATAAACTTATACCTATATAGTAAAATTAAATTTTTTAATACCATCTATAAAGACTTAATTTTGCTCCCCCCCCAAAAAAAAAAAAAACAAAAACAATCTCATACAATACATGCAATACAATTGAATTAAATAATCTGTTAAAACCTTACATGAATTGCTCATAGTAAAAATAAAAATAGATTTTAGGTAGGTATTAAGAACATATGTGGATGAATTGGTACCTAATTGTTTTCCACCATTATTGTCTGTATTTTCTTTCGCACAATATGTTGTGTGATTCGAGAAAACAAAGTCTGTAACAGTTGGACAAATCTGGATGTTAATTATAATCAATTTTGTAAAATTTTCCCCACTTGTCAGTTGTCTACCTCCCGTTGGCCGTTGGCCAGTTCTGTAAATTAAGTGGGGACTTCAAGTCAATAGGAAATAGGAATGGTTGACTCGATAGACCTCTACTTTTTCAAATTCCACCTTTGTTCTATTCTTTGGGTGCACAAATATTTATTCCAAATTCACGACGAATTACCAAGACCACTCTCCTGTCGCTATACCAATTACTTTTTTAACCCTCACGCCGTTCAGGAGTCAAGAGTCACTGTTATTCTATAATATGTACCTATTCCTTATTTTTTTATCTACAACCGTGCTTTATAGTTAAAAACCATTGCTTATTGATTAAATTTAATCTACTCCTTTTTAAAACTGTAAGGTTGTCTAAGGTCCACAGCAAGGACGTGTACCAATCATAGACCTATTCATGCTAAAAATAATATAATATATATATTAAGGCTCTCTAGTTATAGGTATCTTATATTCTTAATTATATCATGTCTAATGTCCTAATGTCCATGATTAAGACCAAAACAAGATACATCTTGAGGAAGACTATAGAATCCACTTTGACTAGAATCTAAAACTATAAAATGACAATTCTGTAATAGCATAGTCACAATGGAATATTCTTAATACCCATAGGTTATATTGTTCTGTGGTTATATGTTATATACTTATATATTATTTATACATACTAGAGAGTATAGAGCTATATAATAGCTGTATAATATATAGATTAGATATAGATATAGATATATCTATATCTTATATAGGGCGCTTACCACCATCCTAGACAGAACCACAGATATATAACATATTATGTTAATGTTATAATCTGTGGACAGAACAAGCCGGTCCGTGCTTCAAATATTTGATAATGATAAATTCGTGATAACAGAGCAACAGGTAGTACCAGAAATCACTAATCTAAATAGAATATCAGCAACAGCTGCTGTCAATTCAAGGTTTATAGATTATAATCCATATAAATCACGATTTAAGATATCTTAAATCACGGACTAAGATATACAGGACTGGACACGAGATGAATATTGTGGTTACGAAATGTTTTACAACAGGCGGAGTTCAGGGGGATATTTTCCTTTTAGCATTACTAGCGCCGTCTTAGTGGATACTTATGGAACTAGATCACATTATTGTCATCTAGTTCCAAAAGTATCCACTAAGACGGCGCTAGTAATGCTAAAAGGAAAATATCCCCCCGAACACTGCCTGTTGTAAAACATTTCGTAGTCAACCCCCCCACACCCTCCAACCTTGTCGTGTCCAGTCCTGTATATCTTAGTCCGTGTCTTAAATCATGATATAAATTATGATTGATATTTAAATTATTTGATTAGTATTTGGTATAATGTTTCGTATCTTTTGTACCTTTTTAAACTCGTGCAATATATGATATGCAAATATGCAATAGGTATATATATTGTATGCAAAAGTAGTTTGATTATGATTTACAGATAAAAGTTATTTTATTATATTAATGAAAACTGATAAAATTAAACCCGACGTATGTTTTGAAGTTTGAACATTAAACTTTAAAGTAGGTATCCATAATCCATGTACCAGGTACATAATTAATATTAAATAATATTATTAAAACTTAAATTGAAATAATTGATAATTAAAAGTTACAGGTAATTAACCTAAACGTTTGTAAATTTATAGTTTGTGTATAACTTAAATAGTAAAATGAGTTTTCATAGTAAAATTGTATTGATTACCGGTGCTAGTTCAGGAATCGGTGCAGCAACTGCAATACACTTTTCCAAATTGGGAGCAAAACTAGCACTTACTGGACGCAATCTTGTCAACCTACAGAATGTAGCCGATCAATGTGAAAAGAGTTGTTCACTAAAACCATTTGTGGTTACTGGTGATCTAACAAATGAAGATGATACTAAAAACATTTTGGATTCCACTATTTCTCATTATAACCAACTGGATGTTTTGGTGAATAATGCAGGTATTTTAGAAAATGGATCTATTGAGTCTACATCCCTTGATCAGTATGATCGGGTAATGAATGCTAATGTTCGATCCATCTATCATTTAACCATGTTGGCTGTTCCGCATTTAGTGAAGACTAAAGGTAACATAGTTAATGTATCTAGTGTAAACGGAACCAGATCATTCCCTAATGTACTGGCGTACTGTATGTCAAAAGCAGCAGTGGATCAATTTACAAGATGTGTAGCATTGGAACTAGCTCCAAAAGGAGTTCGTGTGAACAGTGTTAACCCAGGAGTTGTAGTTACAAAACTTTTAACAAGACAAGGAATGAGTGAAGAAGACTATTCAACATTTTTAGATAAAACCAAGTTCACGCATGCGTTAGGAAGACCAGGCACCGTCGAAGAAGTTGCCAAAGCAATTGCATTTTTAGCTAGTAATGATGCTAGTTTTACGACTGGCGATTCAGTTTTGGTTGATGGAGGAAGACACGCCATGTGCCCAAGATAAAACATTTACTCATGTGATTTAACGGAAAATCATTTTTTATTTGTTTGTTTATTGTACAAATAAATGAAATAATAAAATAAAAAAAAATTTTGTAATAAAACTAATTGGTCTAAGTGAAAATATAAGTTATGACTATATAATATTATCCTGGGCATAATCATGGAAGTTAAATAAATCTTATATCTTTATGTGATAGTATATTATATATTTATAGATAATATATTCCACCATCTCTTCACTAAACATTATACTATATACATATTATATGATTATATTAGGTACCTATCTAAATTGTATGAGTGTATGACGACTACAATTATTGTAGTAAAATAATTTGAAATAAAATCTTATAATAAATTAGATTATACATGATTTTTCATCCATTATTCATACATAAAATTGGTTGTTGTAATTCAAAAACTAATAACTGTAGATACATGAAAATTTCACTGAATGTTTATATTAGCATTTTCTATACATGATAACATTTTCAAAATATTTTGATTTATTTTGAACTGTTTAGGAACATTTTCATTTGCCATTTTTTTTAGTTTTTTTTCTAAAAATATCAATAAAATTTTATTTGTTGGTTAATAAAGCTTGGAAATTTAATAGAATGCTTCTAATATATTGTTTCAAAGGCGCATGACAAATATTAAAAATCCTTAGTCACAGTTTTTTTTACAAGCATTTAAAGTTCCAAATTGACAAACTATGGAAAAATCACGAAAATTAGCAAATTATTTTGAGTTAAGAATTCGTAAAAATTTTTCTTTTTAAATCTAAGATTGTAAAATGTAATACAAGATTCCTTATAAGATTTTCTACATTTATCAAAAAAAAAATGTCTATAAGAAAGTCAAATTAAATTTTTATGACCGTTTGAAATTAAAATTTTTAAATAGCGATTTCCTTAGTTTGTATTGTTGTAATTCAAAAATTAATAACTATAGATACATGAAAATTTCACTGAATGTTTATATTAGCATTTCCTATAAACCTTACAATTTTGAAAATATTTTGATTATTTTTGAGCTGTTGACGGACATTTTCAGTTTTCAATATTATTAGTTTTTTTTTTCTATAAATATTAATTAAGTTTTAATTGTGGGCCAAAAAGGGTAAAAATTTAATACAAGGCTGCTGATATATTGTAACAACTAACAACATCAGTTGAAAAATATTTAAAATACATTGGCACAATTTTTTTTATAAGCATTTAAAGATCGAATTTTGACAAAATTTATCAAATTTATAATTGAATAATTATTTTGTAGTTAAAAATTTATAAAATGTTCAACTTTTATATATAAGGATTGACAATTTAAAACAAGATTCCACGTTAGTAGTTAATTCTACTACCTACCAACAAATCTAAAAACTACATAAGCACAGTTAATTTTATAGTCATTTTAAGTTCAAATTTGGATAAAATTACATATTAAAAACCTAGAATAACTATTTTAGTTATTTTGTTGTGGTTGTATAATATTATTCGTGGGGACTTGAAACTTCTAAAGTACCTACACTATTATGCATCTATAATAGTATCAGGGTTTGTTGTTGATGTATAACGCGTTATATCTAAGTACCTAATGAATATTGTGATATTATTAATTTGGAATTTATTATAGGTACCTATTATAGGTCAATTTTTTTTAATGCCATAGATAAGTATATAATATGTCTCATACCTAGACTGACATACCGTCTCCGCTCAGAATCGTTTTTTTTATACAATGACAATATATCATTGAATTCAAATTTAATACCATCCATTATACAGTGACCCACTTGTAACCTATTGTACAGCAGAGCATCTTTTAGAACATGAATACTTTACATACCCAAAACTCACTTAAAAATTAAAATATCGTAAGACACCAACGAGAGAACACAGCTGATACTGTTCTAAAAGTGTTCTTACCTAATAGGTAGTTTGATAATATGTTAATTCACTCTAATATAAAAACTGACAATACCCTATTGAAACTAGCCAACGGACATTTGCTATGTCGTAGTGTGTAAGACGGAGACAACACATACGGGTGCGACGTCCTCTTATATTCTATATACTAATTTCTAATCTTATATTAGATTTTCAAAGCTTAACAATTGTATTATTCTTGTAAATATAGCTCAAAGAGAGTCGCAATATTACGAACATAATGTTATGATGCAAAGACATTTCTAATATAAACGTTCAGTGAAAATTTCATCTATATTCTATAATTATTATAATTTTAGAGTTACACTTAAAAACAAAATATATTTTTTTCAAAAACTGGTTTTGCGTAAAAATTTGTTCTCCCTGACGTTTTTGAAAACAAATGGGAATTTTTTACTTTCGAATATTGTTTTTACTATAAGGATATTCAACGGAGGGAGAATGTCAAGGCCATCAAATAATAACCCAAAAGATCCCAATCGCCTTCGTGGCTTCGTGCCACTACATTACCGACCGTCACACGCACACACACACATACATATTTCTAATTAATTATACTATGTCTATATATATTATCAGTGGCGTGGTGAACATTTATAAACCTTGATGCCCAGCATATATTTCAGTACCTACCCCTTCTTTATCCCCTTAATATAATATATAATACATATAATTATTATGGAACTGTAAATATTTTAATTTTTGTTGTATTTTATTGGTTACCATAATGTACCCAACCACCCCACCCCAAAAAAAAAAAATTCACCATGACGCCTAGGCGTCATAAAACCCCATTCACCACGCCACTGTATATTATAGGTGTATTTTAATAATTAATTGTGTCACCTGTGAGTTAATTTAATATAAAATAATATGTAGATTACTAAGGTCTAAGACGCGTAATCGGCCGCAGCTGACGAGCCGGTTCGCGTCTTGGCAGCACGGCCTCCGAAAAATATACAGTCCGTTCATCCGTTGTGTACTGTCAACGCGAACCAATAACCAACAGAGCGAATCGCACTGTTTTCTATATTTAATTGACTAGGAAGCAAATCGCCATATATTTATCTTATTAAATTGTGTGGATGCGGATCTTCACATGTTTATAATTTAAAAATTTTAATTTAACTTTTATCTATATACCAATAAATATTACCTTATATTATACGTGCGTGAATCGCCGTAATATTATATTATTCTTATTATTGTATCTCAAGGTGCGTATTATAATTGTATTATAATTTATAACCCGCGTGGGCGCGTATCGCCACATTTTATGATTTATAATTGTTCGCTAATCGTTGTCTGTGTACACTTATTGCGACTTGCGTACGCAAATCGTTAGGGGTTCCCTTTAAATTATATTTAAATTGCGTGTGCGCAAATCTCCACATTCGTGTACTTATTTTATGTACATAGTGTGAATCACGATATTATTATTATTATTATTGTAGCATAAGTCCAACTGACCAGATTGTGCTCCACATAATATCTGTGAGTTATAAATTATTATTACCTATTATATATTTCATTGTTGAGCTGCAGTGGGCCATATTATACTTATTCAAGTTACAGCTCAAGTAGCTGCCTATTTACAAATGTATTCTGTATTGGGCTGTAAAGGGCTGCAAGTTTTAAACTTGTATAATATTGTGTATCGTTCTAAAATTATCATTTCCTTATTATTGCATTGATATAGTTGATACCTTTGTGTAATCTGTTGTTATGAATATTTACAAATGTGTATTAAAACTTAAAACTAATGACAGAAAGGTAACTCAAGAATGATGGTAACACGAAAGTTTGATATTGAGTTGCTCTTTTAATCAGGGATCGAAACAGTTTCAAATTTTAACGGTTACGGTTTCGGTTTTTGAAAGCGGTTTTCCACATTTTATGGTTTGGTTTAGGTTTCAAAAAAGGTTTTTCAAATTTATCGGTATCAAAAACGGTTTTTGAAAATTTTCGGTTTTGGTTTTTGGAACGGTTTTTGATAATTTTTTTTCTTTACCGAATAACTGCAGACTCTATTTTTACTATCTATTTACTATTTAGAGCTGAAAGCCCTAAAATATGTCCGATTTGTATAACTAGTATAGGTACATACAATATAGTAAATTTAAATTCAGCAGAACTAATTTTGTGTTGTTAACTTAAAATATGTTATGCCTACTTTTGCATACGCCATACAACATATTATGGTTGAGATCATTATTCGATTATATTAATATTTAATTGTAATTTACAATAACATCACACTATATTACAGTACAATAAAACTGTTGTTATGTGATTAATGGTTATGATATTTGAACAAAATATTAATTTAAATAAATATTAAAAAAAGAGTATTGGACTATTGAAAATATTGTTATTTAAAAAGCTTACTGTTAAGATACAAATATACATTATAAGATTTGGTACACACATTTCTAATTCAGGTGATTCTGAGGAAAATGATGATAATGACATAAGCAATTGATGACTGCGGGAAGAACGCGGATGAGTCGAATACAAAACAATTGTAATAACATTAATAAATAATAATATACACAAATACATAAAATAAGAAGAATACAGACGTGCATAGCCGCATAAATAGGGGCGAAGAAATAACAATAATTGTTATTTTTTTGCACCTATACATACAATTATTGTGATATTTGTATTATAATTTTGAATCAGTGAGTAAAGTAATGGTATTAAAAAATGTAAATAGAATAATATTCGTATTACCTATTAATATTTCGTAATAATCAATTATATCCTCGGTATTCAAACGAAATATTTTCTTCACATAAAAATACTCGTTTTAACTAGAATTATAAATAATATAGGTAGGTGATTAACTTTATAAAATTCGAAGAAACCGATATTTGTTTTAAATTTCAATCGGTTTCAAGAACGGTTTTTCAATATTGATAGTTTCGGTTTAGGCTTTCTAAACGGTTTTTTTAAGATTTTAGGTTTCAGTTACGGTTTATTAACCGGTGTTTTAAAGATTTTGGTTTCGGTTTCGGTGTTGAAACTTGAAATATGAAAAAACAGCGGTTTTAACCGGTTTCGATCCCTTTACTTTTAAGTACACACCCACACTGGATTTGCTCGGCGAGCACGTCCACCTCCTTTGAATGGCTATATATAAAAGATAAAACAGTAAAACACCGGTCGGTCGGAGAGTAGTGTGTATCGCAAGCTCCTATTACCCCGGCCCGTATATTATATAGATGTCGCCACGTCGGTGTAATAAAGATTTTAGTCTTATATTGTATCTATAATATTATGTTTAAGTGTTTAACCAAACATTTTCTGATTTAACAGGTAAAATCATAAACCTTTTATTCTATACCTTGTTCCAAAAGAGAAGACACCATATTTACGTACCTATAGGCTATAGTAAAAGTGTACAACCGGTTTTTTACTGAGACCGCTCGGTGCCTTCTCTTTTGGAACAGTCAACAGACAACAGGGTGTACCTATGTGTCCAAACGACTGGTGTGTTTATTTGTACCTAAAGTCCTAAAAGTGTTGGCTTTTGCCTTTTAGATCAATGGGCCCAAACTTTCAGCGCCCATTTAATACGTTAAATGGGGGGGGGGGGGCATGTCAGTGTTCAGTAAATGAAAAAAATAACTAGTTATACCTACTAATTATTTTTAACGAGTTAGATAGGATTATTTTAAACATTAAATTCAACTAGTTCAACTTAAAAATTAAAACTGACTAATTAGTGACTATAGTTAAGTTAGAAAGTTACTTTTTAAGTAAGTTTAGTTTAGTTAAGGCCCAGCTTTGGTTAAATTTGATTTCAATAAAAAAAAAAACAATTCTGAGTGAAAACTGACTGTCAGCCTATTTTTTGTGTTGTGTATATAAAATAGTAAAATATTTTAATATAGGTACGAAAAAGTTTCTAGTTCCCTCAATAATATTTTTGAATTATGAATACCTAATGATAAAATAATTAAAGTTGAACTTTTTGTTTAAATATGTAATTTTGTCAAAATTTTAACTTAAAATGCCTATAATTATGATTAGGTACCTATATATTTATTGGTTTCAAAATGAATTGCTTATGAAAAACTTTGTATTAAATATTCAAGCTTAAGCTATACAAATTAAACATATTATACAATTTTAACTAGGTACACAGTTATTTGCCAATTGTCATGATTTTGTAAAAAATTGGTCTTCATATCACTGATGGACAAACGATTGGTAAGTGGGAATTATATTTTAATGATCAAATAGTGCATGTTAAAAAATCAGGCATTTCCCCTCCCCATAACGAAATCATTTGAGTATTTGACCACCACTGATACAAATGCTTATAAAAAAGATTGTTCATTTGTTCGTATATTATATCTTTAAATATTTTTAAAACAGTTTAATAATTTATGAGGACTCTTGTATTATATTTTTAATCTTTTTGACCGAAAAAAGAATGTTTCATTGACAAGTATTGATGAACAACCAAGTCCATCCCCCTGGGTGCCATTGGAAACTGACTCAACGTCTCAGAAAGAGTCAACATTTTTAAAATATATTTTTATCATGTAAAGAAAATACATATACCTAACATTTGTAAATTGAAAAATTGTCACGGAAATGGCATAGCTACACGAAATTTTTAAATTTTTTATTACCACACGTTTGTATTACTGCTCAGAAAGATGGTGAAAATTTGAAATATCAATACATACCTAGTTTAAAATATGAAAGTAGGTACCTACCTATAAGGCATAATGTTATACAATAATATGATGGCATGCTGCCAAATTCCGACTCAGCGAATAGAATATGTGTTTGCCTAACCTTTAATCAGTGTTTTAAACTTTTAAGTATTTGAGTAAAATTATTCAAATACTTTTTTCGGTATCGAATACTTTTTATTTTGTAGTATTAAATGTTTTTTTAAATACTTTTTTTTGCTATTGAATTCTTTTTATTCTTAATTTGTTTCTACTTATAATTTATTATTCTTGTTAGTTGTTAAATAAAAATACCATGCCGTCGTGGTTTTGCTTCATTATACGATAATTTTCATTAGGTATTGAACGAATCATGATTTAAATGCAATAAATTATTTATTTGATTTTAACAAATTATTTCTGAACTACTCTCTTACTAAAAAGTAAAAAGAATTTTTTTTTTGTATTTGAAGATTATTTCAAATACTTCTGAAAGTAATACTTAAATACTTTACTATTAATACTATTTATAGTAGGTATTTGGGTGGTACAGTAAATAATTTTAAAAAGTATTTTTTACAACACTACCTATTATAACTTACTGATGTGTTATGAGTTTATAACCTATGGGCATGAACATTAGAGGAAGGACGCCGAACACAGCAGAACGAAGCGTAAAAACATGGTCCGGAATTATCGCATTCTGCCAGAATGCGCGTCGGACCGTAATGATGTCGTTTTTACATAGTGTATAGCATAGGACATTTAATGGTTTTTTATTTTTATAATCTAAATGGTGAAATTTATGAATAATTACTATAGAACATTTTTTTAAAACCAAATTACCCTCGATCGAATATAAGTGTTTCCAATAATATACGACTTTTATAAAAAGAGACAACAACTATATCTTTTTTTATAAAAGTCGTATATTATTGGAAACACATATATTCGATCGAGGGCAATTTGGTTTTAAAAAAATGTTCTATAGTAATTATTCATAAGTTACACCATTTAGAATATAATATTAAAAAACCAATAAATTCCCTATGCTGTACATGTAAAAACGACATCATTACGGTCCGACGCGCATTCTGGCGGAATGCGATAATTCCGGACCACTTTTATATACACAGTTCGGCGTCCTTCCTCTAATGTTCATGCCTATGGGCTAATGGCTTATCGGTTGTGTACTTTGGTGATGGCACGATGCAAAGATCTTAAAATATTGTGATTTGTGGAAGTAGGTTCACAAGTAACAACTAACTGGTTCCCTCGTTTTAACTTTACTTTTACTGTTTTATGGCAACTATTTTTTTTTATAATTAATGTTAGATCGCAGTATTGCAATAAACGGAATCAGAAAGTCGATTCTAATTTCTAATCCATGAAAGTAATTTTTCTTCTCTTATTGTTTGGACCACGGTCTAGTATCTAGTATCTAAGAATGTGTATAATGTGACCATGATTTGGACTACGGACTAAGATATACAGGACTGGACACGACAAGGTTGGAGGGTGTGGGGGGGTTGACTACGAAATGTTTTACAACAGGTAGTGTTCGGGGGGATATTTTCCTTTTAGCATTACTAGCGCCGTCCTAGTGGATACTTATGGAACTAGAACACATCATACAAATTTCTAGTTCCATAAGTATCCACTAAGACGGCGCTAGTAATGCTAAAAGGAAAATATCCCCCCGAACTCCGCCTGTTGTAAAACATTTCGTAACCACAATATTTATCTCGTGTCCAGTCCTGTATATCTTAGTCCGTGATTTGGACATATTTGTATTTATTCTGATTGCGTTTATCACAACGTGGAATTGTCCTCCAAATTTGAAATACCCTTATCAAATTCCATTCGTTATAAGTAATAGGTATTTGAGTATTTCCTTTCTGCGTTCGGAGCTTTAAGTAGTTTTTTATTCGTATTTTGTGGTACGATCAAAGTACTGGAAGTCACCATTATTAACCATTTATCAATCAAACATAAACTGCGTTTTTGATAAATATTTATATTGGTAACGTGTTGTTCAAAGGACACCGCTGTTGCCATGTCGACTATTGTGTCCGGTACGGATTATGGCAAAGTTTTCAATGACAATATACATGGACACATTATGCTCCATCCGCTTTGCGTAAAATTCATCGACACACCTGAATTTCAAAGATTGCGTAACATCAAACAGCTCGGTACCACTTATCTAGTCTACCCCTGTGCGAGCATTAATCGGTTTGAACATTCCATTGGGTAACTAATTTTAGATATACACTAATTTGCTGAGTAATAATTAGGTATTTTAAATATTATCCTTTTATTTATTTAATTATATATATGTATTGGCAGCATTCAGTTAATAGGTTAATACTCTGTTCCGAATATGAGTACACCAGGCATATCCATTCTCACTACTACCAACCAGCACCACTTCCTTTGTGCATAAATTGGTTTATTTTGAATAGAGTATACAATTTAGTAGACAATTCACTTAAAAAATTGAATATTTTTCTTTATGTTATTGTCTTAGATATATAGATTTTTTAAATTCTAACAATTACTGTCATTACTAATTACCTTTGATGAAAATTTTAGTAGTTATCTAAACTAAAAAAAACTAGTAATATGACCATATAAAAGCACTTACAACTGCATTTTGCCTATCTATGCCTTCCTGTAAAATAATTTAGAAAAGTACTTAGATTATGTGTTTTAATAGAACGCCTATAATACCTATAAATATTTTTTCATTAATTTGATTAAAATTTTTTTTAAATTTCTTTCAGTGTTTGTTACTTAGCTGGACAAATGATTGAAGCTTTATGTCGAAATTCAGGTGAAGATATTAATGTTACTAAAGAAGAAAAACTGTGTGTTGAATTAGCAGGCCTTTGTCATGATCTTGGACATGGTCCTTTATCACACAGTTGGGAAAGATATCTTAAAGCTTCTGGTGTCGATTGGAAGGTATACCAGTTTTCATTAGTTCAATTAATAATAATTTATACATTTATAATATCTATTTCATCATATTGAAAGATTTCAATAATAATAACTCGCTACTCTATATTTTCCATTTGAATCACTAATATTATGTATTAATAAGTAAACATTAACTGTATGTATATACCTAGTGAGAATTAGGTAATTTTTACATTTATTAGTTTCTATGGTGATAAACAAAATGTTGGAAAAAATGTATTAGATAAATTAAATATCTGTACCTAGCTCAAAAACATATTTATGTAAATAAAATTACATTTTTATATACAAGTAAATACTTACCACTCCAAAAAGCAAAAGTTTTATTGTTTCACATTAACAATATTCATTGATTAAAATAGAATGTATTTATGCAAGTTATATTCAGCAGATTCATTAATAGTTTTTTTTTAAATAACGGTAAAAATATATTGAGTTTGCTATGAATAAATAGTATCTATAATAGTTAGCAACAATTTTACCATACCTGTTATACAACATTATCAAATACAATTAAAACAATTATAATCATATCTACACAACAATGTATACCGGGGATGGGTAACTCTAAGTTACTAGAGTGACAATTTCTACAACTTTAAAATTTAGTAGGCTAGAGCATGGAAAGCAAAAAAATTAAGTAGATGACCTAATGTTTCATCTGTAAGACAATTTCTTATTTTGATTTGATATGCTTCATATTATGAAATGTAGCATGGACCAGATAAAAAAGGTACGCAGGCTGCTAGTTGCCCATCCCTGATGTATACCATTGTTTTATTTAAAATGTTCTGATTGTAAATAAATATGTAAAATATAAATAATATTATGGATTCTCGATTAGTTAGTAATGTATAAAGTTTAGGTACATACTATTATGTGTTTTAAATAAAATTATGTCAATTGTTTATTAATAAATATTTTTTAAGCACGAAGAAAGTTCAACTGAAATGCTGAAGTATATCATACAAAAGTATGATTTTGAAAAAGAGCTTAAAAAATATGGACTAAATGTGGAGTATCACGTTGAATTGATTTGTGAATTTATTAGAGGAGGAGGAAAGTTACTAGTAGAAAACCATTTCTTGTATCAGGTAAATCAGTTTTTAACTTATTTGTAAAAATTCTAGTTTATTAAAATTAACTAAGTACATTTATTTTCAGGTTGTATCAAATAAAGATAATGGCATTGATGTTGATAAATGGGATTACTTTTTACGTGACGGAAATTGTTTAAATTTAAGCATATCATTTGATTATAAAAGATTGATGCAGTTTTCTAGAGTTGTAGTTGATCCTAATTCAAACAAACCAAAACAAGTAATTGCGTTCAGAAATAAAGAGGCCCGAAACATATATGACATGTTTAGAGTGAGATCAGATTTACATCTGAGAGCTTACCAACATACAGCGGTTCAAAATACAGAGTTAATGTATGCAAATTAAATATTTATTAGGATTAATTTTGAGTATTTAATATAACATAAGTAAATTATATCATATTGTGACTATATTTAATTTTAAGTATATAATATAATTTGATACAATACTGTGTTCAGAACGAGATCATACTTCGGCGGCGACCGGTTTTCGTTCTGCGACGGTCAAGCGCCGTCCCCACTACGGTGGTACGTAGAGTTGTGTCAGGTGACCAAGCCATGCCCATGCTCACAAGTTGGCCGTTGAGGTAAAATCTCATTCTGAACAGGGTATAATATAGTCCGGTCACCGAGATAACTCTACTTTGCCCCTCATCCAAATGAACACAATCCACCGTCTTGAGATCTAATTTCTCCTACCAAGTGTATCACTGTGAACCATCACTTGACGACGCAACAGCCGGTCTCCTGGAGGTGGGAGTCACATTGGTAGGAGATATGTGGACTACGACAAATTTTGGTCGCCGCTTGGTAGTGTTCACTTTGTGACCGGACTATATTTTCATTTATTTATGATTTATGAATTATTGAATTTATTTTATTAAATAACTTGAAATTTGTATCATTGTAATTAATTAAATTTATTTTTCTATTTTAGGATGGTTGACATGCTATTAAAAGCAGAAAATTATTTTACTGTACAAATTTCATCTGGTACCAAGTAAGTTTTTTTCTATTGTCTTTATAGAAAAATTATGCTATTTAACTGTTCTTAGTTAAGTTATATTTTAGAGAGTTATATCCTATTAGCTTTTTATTACCAATCACTATTTGTAAATTTGTAAAGTTTAAAATGTTGTTAAAAAATGGATTAATTAATTGAGAAATCAAAATCAAAATCAAGCTTAAATTATGTTTAAACATATCCGTTTAGCCTCCTAATAGATTTATAATTTGGTCTGTAATGTGCAGTGTGCACAAGTAAAGAAAAAATATGTAAGTCATAAACATCCTTACTCCACTGTATATTATGCATTGAAGTACATCTATATATTCATTATTATCATTATTAATTTAAACAATTGTTGTAAAAAAAAATGTCAACTATGAATATATTTTTTTTAGGTTTGGTTTGAACGAAGCTCATACAAATATTGAAGCGATGTCTCGTTTAACTGACCACATTTTATATGATATTCAATATAGCCATGACCCAAATTTGGAAGAAGCTAAAAGTTTATTAAATAGATTACATACAAGACATTTATATAAATTTATTGGTTCTTATAATTTAATATTTGTGAGTATAATATTCGATTTTATTTCTTGATAGTATAAATTAAATACAGTTAAATCTCATAACAATGAACAATTAAAGAACTACACAGTTTGTTAGTATCAATTATTATTGTAAAATGTATTTAATAGTGGAAATAATGTCCAAATGTCCAATACTCCAATGCATGGTTTAAATTGCTATTGCAACTTGCAACTCTGCTAATAACTATGAAAAAAATCTCATTGGTGCTTGATTAATGATTATAAATTTATAATACATTCCAGAAAAATTAAGATTTTGAGACTTATAAATTATAATATAAATAAAACAATATACATGTATAAATATTAAATAATCATAAAACAAGACACCAAGGAAATAATTACAATTACTATTAATTTAACTTACAAATAATAATATTACTTTTAAATGATTGTTAAAGATAAACAAAGAAATTTATAACAAATCGATTGATGTTGAAAATTTAAAACAAAATCTTAAGAATGAATTGCAAAAACAATTTGGTATTGAATTCGGCGTTACAGCTACTTGGCTTAATTGTGGATATCCATTAATAAATCCATTAGAAAAAGTATTATTTTTCAAGAAACCATTAAGTCATAATGATTCAATTATATTTGACGATACACCATATCAAAATGTATATCCTATGAATGAGTAAGTAATAGTCTAGTATTTTAGTTGTGTATTTTTATTGTTGTCTTATTTGGCATCAGACATTACAAACAGTCGATAGACACATGAACCAAAACCACAAACACTGATTTTAATAATACCAATAGCCCATTACCACATGGTACAAATATGACTGAGAACAAGATGCAAATTCACATGAATGAACATAACAGTTAATTCTTTTTACTGACATAAATTATTGGTAATGGTGTATTTTTAGAAACATCTTTACATTTTAATCAATTTAAATGTGACAATTCAAAATGTATAAAAATATTTATTAATTTATTATAATTCAAATAGAATAATCTGTATTCATTAATTCATATGTGTCATATATAAAATGTACATGTCTGGGAATAGGGTTAATGAGATTTTAAGAATTTGAGATTCATTGGGCCATTTTTCTGTCTATACTCTGTTCAGCTAGAGAACGCTCGCGGGCTGACCAAAATCAGTTCTTCTGTGCATCCCCATGCCACAACCTGCCATAAAGAAACCGGGGTTTGATAGCATGGTGACGCAGAAGGATGTGCTGAATAGAGTATGGTGTTGGGTTTTGTGTTAGTTGGTTCATGCAGTTATGGAAAGTGCTGTAATTAATAATATGTCATTGTTTTTTCTTCCAGATTAGAGTTTTTTAAACGTGATATCAATGTATTTAGTAAATTACTTACATTAAAGGATAGTCAGCTAAAAGAAATCGATCTTGCATGCAATTCATTTTTAAAGAATTTCAGGCCATAATGTAAGTTTAATGTTTATATAATATTTATTGGATTTTTAGATATTGAATAAAATTTAATCATGTTACCTTAATTTTATTGGAAATTATTCAGTCTTAAATTAAAATGTTAATTATACTATTATTCGATGTTACTATTTTGTTAGAACTTCATAATACTTAATAATTATTAGGTATATGATTTTTAAAATATAACACTTTTTCAGTCTTAAATTTAAATTATATTTAATATTTTTTCTTGTGTTAATTTGATAATAATTATTAGGTACTTCTAAAATTATTATATTATCTTGATATATCATATTTTTCCATAAAAATGAACCAACCTTTATTTATTTCTTAGAATCCTTCAAATTTTTGAATAAATATTTAAATTTATAATAAACTTATATTATATTAAGTGATATTAAATTGACTTTATAGTTTATTGTACATATTCATACATTTTAACAGTATTAATAATGCACTCAAACTGTTTATATTTTTATAAGCAAAATTTTTTTAAACTTATGGAATATTCATTAATTATTGTTTAACCCTATAGTTATCTGATTCAAGTATACATTCAATTAAAACTAAATGACTAAAGTACACAAGATAAAGAATATTAGGAAGATGAAGAAATAATGTATTACACTTACATTATTAAGTCAATATTAGTTTTAATTAAAGAAAGTATCAATCAAAGTATGTATAAAATATTCTTTTTTATTTTATTTTCTAAAAATATGTCAGTCAATAATAATATATTATATTTTTATAAATATACATAATTACATTGTTTATTATATACTTATATTTTAACTGATAATCATGCTTTTGTTAAATTAATTGTAATAAACTAAATATTTATTTTATTTGTAACCATTGATCTAAAATGCTAGTTGTGATAATAGCTTTTAACAATTTATGTAATTTAATTTAAAATATTATTTGTTGCTTACAAATTACAATTGTTTTGATTTGTACATTACAATTATTATACTTTATTTTATTTTATTTGTTTAAAACATATTTACAACTAAATTTAAGCAGTTTATTTTTTATTTTGTTTGTTGTATCTATTTAACTTGTCATTTATTTAAATTATAACTTCAGGTATTGTAATATTTTACAATACTATACATTATTTTAAGTGGATGCTCGTCGTATTTCATACCTATCATAATTTTATACTTAGCTGGTGATACAAATTTACCTTTAATAGACGACAATTGACAACAGATGAGTAGATGACATCTAATTTATTCAAAATTTGAACTTGAATACCACTAAATATATTGTGGCCATGTATTTTTGAAAGAAAACTATTTCTTTTGTAAGAAAAATGAATAAGGATTAAGGAACCTTCTTTTAATTTTTCAATACTGTATCATTAAAACAAAAATATTAACAACATAAATTGAAGAAATGTTGTGCTTTGTCAGGGGAAAAGGCTTGTAAAACCACTTTACATGTTTACTTCAGGGTAGCACTGTACCAGTGTCAGACCTCAGTCCTCTGCAGTTTATGTCTGTTGTTGTTTGATGTCCCTTACCTTATTTGAGGCGCTGAGCACAAAAGTGGCCTATTTGACTCAACCATCATTCCAAGTAAATTAGCTTTAATGATTTTACTAATTTTTTATCACTGAGAACAATTTTAATTTTTTTTTTTTGGTGGGGGTGGGGGTTCTTGTTGAAATTCACTATAGATTACATCAGCGTTTTTGAAACCAAAAAAAAGTCAAAATTCCCTAAGTTAATGTTGGATAGGTCACTTTGCACTTTTCTTATAACCATTTCATAATTATAAAATGTGGTTTATGTCAAATTTGTATAAAAGAATCAACCATATCATTTCAACTAAACTCTTTTAATCAACTTTATATACAATTTTAAAATAACAATATAGGTATTTGAAATTCAGACTTATGAATTTTTATAAATCATATTTTTCATCAGATTTAAAATTATGAAAACTGGGTGCAACAACAGAATAGTGCTGCTCTCTATGAGAAAAAAAAGATATTAAACAGGCCGGTTTTACTTTAATATTAATGACACGATTTTAAACAACTTGGTACAGTCAATTTATCATTTTTTGTGGTTTAGGCCAATTTTGCTTTCAGCGCCTCATTTATGCAGATGACAAGGTAGTCATTACTCATTTTATTTGCCAATGTAATCATGAATCTTTGACCATTGTTCATTGGCTGTTGAAAGCGGGTCGTTTTTTCGTGCTTTTTTTTTTTTGGTCACTAAAGTTAGGAAAATTTAAAAAAAAAAGAAAATTCATTGGTTAAAAATTTAAAATACTAATTAAACAACAAAAAAAAATTAAAAAATCGATTTCTTAAAAGAATAAGGATTAAATAATTTAAAAATGTTTTCAAAATTAAAATCGGGTTTGGTACTGGGTGAATTTTTCTTTTTGGGATTTCATGTTTGACATTATTTTTATCACAAAATATAGTGAAGTACTGAAGTGTGACTGCGCATATGGTATTCGTACCTCTCGGCCCTTGGGTCATTAAAACCAACTACTAAGTACTAACCATAAAAACCAAAAAAATTTAATATTTTTAAATTCTGAGTGGAACGATAAATGTATTGATTTTACAATGATGTGTGTTATTTAATTTTTTTTAATTTTTTTGTCTGTGTACACGATAAGTAGTCGAAATAATGCTTCGATTTTCAACTTCAGTATCTTGTTCGTTTGGAAAGTGAATATCGTTGGTGCATTGGGGAGGTCAAAATTTAAAATTCCCAGTAATTTTTAAAAGTGCCAAGAAAAACAAAAGAAAAATTAAGGAAAGACGGGAATTTTTAAGCAAAATCGAATTTGGTTTTTGGTGTAACTTCAAAACAAATGACCGTAGATACATGACATTTTCACTGGTTGCTTATATTTGCATTTTTTATACACGATAACATTTTCAAAATATTTTGATTTATTTTGAACTGTTTAGGGACATTTTCATTTTCCAAATTTTTTAATATTTTGTCTAAAAATATCAATAAAATTTCATTTGTTGGTTAAAAAATCTTGAAAATTTAATGGAAGGCTCCTAGTATATTGTTTCAAAGGCAGATGAAAAATATTAAAAATCCTTAGTCACAGTTTTTTTTAAAAGCATTTAAAGTTCAAAAATTGACAAAACATGGAAAAATCATGAAAATTAGCAAATTATTTTGAGTAAAGAATTCGTAAAAATTTTTCTTTTTAAATCTAAGATTTTTAAATGTAATACAAGATTCCTTATAAGATTATCTACCTTTATCAAAAAAAAGCGTTTGAAATTCAAATTTTTACTACATTGGATATTCACTCGATTTCTCATGTAGCGATTTCCTTATTTTGTTGTAATTCAAAAACGAATAACTGTAGATACATGAAAATTTTTACCTACTGAATATTTATATTAGTATTTCCTATACACCATAAAATTTTGAAAATATTTTGAGTTTCTTTGAGCTGTTTACGGACATTTACAATTTTAAATTAATTTAGTTTTTTTTTCTATAAATGTCAATAAAGTTTTATCTGTTCGGCCAAAAAGTGTAAAAATTTAATACAAGGATCCTGGTATATTGTTAAAATAGCAGTTGAAAAATATTAAAAATACATAGGCACAATTTTTTTTTATAAGCATTTAAAGATCGAATTTCACAAAATTTATCAAATTTAAAATTGAATAATTATTTTGTAGTTAATAATTTATAAAATTTTCAACTTTTATATCTAAGGATTGAAAATTTAAAACAAGATTCCACGTAAGTAGTTAATTATGTTACCAAAAAATCTTATAAAATACATAAGCACAGTTTATTTTTATAGTCATTTTAAGTTCGAATTTGGATGAAATTACATAAAAAAACCTAGAATAACTATTTTAGTTATTTTGTTGTGATTGTATAATATTATTTGTGGGAACTTGAAACTTCTAAAGTACACTATTATATATCTATGGTAGTATCAGGGTTTGTTGTTGATGTAAAACGCGTTTTAAGTACCTAATGGATATCGTGATATGATTAATTTTGATTCTGGATTATTTTGACTATAGTACCTATATACATTTTTAATTCGGGACCAACTAGGATGCAGTCCAAAATATGATGATCTTTATCTATAAATCTTACTGTATACCCCGCACTACCGTCCATATTATCAGTAAATGAGTAAAGTACAAGCGCTCTATATATTTTCCATATACACTAATTATAGTAATTTCTTGTCTATTATTAGTATACTGTATAAGGTCTATTCTCATAATCTCTTTGATTCAGTTAACACATATAAACAATAAAGTTTTTTACAGACTGTTATTGGCTACAGCATTTAATTTATTATATAGGTATATTATACATACTTAGTGAATTTTTCAAAAAGTGTAATGAATCTGGCACGTAAATATAGGTGCTTATTTTTTTGAGGGAGTGGGGCGATTACATTTTAAAAATGGTTGCAGCTTAAAAAATGTGATAATTAATTATTAGTTACTATAATAAGGTCTTCGAGGGGGGGGGTCGCTCCCACCGCTCTTAAATTACGTAAGTACTAAGTACCTGTAATGAACTGTTGTTTTAATTCACATGTATTTCATTTATCTATGTAATATGTAATATGATATTAGTTAATTAAAATTATCTTGTTTCAAAGCATTTACATATAAATAATTCTACGATAGGTATAGAGATATACGTAGGTACCTATTACTAGATGATAATGTTTTGTGTTTAGACAGTTATACCATAAAAATATTTTATTAAAATTTAAAACGTGGAGTGCCTTGTGCTCATAGTATTTGACGCACGTTACTCATGTAGCCTCCCCCCAGAATAGGTACGTTGGTGGACTACGTTTATACGTCGGGATCTTGAGCAACGCTAAAAAACACTAAATAAACAATAAATTACTAGTTGCCGGATGGGTGACACCACCCTGGTTTTAGTGTTAAATGTATGCCATACAAACAGGTGTTCAAACCAACCGTACCCTCCCCTATCGTTTCTCCCAAATTTTTTTAAAAGTAGAACAATTTTAGCAGTGGATATCGCTTATTGACTATTGACTTATTATACCTACCTATTAAGATTATTTTTATATTTTTGTTAAACCAGTATAATAACAAAAATTAAGAGTTTTTATGTCTTGAACGAAAAAATGATGAACAAAATACCATACCGGAATTCCTGTTCGGTTTAAAAAAACATAACATTTTTCATAACTCAACACTATTGCTAATTTATTACTTTCCCAGTGGACTTTGGTAGTTTGGTGCAATACCGGCAAAATCTCAATAAATTAACGGAAATCTATCCACAACAAATTCACCCTTCGTCAAAACGACTGTCCGAAAATAAATAAATATGAATACTAAATGCATGTACAGCTAGGTAGCTCTTCTACTGTGAACTACCTCCTTCGCCGCCCAGCTATTGTTAACCCTTAAATGCATATTGTTGTATTCTTACGCCATGTTTTAAAAATGATTATAATATATTTTATAATTAGATAAAATAAAATATGATTAGTTATTGTTCTATATAATTTATTTATAATCTATTTAGATAAACTTTGCTCGAGCTCGACACTGCATAATTAGTATGACCTTTCTCCCGGGCAAACCATGTTGTGCATTCGGAAAAGTCGGAAAACCTGTCACCTTCTCACCTGTAGTAGTTTTGGAGGAACTTTGATTGTTTAACGATTGTATAATTGTATATAAATATATAATATTATATAATATAGGTACTCATGTACAACATACGGTAGACTTTGAAAGGTGGGACTTAATGGTTTGTTTTTAATTTCTAGGTATATTCTAGGGATCTATATAGGTATACCTACCTGTTTTCCGCTTAGCAAAATCGATTGAAGCAATACTAACTTCTGCAATAATAGTTACATTTAGCAAACCTTTAAAATAGGTATTACTTTATTTGAAATAGACAGTCTTGAAATCTATCAAAATATATACTGCAATATAGTATATAGTAGGTATATAGTACCTATATATAATAATTAATATGTATTATTATAGTATCTACGACTAGCCTACGAATAACATGATTAAACCCTCTAAACTTTAGAGTCTAAAGTATCACCTATATAGCTATATATGTACCTAGGTATGTTAAGTTTTTAATATATACCAAATTACCAACTATAATAGAGATATGTGGTACCTACTTGAAAAGAACATTGTAAAATCATTTATCAATAGATTTCAAAGAACAATAAAAATAAAAACTATACCTAACCATATAATTTAATTTTAATGAAGATGCATAAAAAGTAACTTCCTTTGCACACAAGTATATATAATCCTAACTACAAAGTATATATTATTGTTTACAAGAATACATTTTAACATTGTACATTAATACAATAAAACATAATATTAATTAAAAATTAGTATGTATTTAATACATAGGTACGTCATGTCCAAAATAAATTTAAAAAATTAATTTCTGTTCGGTTTTATGACCATGTAAATAATTAAAAATAAAAAAACTATAACAAGCATTCCAAACCCGTTCAAAATTAATGACTCAATTGAATATGTTCTGTAATCGTTTGCTCTGAAACAAAAAATATTGTACACACATATTTTATTCCATATACCTATTATTATACTGAGCAAAAACAATAGTATACGCCGTCTGACAGTGGTATAATAACTTAACTTATAATAATATGTATATAATATATTATATTATAGAATATAGATAATAGAAGTGCAAAATAGTTTTGGTCGTATCACCCGTAGAAAAAAATCCTACATACGCCACTGAAAACTACTGAACTAACTAATGTCCATATTTGATATTACCTAATAGTCAATTTATGTGTCACATAAGACATAGTTTAATATATAAGTTTATACTATAAGTCATAAAAAGTTAAATATATACTTATTAATAATTATATATTGTACTGATTCAAGGTAACATTTATTTTCGGAAAAAATTCATAACTGGGCAGTTTTGTGTTATCGTTTATCACATTTATTTCTGAAAATATTAACTACCTATATTAAGTAGGTACTTGATTCTAATAAGATCTTTATTATTTTATTATTCCTTTAATATTAAAACATGTATTATTAATTTAACTATTGGATTTTATTCAAACATTTTGAGAATGTTTAAGACAATAGGTGCTTGTGAGATATAATTTAAAAATACAACGAGATAAAATATAAAAGGAATTTTTTATTATGAAACAATAATAAGTTAGTTTAGTTTTTATCTCATTTTACAATGTCAATGTGAAAAAAATCTAAAAATATTTTTGAACTGTGTCACTGGCCACTCCATAGTCGGTTATCTGGCTGTATTAATTAAAAATGAATAAATAGTTTTAAACGCTACTCACTAGTTACTAAGCTCATTTAGATTTTAGACTAAAGATTAAAAAAAAAAAAAAAATGATAGCTTATTCATTCCCATGAATTCTAAATCAATATTAAAGAGTGTTCTGTATTGCAAGTATTATTGTTATAATTTATAATTAGTGATATTTTCTATTATAGGTTATAACTAGGGTTTCAAATTTCAGTATAATTCCCATATGCAGTAGCCAAAAAATCCTTTGAAAATGTTTAATTGCTAAAAACATATATTTAAAACTAATTTAAGTTCAAACTTTAAACTTTGAAAATGTACGGGTTTCTCGGATGATAGTAATGACTAATGATTATGACATTATACATAACACAATATTATTATTTACAGTTTTTGAGTCTGTATATGGTTGTGTAATACCTACATAATTTACCATACACAAAAAATTGATTTTTTTTAAATTACATAATCTATAAATCAATCTAAAAAATTGAAAACGTTAAAAATGGTAATATTATAATTCCACAATAAGATTCATACTTATGAATAATAAATACGACCCTTTAAATATAACTCCGTAATAAATAAACTATGAAAAAAAATATACACAGACAAATTAATGTGTCAAAATATTTTTAAAACTGTAGATAAGTAGGTGTTTATTGTTCGATAACTCTCAGAAGTAAGAAATAAAATACTAATTAGACAAAAAATTCTATCCTATCGTATTCTATAACAACAGTGCAAACAATTAATGATCGGTAATTGGTAAATATATATTAGTATGTTCCAGGGGCGGATCTGAAGCTTGGTTAAAGGGGGGCGAATTTCGAATAGGAATATCCATGAGTAATATACAAGTACGATGAGTATGGTCAAACCTGGTGGGTGGAGGGGGTCATCACCCCCAGAAATCCGTATATCAATCCGGATCAAATTGTATAATCCGTATACTATAAAATTATCAGTATACATTTTTTCAACCCCTCCCCCCACCAAGAAAAAGCATTTCCTGCTGTTGCCCCGGCAATGAAGACTTGACCGTAGTTCAAGTAATTTATGGAAAAAGAAGTACAACACTTAAAATTAATTGTAGGTACCTTTATTTGTTTTAAATAGCTATAACAATATATTGTTCAAAAATAGGTATAATTATAATAATAATTGTACGTTTCTTTTTTTTTCATTTGCAAATCTATTAATTACTTCTTCTATGTTTACAATAATATCTTTATGCGTGTGCAATAAAGCCAAGCCAGTCAGCCTATGTTCGCCCATTCGCGATCTCAACCATGTTTTTTAATCTACAAATTAAAAACAATAAGAAATAAGCAAACATGCAAAGCATTTCGGAATTTAGATGCAGATATTTTCATCTTAAATTAAAAAGCAAAATTTTATTTTTATCATTAGTTATCTGACCTGCGCAAAGTGGATTATCATGAAACGTTGTTATCATTGTTATCATGAAACATAAAGAGAAAAAAAAATAATAATTAATAATTATTAATTTATAAAAATGTATTGTGTAATGTGTAAATCTATAAATCGAAAATATTAAATAAATCTGTAATAAAAAAAAAAGCCCAAGGGGGGGTGATCGCCACGTCGCCCCCCCCATAGATCCGCCACTGGTATGTTCCGTTGTTGTTTAATTATTTTTTTCTATTGACGATCTCGGTATGGGTAAGTACTGAATACATTGATTTATAGTTATCTATTGATTCCGACGGTTACTGTTCATATTAGGTACCCACTGATTCCACAGGTTTAAATATTTTAAATTTCAAGAAAATAAAAACTTGAAATTACCTATAACGATAAAACTTAGAAAAAATGAAATTTTTTTCACCGAAAAGACTTTATGGAAACAATTGGTACTTACTATGCGCAGCTGCATAGTAGGTACATACTAAACTGTAGTTGCCTCCCGAAGTAAAAAGGTCGATCATTTTTATACGAATTGTCTCCCGATTATATACGACGTAGATATCTACTATCTATAATATACTCTATAAAAGATACTCCAAATTTGATTGTAAACGAAAATAATCTAGTATAGTTGTCTCCCAATGGCCAATGTGCAGGTATTATAAATGTATATACATATAAGCCTAAATGTTCCTAAACGATTCAAACATTTTATGAATATATTTCTATAATAATAATTATAACCTAGGTAATATTTATAATTTGAATTATATTACCAATGTTTTTTTATTGACTAATTATTATAGTATTATTTTTAATATTTGTATAAATGTAAATAATATAATATACCTGAGATCGATATTTTTTGGTTAGTATATTTTTTTAAATGTATTCAAAAATTTAATTTTAGTATGAAGTTGTTCTTATACTTTTTTAAAACAGCGATGTTTAATAAACCTAACCATATAACAAGATAGAAAATAATATATAAATACCTATAAGACTATGGTGTTTATCATTATTATGAAATATTATATTAAATATATACGTTACTTACACGTTCAATTATTATAATTAATTTTTCTAATATATTAGTATTATGTATAATAATGTACGTATATACAGTAGCGTACTCAGGATTTTAGTTGGGTTTTACCTGAGTAAATAATTTACATTATATTTTGCTAAAACGTTTTTATATTAAAATTGGTTATAAAAAATTATAGTTAGTCCCAAATTTGGTCTACATTTAGAACACTGAAGTACTTAACCTGGACACCTGGTCATCTATAGAGCCTCTTCGGGTCGTAATAATCGCGATGGCATCGTCCACCATACACCATACGACGATTATAGCAGACGTTTAGCAATGTTGTAAATTAGCAAAAAAAAAACTGAAACTATGATTATCGACGTCTTTGTCGATTGTCATATTTAACAATTTATTTTATATCTATTAAAAATGGCATACCATTGATCAACTCTGTGTATTGAAATGGTGGTAAATAAGATTTTTTTGTAAAAGGAAGACATTTCAGGGGGGGTCAGAACCTTAGAACCCTACCCCTACGTACGCCACTGCGTATATATATTTGCATCTATTTACATGGTAAATTTTAGTGGAATTTATGAACCACTGTACTTAATTATACATGGGAGGAACTAGTGCAAACATTTTTGTGCGAAATGAACTATTAAGTAAAAACCTTTTTTCAAAGCAGGTAGTTTTGGTGGAGTCAAGAAAATCCCTTGATACCACAGAACAATACTGTTCCCTGCCATGAACTACTACACTAGTAGTTCATGGTTCCTACTACGATAAAATAGTGGGGGCAAGTCGCAAGCAATTGTTAATTTGTTTAGGGTTTTTTCCATTTTATCATTTGAAACTTTAGGTAGGTATAATAAATATTATTTATTTGTTTATTATATGGTATAGGTTAGATCGATTCGATAGATCTAGGCTTTAGGCATGGGCACCCTACACAAAATGCCAATATACGCTCTCCCAACTTACAATTTGTTATAATTCATTAAATACCTCCATATTATGTATTCAAATGTCAAATAAGTAAGACAAAAGGATACCTCAGAAGGAAAGCTATAATGGAAAATTTGAAAAGTTGAAAAAGGTAAAAGAAGAACTTATTACTTAATAAGCCAAAGAAGAAGAAGAAGAAGATAAGACAAAACCAAATCTAAGGTCCACCCGTGGTTATAGAATGACATCACTATACTCACAACGTCTTCATGGCGTGTTGATTAACTCCAGCTATGAGGCAGGTGGTCGACACAATGGTGGTATACAGGCTGAACATTTTTCCCAGTGGTAACCCTATGCTGTGCAGACACGGCATCATGAACGTGGCGGCGGCGGACAGCCACTGGACCGTGAACAGGGCGGCTGCCAACACACCGGTCCAAGAATGTACTGAATATAAATGGCCCTCGTAAAACGCGCTGCCCTCGGGCTTGCCAATTTCCTTGTGCACGTACATGGCGCACAGCCCCAATGCTGACACGAGGTACCCGAACGTGTGCAACATCAAGTACGGCAGCGACACTTTTGATTTGTGGGATTTTATCATAAAAATTGCTGTGGACAATCGCAATCGCAATAATATTATTTTATGTACACTCTCTGTTAAGCATGATATTATGTGATATAATGATTAGTTGTACGTTGTACCTATCACATAATCAAATGTTAGCCTCATGTTAGCCTCCAAAAAATAAACTCATTAAAGTCCTTCAAAAATGCATGTAGAATATCACAAATAATTGTTATGCTTTAACTTTGTTAATATATTGGGTGGGATTTAAGTACACATAGGTGTATAAACGGGTTTATGACTTCGTGTGGCAACACTTACAGTTGGCATAGAGGTATATGAATCCAAGTGTGCTGAGCGAGTAATGCCAATTACAAAATTGGCTTTTAGTAATGGACGTTGAGTTCCTGTTGGGAGATACATCGAAATATCCGTGTTGATATATGACGGATCGACAAATAATTATGGCGACGCACGTAAGTCCAACCGCTTGAAATATCGTCCAATAACACAAACCAGTGTGATCTTTGTGGACGTTGTTTCGCTCTGGAATATTATACAAGACATATCATGATATCTAAATATAAATTATTATTTTATTAAATAGAAATTGATTCATTAAGTGTCCAAATTATCTTTCTATATAATATACAAATAGGTATACACGTGCGATTGTGCAAAATGAACGAAACATATTATAGCAAAATTCCGAACTGGACCAACACGCTGGTTAAACTAGTAGGAATATTAAATATTTATGAAGGCACATTTATTTTGAATTTAATGCTGTATGTTTAAATTTAAATATTTACATTGTTGAAAAGGATCGTTAATATTCCAATATGAATAAATGGAGAGAAATACATTTAGGTATACTGTATTTATACACTGTCTCAAATATCAATGATTGAAAACCGACTTAAAAAGTTAAGAATAAAAACAAGAAGAGTAATAATAATATGTCCTTACCATAATTATGTATCGCTGGGTGAGTTTGAGAAGATTGATAGCCATCTAAAACAAATAATTAAATATTTAAGTGAAATAGTTTATAGTTATCAAACATTTTAAGTATATAATGAGCCAATACATAATAATATATATTCCTAAATTCGGTCTACATTTTTCACAATATAACAATAATATTTACCCAAATTATACAGTGACCCCCTTGTAACCGACTGTACAGCAGAGCACCTTTTTTATATTAGGTACACGCATTTTTAAATAAAAAATGTGAAGTACCTATTATAAGTTGATAAACATATTTTGATTATTATTCTTTTAGGTATTTAATTAATCACAAATAACTAAGAGAATTAATGTTATATATCGATAAACAAAGTCGTTAAATAATGTAAATACACGAATACGTATTAAACATTGTCCTAACCCCATGATTTCACAATATATACAACAGAAATTAATTTTATACAGTTTGAAAGTGTTGATCTTGTTTTAATACTTTTATTCAATAACTTTAAATAATAATTATTAAAATAATTCGTTTGCCTTATTTGACAATAAACAGTTATTTTACACTAATCATACATATATATATATATATATATATATATACCGTAATAAATAATTATTAATCTATTTTTAATGATACAATTATTATTATTATTATTAATATTTACGTAAAAATGAAATAATTTAATGTTAACGGGAACAAATGTTATTTTCCAACTCTTAATTTATCTTACATAATAAATATTATGTACTTATACTTAATTTGAATTAACGTCCTAACCTATATTTGTATTATAAAATAATTGTATTTGTTACTAATGTGCTTAGTATTCATACTTGATGTTCGTGTGTAACGCCATGGCATAATAATTTTAATCAAATAACCTCATTTCAGAGTTCGTATATTATTCTAATAAGTTAATCATAAAATGTTCATAAAATTAAAAGAGCAAAGAGTAAGAGAGAGAATGCGTTCTCTTAGCATAAGTTTCGAAAGACAATTGCGGCATTTCCATCGGGTGTATGTGTATTCCGTAAAGCACGCCTATTAATGACTATCCCAAGGGCCAAGGATCATAATTCATCGGATATTCTACCGCTTACCGTCATTCCTTTGCGTTCCATTTCATAATTAAAGGCTGACGAAGACCTTTGATTATCATTCACGATTCACCCTTTAGCCAACGGAAGTATTATGCAAATCTTAAGTGAATAATCTTAATAAAATGATCAGGGGAAAGTATCTTCTTCGTAAGCAATCAGGGGCGGATTGGGGAGAGATTCCGGCCCGGGAAAATACAAAGTATACCGGCCTTACCAATTTACCAAATATTTAATTTTAGCCAACATAATATTATTATGTATTACTATTTTAACATAACTACACGTTTGACAAGATATGAAATTTATAAAACTTTATTCGTAGTGTATATACATCGATATCAAATTTATTTTTATTTTTGAACAGTTTATGTTTACACATTTATAATAGTCCAAACTCCAAGTACTTATATATAACACAGTAAAAGTGAATAATTTAAATTACTAATGTTACGATTTTTGTATTTAATAAGAAAGGTTATTACCTATTCAATAATATTTAATAATGCGTTTTTAGACTTAAATAAAATCTTATAATTTACTTCCACTTAATATACCTGATAGGTAAATTAACAGAATCAACATGCAAAATGTATGTGTTTTACTATATTTTCTAAAAAAATGTTTTACTGTGGTTTATTCATAATAACATTATGTAGGTACTTCAATTCTAAACAATCAGAAAAATTGTATAGTTTTGTTTTCCTTTAGTATTATTATGTAATATAATATTGAGTAAAATGTTTTGTCTCCGTCTTAGTACAATCTAACAAATTATCGTTCACTATCTGTATTCACCGATCAGCCGAAACGATATAATAATATTTAGCTGTAGTAACTAAATATTATAGAAATTATTGTATACCTACGTAATGTTACTTCCCTATTATTCAATAATTTATAAATTCGCCTAAACGATCGGTTAATTTCTGACCCAAATGATATATGCTTTACTCAAGTTAATTTTGGATTATTCGCCCAAACGAATGACGTTCAAATTTTGTACACCCGAAATACGTGTACTACTGTATTAGTATACAGAATTAAAAAGTGTATAAAACAATTTTCGGAAATTTAAACACTGTTCAAAAGTTACAGCAAATCATAGTTTTTGAATATTACAGTGCTTACTGCTCAAATCAGGTTGACTTTTTCTATTTTCTACTTCCACGGGATGTCAAGTAAAGTAGACTTTTTCCGAAGTTTGTCGTTACCTAGAGATCACCCAATGTGGTTTTACATAACATATCAAGGGTTGTTTTCGATTTTAACTGTCCTAACTAGTGACCCCGCTATATTACATTTGCTGTTTTTGCTTTTCGAAAAATACTATATTTTTGCTTTCTATCTCTCATCGTTGCGCCATCATAGATTGCCTACCTGATATACCTACTATTGCATACTGTCCGCAATCCAATTCGTATTATCTTATTTTGAAAAATCGGGGAAAAAAATGCAAATTTACTGGGCTGGTACCTAATAGGAATTTAAGAATACATAGTTATTTGAAAAAGCGGCCCACCGGGAAAACTCCCGAATTCCCGGTGGCCCAATCCGCCCCTGTAATAGCAATCAAAATGAGAATCGTTTACGCCATCTTATAAGTCATTGTCCACCGATGCACTAAGCACATCACAGCGATATAAAAACGCTTATGCACGGGTGTTGTTTAGGTACGAAAGAGATGCCTATAGAGAAAACTATAAAAAAAATATAAATTAATGTTGCTTATATATCGCGAGGCATAATGTCTGGCTGTCGTCTGACGTCCAAAACCCACAACAAAAGAACCCCACGATTTGTTCTTGTTCGACCACTGTCTACAGAGCCCCTCCTGGGATAGATATTACAGTAAAATGTCATCTTGACATGCTTTCTACTCAGGATAACTTTCGCATGTCCATCAAAATTTAAATTAAAATCGAATTTTCCACCCCACGTCAAAATGTGACTCTGCGCGCATTTTCAATCTCTCTCACACTCTCTTATTTCAAGTCTCCCCACCCCGTTATCTCTCCCATAAATGTATACGAAGATAAAATATATGTACCTATTAGATTACAAGCACAATATATTAATGATATATTAGTTATAAGTTGGTAAACAATGTCTATAGTTTTATATTTTATGGTGAATAAATTATAAAATATATTATTTTGATATAATGAGTATACCACCTTTTCGTAGCTTAGTTCAGGTTACCAAAACTTCTACAATCCAAATTATACTATGTTCTGTGAATTATTTCTAAACAATTGCATAAAAAAAAAAAAAAAAAATGTAATAATAAGTGTTTCAAAAATTACTTTTACCTTTGTAAAATTGCCCTAACAGACGTTAATTAATAATAAATAATAATAAGTTTTTAAACACCAAACTAATACTAATAAATTAGTTTAAAAATATTGTTCTAATTTTAAATTTAATAAGATAAAATATTGGCTCTAATTTCCCTAATTAACAAAATTACACTTCCCATCTCGTCCACTCCATAATATCCTTTTCCAATTTACCTTACAACTTTTTTCTATTTCGCTACTTAATGTTTTTACACAAAATAATATTTGAATCAGTAATAATTCAAAAGTCATTTGGATATTGCTGTTGTAATAATATTGTTTTATCTCTAAATTCTGATGATGAATAAGTGAATAATTTGCAATGTAACTATGTAACCTGTGGAAAATCGTTCATTGGTGACGAAATTACAAACAATATAACAATATAACGAAATACGAGTCACAACTCATAACTAAGCTGACTGGCTCGTATAGTCGCGTATGTCGTATTTATCACAGAATATAACAATATTACTATATAGGTAATTTATATTTTTATAAATTTATAATAACTATTTTTTTTTAATTTCAACAGAAATATTTTTTATTAATGACAAAAAAAACAGTACCTAATCAGAAAGAATCTAGACACTAAGGGCCCTAATGCAGCCCTATTCCTTGCATTTTCGTATTTACACCACTGGCTCCTCCTAAACGGCTGCACCGATTTTGATGAAATTTTGTGTGTGTGTTTAAAGTGGGCCTTTGAATGGTTTGGATTCACAATTGGACCGGCCCAAACCGGGGAGATGCTCAAACAGAGATTTTGAGATTTACGATGGACATTTTTGTTTATAAATGGCTGCTATTCGTTATAGCAGGAATAATTAGTAGAAATTAGTATTTATTTATTACTAGCTGATCCCGTGCACTTCGTTTCCCGTTAAATGTACCAACTCTATATGACTCAAACTTTGTTCAATTCGTTATTTAATATTCGGTGTATGGTGTTCAAAATTTATTTTAACTCTTCTGTTGCAAGAGATACAAATTCTGATTCGCAGCTGTATATTATCAGGTAGGCAATCTAAACGCGGTAGATCGCGGACCCTGCTGTTTGTACGTAACTTTATAATTTAACTCTAAAGTATCAAAGTTATACCAAGTAGCAAGTATGTCACTGAACTCCTCCTAAAAGGCTGAACTAATTGTGAATGCCGAGTATGTAGACCAATATTTCCAACAAGACGTGGAATTGTTTTATGTATGTAACTTATATGTGAGTATAATTCTCTTAATATTTAAGTAATTGCGATACTTATAATATTAAAACACAGCATACAAAACAATTTAATGCATTGATTGAATACACTGATTTCACGGCAACCAATAATTATTATTATAATAGCTTTAAAACCCTTGGAGACCATTTATAAACAAAAATTTCCACAGTAAATCTCTAAATCCCTGTTTGAGCACATCCCCTGGTTGGACCTAGGGGGGTGATTTGTGAATTATAATCTAAATTATCCAGGGCGTCACCCAAACACATACAAAAAAATTCATTCAAATTGGTACAACCGTTTAGGAGGAGTTCAGTCACAACACACGTACAGAAGAATTATATATATAAAGATATATATATTTGTCAATATATTTCACATATTGACAAAAAATAATAATAAAAATCAGGAAACATGCCCGAATAACCAATAGCAACCAATATAATATAATACACTGTTGCGCCACTGTTGTATTTTTTACATCCAGATTTTCTACTTTTCAGGTAGATTTTCCTAAAATTTTCTTTCGTAAAAACCTTCCGTGGGAAAACAAAGGGTGCGGGATTAGCTAGTATATTTATAAATATTTTTAGTGTCAAATAATATTATTGTACAGATTGTAAATGTTCATATTTTAGATAAAAGGTAGACAAGTTGGTATAGGTTAGGTAGCAGTTAGGTCTGCTGTGCATTAGTTATTGAATATTATGTCATTGTAATGTATGTGTTAGATTTGAATTCAATGATATATCATTGCATATGAAAAACGATTCTGAGTGGAGACGGAGTGTCATCCTGTTCATATCATACTTTTATAAATAATCAAATTGAATAACTATAAAAACCACTGAATATCAAATATCGTAAACATTTTAAATTCAAAAACTCATAAAAAATTATAGTTACTTTTCGGTAGAAACACTTAAAAGGGGAATCTTCTATTAAAATGTCTAATGTTAGCTATGATGAACATTTTTTTTATAAATTTCTAAGTGAAAAAATAATTTCCATATTTCGAAATCTTGATGAAGTATTTCAAAATTTGAACTTAATATGCTTACAAAAAATAATTATGCCTATTACCTATGTATCATTAATATTTTTGAACTGCTACCAAAACAACTTTCGAGAAACCTTGCATTAAATGTTCCATCTTTTTTTACTGAGTGGAAAAGTTTTATCAACAATACGTCATAGGTACCTAATTTTAAGAAAATTTACAAAAATCGAAAAATTTTTCATGGTTGTAAATATTTCAAAAAGATTCCAAATATTGTGGAAATTTTATCATGTATAGAAAATGTTAATATAAATATTTGGTCAACGGTCATTAGTTTTTGAATCACACGATGATGCAAAAATGAATTGCCGGAAATCATTAGTTTTTATGGTATAGCCTTTACGAAATTCACGATTTTCGGTGTTTTACACTCATGTACAACGCTTATAGTTTAGGTAAATCGACGTTTTAAAAATTATGGTGTAAGAATAATTCACCCACCCATGGTAATTTTACATACTAAGTAGAGGGATATTTTCGATTTTAATACACTTAAAATTTCGAGTGTTTGAGCAAGAGCGCAACAAGAAGTGACGGGTGTCTATGAAAATACCAAAAATTCCTATTAGCTATAATTTAAAAATAAGTCTGACCACCAAATTCAGACTTCCCCATCGATTTCATCATGTTTAGCTTAATAGTTACGTTAAAACAAAATAAAGGTGGGTAAATGGATGTCACTCTGCTGTACAGTATACGGTATACCTATAGGTTACAAGTGTGAAGATCGTCACTGTATAATGGATGGTATTAATTTGAATTCAATGATATATTATCATTTTATATGCGAAAAACGATTCTAAGCGGTGACGGTTTGTCAGTCTGGATATTTTATATTGTTATTATTTATTATAGCCTGTAAGTTGTGAGCGATGAGCATACTGTACCTAGTACCTACCTATTGGAAACAAAGGGCGATTCTATAAATTCCACTGATACACTAGGTATATTAGTATTTTTAATCCATACAAATAAACGTAACTATTTACCAAGATTATTTTTTGAGCAAATGAATTATACTATTTTTAATTTTTGATTGTTAAAGCATTTAAGTTCAATCCAGCCTACATTACCTTTGCCGTGATGGAGTGATTCTCGTAATACAATTAAATAAAAATATAACATATATAAGAGAAAATATGTCATATTTTCCGGTAGGTAGCATACTATACAAATCAGGGGCAGACCTGAAGCTTGTTTAAGGGGATGGCAATAAGTAGGAATATTTTTGAGTGATGTATAAAGTACAATGGAAATTGTATTTCTATATTAATTAATAATTAACTATTATGAGTTCATATGCGAATCCAAGTTCAGTTTAAATACTCTGGTACATTGATTAACAATTATTGTAACTAATATAATTAATTAAATAATCTTTATTACAGTTTATAGATCTGACTTTTCTGAGTAGGTACACAAAAATATCATGTTTTAAATCCAAAAGTATACAACTTTAAGTTTGGCATAAATGCACTTCAGTTGCCAAGCTTTAAGGAGTTTTTTTCTTCAAAATACGTGTTTTTCATTATTAACTTTATGATACTTAAAAAAAAACTCTCAAACTTAATTTGTAAGTTATGGTCAAAAGACATTTTTTTTAAATTCTAAATGTTTTTTAAATAGTTTATTTTACGATGTAGATATACGGTGTGGTCACTTCCGATCTTTGATTAAGACATTTTTGAGTCTTTATTTTACGGCATCTAATGCGGGCATTGAAGGCCCATCCTTTAAATAATTCTGTGTAGCGGTACCTATATACGCATTAAAACTTAGAAACGAATGTAGCTTATTACTTCACATGCGATTTTTTGGAATATTTTATTATGGAAATGTTAGTATTATTAGGTATGCTTAATGTGTTGATGAAATCAGAATTTCTACATCGTATTATCTACATTGTGAAATTAAATATTGAAAAATGTTCAAGGGGTGGGGGATAACCGCCACGTTGCCCCCTCCCCCATAAATCCGCCCCTGACACGAATACCAGAATACTTATACTTTGTATACCTGTTCAGAATACGTATTTAGTAGATGGATTATTACTTATTCGTAATAAGTATTCGAATAATTTTCAAAAAATATATTGTCTAGAAATAAAATCGAATTACATATTTGTATTCGTTTATAAAATAAGACCGTCCATCTAGTAGAATACCATCATTTATGTTATGTAGAATGTTAAATGATTGTATTAAATAAATTAAAAAAAAATTTTTAAATTAAAAATTATCTTCAATTTCGGACGTTCACGAATCTATTTTTCAACTAAAACAGAATTTGAAAGATTCCTTGGAATTACGAATTTGTGTTTTTATGTATTATGAGTTATGAGTAGATATATTGTATATTATACAGGATAGCTACATCGGTAAATTTTGTTGTTAAATCCAGATTGTCCACTCGAAGATATTATAGAAATCATGTTATGAAGCTCTTTTTAAATACCTGCCGAACAAGGTTAAACTTATTTTTATACTCTGTAAATAGTGTTTTGATTATTATAGCACAAGTGCTGATAAATTACGAAACAAAATGGAGTAGAAACAGTGTTAAAATTACGCATGTGTGGATATAGATAAACGATTACTTGTATAATAACACTATATATATATAATAAGATTTCATTTCAAGTGCTTTATAGATGGGGAAAAAAACGCAGCAGCCACTCATGTCGCCGTATATGGGCATGTCGATTAAAAAACATAATATTAATAATATTATATGCAATAAACATTCGACACCAATGAAAACGATCGCTCATCTAGGTGTTCGAAATATATAATATTTAACACCCGATCACGTACTTGCTGTTAGGTTCCCCGAGCGTTTGACGGCGTTGCTGTTGCTGATGATCTGCTCGACTATCGAGTTTCCAACATCGTCCAATTCCAACACCTCCGTGTCATCTGCACACGATAAAAAATATAGCATCAAAAAATTATAAATCGAATTCCGTGAGATCAGAACACGATGTTGTCCCTAATCCGACACGTATAATTATTATTCGTAAAGGAATAATCCGTGTATTACATAGGTACTCGATCGTAATTATTATTATATTTACATCGGCGACAATGTTACCTTTGACGGAGCTGGTCGTGCTACCGACTGTTTGCAACGCGTACATGGTGGTCGGCCAATATTGGGTTCACTGTTTTGCTACACCACAACAATTACAACGGGATTTCGAGTTTACGTAACCAATATAAATTATATTAAAATGTATTATAATTCACAAATACTGTTATATTATATAGGTATACTATCACGCGTAACCTAAAACCGACTGCTGATTTCCAACCGAACGACGACGACGAGTGGATATCGAGTCGTACCTATTGTAGTTTGTAGTCGTTATCTCGAGAGCCACTCTCTCATCGTGTGGTACGCTCGGCTATTGGGGGTTTTCGCGTATCTCTCGCTCGACATTCGAATAGCTGCTGAACGAGCATGCCCGAAGTTGTACGTATCAAGTTTCACGAGACTTAGTTCGAAACCGTAGTGGCCTTGTGCGGGAATTTCAGTTGGATTTCGTACTGCGAACACGGCGAAATGGCGTGACATCTGTGTGAGATCTCGAACCTTAAAAAGCTTTGCGTTTTGGGTCTTCATTCTAGTGTAGGCACCATCAGTAGGTGCATGATATTTTCTTTGCTACCGCTACCGGACAAAGAAAACGTGAATAATGAAAAAAAAAACGCACGTCGAATATTATATTGTACACGATTTTTATTTATTCATATATTATATATTCAAAAGTCAGTCGTTAATGTTATGATACAAAGATAAAATGCGAAAAAAAAATTAGCACGCAAACAATAATTGTTAAGGCACTATATATGTATACATATAAATATTAAATAGTATATATGTATAAATCATACATACTGTTTTAAATGTAAGTTCTAATAAATATTAAAGGCACAAATTCGATGTTCAGTATTTTTATTTGCGAAAAAAAATAGTTAATTTATTTTTAAGTTCGAATTCACTGGTGGTTTTAGTGATGGAAGACTAGACGAAAATAATTAATATTTTAAGTGTATTTTTTCCTATTAAGCTCGTTTTCAAATTCAGAGATCTGTTGATTAATTTAAAATAGAAAATAATTATGTATACATCAAATAATATAATATTAAAATAAGATATTAACAATATAGAAAAAATATACAGAAAAGGAATTAAAACACATTTAACAAAAATAAATATTAGGAAGTTTCTGAGTAACATGTTTAAGTTAAAATTGTTTTTTTTTTTTTTGCTTACAATAAAGCTGCAGAAAATTAAACATTGAAAACAATGAATCTTTATTTACAAGATACTGAGGTCTACTCCAATTGTGTTAATAATTCATGACTCCCAAATAAAAAAAAAAAAAAAACAAAGTGTTAATTTACTATGATTTACACATCTATGGCAAGTGTTCTAATTTCTAACAAAAGCTGTAAAAACGACAGATACTCTGTGTTTAAGATTTTGTTAGTATACAACATGTAGTTTTGAACACATTTGGATATTAAGATTTGCCCATATAAGTAGGATTTTTGAATGTTGACGTGGCTTGTCTGTAGATTGGATTTTCAGCCTAAAAAAAAAAAATATGAATTTAATAAAAGGAAATGTTTTGTTTATTTAATAATACTTACTGTGTCCCATTTGGCAATCATACGCTCTTTTTCAAACTTCGCGAATTCTCGTCTATCATTAATTGTTGTTAGTAGTTTCCACAGCAGTAAGAGAGCCATTCCAATTAATACTATAGCTCCAATCACGCCCAATATAATACCTGAAATTATATATGACAATTAACTAACAATGTGCATAAACAATTTATAAATTTAATATATGGTATGTACCCATGAAGTAAACTTGAGGAGGACATTCACGTTCTTCTTGTGCTCGAATTACGATCTTTCCACTTTGATCATAAGTGTAAACATATGCAAAACGACAATCGTCTTGATCATAATATGAACACATATTTTCATCTTTGTCTTCATTAGCTAAATGTTAAAAATAATATTATAAAAATAAATGTTTTGTTAAGATAATGAGGTACTCATATTTTACCTTCAGCTACTTTTACTATGATTGGTTTGATTGTACAACTTTTTTCACATTCTTCAGGTGACATAGAACCAGTCTTGTACACGAGACATTGAATACATTCTTTAAATTCTTGACATCTACCCGGACAAGTCTAAATCACACAACAATTTAATAATAAATATTAAATAATATTAAATTTTACAAAAATGTTAGTTAAAAATTGATATGAAAACAAAATACAAATTTTATATAATAATTTTTTTATTGACTTACTGGGCATTTTTGACAGTATTTTCCAGAATATCTTATACCATTTTCTTCAGAGCACTTACATTGACCACATTCACAATTCCCACGACCCGAACATATTTCATTACTACCATCCATTATGCATGTTTCATTTGTAGCATGACAATCACATGATTCACCTGTCCATCCTGGGATACACTTGCATACACCACAGTCACATGTACCATAACCACCACATAAAGCACCACCAGATCGGTCACAGGAGAAATTATCACATTCACAGTATGTACCATAAACTCTCTAAAACATATTTTGAGTTATTAGTAACTTATCAACCTAAATAATTTACATAAAAAATAAATTTTACCTCCTCTGGATTAGATCTGGCTTGACAATCACATTGTCCACAGTTACATTCTCCACGACCTGAACAATTTATTTCCGAGTCATTGTTCAACCGACATCCAGATACCATGTATGTATCATTACCATGACGATTATTGTTAGCATCACATTCACACATACGACCAAAGTGCATGGAATCACATTCACAAACACCACACTTTAATGTTCCAGCTCCACGACAGTCGGGCGATTTCTCAAGATAGTCCTAAATTACATTTTAAATAATTAATCTATAGTATTTGGCACTATGAAGTTGCTACTTACAGGATGACCAACATTTTCACAATCGCATTCACACTGCATATCTAATGACACAGTTAATGATTCATTAATACCAACAGGGTAAATTTGAAAAGTCTGTGTCCAATCTTTGCGATTTGGTGGACATGATGTTACTTCGATTTCAGCTTGAAAATTGACTACAGTCCCAACTTTAAGTCCATCACATTTATTAGTTTGTTTTAACACACCATCTTTATCGAGACAGCTTGAATAATATGTGACTTTTATAGCACTGGATGCTGTATCTCTCATTTCCACAGAAGATGATATTTTCTATAATACAATCAATAGAAATTAAGATTCTATCACAAAGAGCAAGAGCATAGAATGTATTGTGATGATAAATAATAATATATTAGAAAATATAATATTTCTTACACTGTACTGATCTTTAACTAAATCAACAACATTTTCTGAATTTTCGGATAAAGTACCAGCTGAAGCTCCTTCGATATGTTGCATTAGACGTTCATAAACATTTATTTGTTCTCGTGTTACAGCAAAGATCATATTGATTGAGTTTTGCCTTACTTTTAAATTTATCTAAAAAATTGTTTAATCATATTACCATCAAAAGTAAAATAAGTAATAAACACTTCTGTATAGTTGTTACCTGTGATATTGATGGGTAATCTTGTAAAGACGAATGTGTGTAACTACCTCTATTATCGAGATGACAACGACCATCATTTGGTTTGATAATCCCACCAAGCTAAAGGTATAATGAATGGCTAAATGATTTAGAATGTAACTTAAGTAATAAAGAATCTTACTTTTCCATCACCAGCATAATGAAATCCAGCATCAGTTGAGAATAACAATAACCGCCTGGCGCGCTCCCTCCAACCAATTTGATCACGACAGACAATGGCTTGCATGATAGCATCAAAACCACCTTCTGGTGCATCTAAATTACCTGAAACTGGCGCTCTTTGGACCTCACCCTAAAGTAAGTATTATATTCAATGAATAAATGTATCAAACTAATATTTTACATGCATTTCATAACATAATTAATACTTTAACTCATAAAATAATTTAAAATTAATCATGCAACAGAAACATATAAACAAGCAGTAAGTCAATCACATTTTTAAGTAAAATAATTTAAAAAGTGGGCATGATAAATGACAGTTTATTAAATGTTAATAATAACAATTAAAATAATATATTTATTTTTGTCTTTATACATTTCTGAAAATTGGAAAGTGAAAAATACAAAATTATATTATATTAGTATTATTAAATAATGTTTATTCTTAATGATGCTGAATATTTTTCAATGGACTTACGGCAAATTTATTAGTATCTTGACTGAGAGACATGACATTTTGAAATCCGTATGGAGGAGCATCACAACGAGGACATGGCTTCACCAAGCTGGATATTATACAGGCACACAAAAAATTATTACAAAATAAGTTTTGTAATAATCACACAGTTACAGAATGATAGTGCAATACTATGTGCACAACAAGCTTATTATCCCTCATTAAACATAGATAGGCATATGGGTATGAATATGATTCATCAATTATAATTTATTTAAAACCAACAATATACTCCATGTATTTATTTAAAGTATAAAAAAATAGGTTAGGATAATGTTTTGCCTAGTGTGTGTATAAAAACATCTACAACAAATAAAAATATAAAAGCTAAGAAATATTATTTTTAAACTATCTAAACTACGCATGAAACTGATATACTCGTACAGTCGTACATATTGGACTTACAAGTCATGCAAATACATATTAAACAACTATAGCCTATAGGAGTATTTTATTTTAGCTAAATTACAATATCAAAAGTACTGTTTTTAAATCAATAGCATATTAAACTTTAGTTACTAAAAAAATATAATATTATGTACTATTAAAATAGTATATTACTTTATAAAATAATTATATATTTATTAAGTACTCTAAAATAAAAATACCGTCTCAAAATCGTAGAAAAATGTAAAATATATCTAAATTCATGATTCCAGATACAGAATTATCACCTTGATCAGTTTAAAAATAATGAATACCTAGGCATCGTTTGTAATTTTTATGAATAAGAAATAATAGAAGCAGCTTTCCATCAAAGCAATGTATTAATGGAGGGGTTCATAACATCACCTTTCCTCACCTAATGTTTCGGGAAAAATATTTTTGAATTCAATTTATTAGATAGCAAAAAAAAAAAAAAAAAATGTTTTCTACAAATGCCTATGTACTTGCGATTACCAAAAAGAGATTATTCAAATGTATATATACAACATTGATTTATTTTTTGATGGATTATACACATTTTGTCTTGAATTCATTTTGGATCAATAACTTACTGAGAATAAATCAGTGTTCGAATTCAACGACAACTGATTACGAAAACCATATGAATGAGCACAGAATTCGCATGGAGATTCAATTCTAACCCAAGAAAAATCAGGCAAAAATATATTTTATACTCATTCAAACAAATTTATGAAAACCAAAAACAACTATTCAACTTACTTTTTTGGCATTGTATTGACATATGGCATGACAACTTTGTCAACAAAGCTACCAAATCCAAGTCTAAAATTTGAGGTAATATTTCGCATGCTTTCAGCCAATAAATTTCCAAGAGCGGATAATTTTTCTTTGTCGTCTTCCATTGAATTAGATAAGTCCATCAAATAATATAAGTCCACAGGATAATCTTCCGCTTGTGCATAATTTACAGTTATTCTATGGGCTTCATCTAAAAATAATGTCATAAATTGTTATGAATATATACAATAATACAATATTTCAGAAAATAGCTTACTTATTCTAAGCTTAAGAGATACTTGTTGAGGAGAGATTTGTACAGCATCGTGTGTTGAACTTGCTGCTGATCCTTTAGAAGTCGAAGAAGAGGAGCCACTGGAACTACTAACACTAGACATATAAGAATTTGTATTTTTCCTGGCTTTTTGAAGTTCACGAGAATCCAACATCTTGTACTCATTTTTAGGATTATTAATATAGCGTTCATTACATTGTATCATGTTAGAGTTAATGTTTGATTGAAAACATCGTTTTCCATCAAATTTCTAAAGATAAAAAATAAAATTGCAATAATTTATAAAGTAATGAACAAACTTATAATAAATATAAATATTGGTGTTTCATAAACACTGTTAAAATAAATTGTTATGATTAAAACACGACAAAACAAAGAACATATATCAATGACAAATGTTTTTTTTTTGCTGAACGTACCGGTTGTGCACACCAAGCGCACGTTGGAGTTTGTATACATTCATGACAAGTCTGTTTAAGAACACAAGGATTCTGTCTGATTAATTGCTGTTGTATTTCATCTGCATAACAAAAGCCTAGTGTCAACAAGGCAACTGTCAAAATCATCATCATTAGTAATTTATTCATTTTGTTCGAATAATCTGAAAAAAAAATAAAAATTTTAATAAAAAATTAATTTTATTGTTATAATATATAGGTAGTATTTAATAATGCGTTACTAAATTAACAATCGATGAAAATATTTAAATTTATATTTTTTAACCAAATCATTTTTATAAAATATAATATTTTAAAACAAAGCAATATTTGGTCAATACTCAATAAGCCTTGTTTAAAAATAATACTCCACCTATGTAAAGAGGTGTGTTCATTTTTACGCCTACTATAAATAGATTTGTATATGCTTCGGTGTTTAATAGTGGAAATATAGTGGAAAGAAACTAGTTATGGGAGAAGGAACCCCAATATAACTTAAGATTGTTTGACAAAAGTAAAAAATACAAAAACGCTCATAAAGACTAAAGAGTATGAAGAGTATGAAGAGTTCGAATAGGCGAAGTCGAGTAAAATTTTAGGCAATTCATAAAAGCATTAGGGCATATCGCATATAGAAATAATGTTACAGTAAAGTTGTAAATTGTAATATATATTATATTATTTATACACTGTGCACAGTTTAATTGTTATATCGTTATATGATTTCATGAATAATACGACAAGGACACAAGGTGCGTGAAAGTAAGTAATGAAGTATACTGAAACTGAAATAGTGAGGTCTTAAGTGTTCGTAGAAAATGAAAATTGAAATGTACAAAAAAATATCTTTGAAAGACACCAGGCATTTGTATTATTGATGAAAATAAATATACGATTATTTCTAATACCTACGCACGTCAATAATGTACCGGATGATAACAGTTATAATGGGATCACATAGAATGATCGAGAACCATAAATGGAAACGTCACGTTGCGCACGTATTCCGTTCTAAAAACACAGAAATCGCGATGTTTTTAATGTGCGTCATAATTTTCTAAGCAATTTTAGAATTTAGATATCCGCTATCCGCTTGGGCGTAGTAAATAAAAGTTGTAGCTTGTAACTTATACAAGGCCTTACCCTTACGAAACAAGAAATATTATGTGGGAGGGGCTTATATCGTGTTGATAGCTTATACCACCGGCCAACCCCCAAATCGCTCAAGTCGTACTCAAAATTTGACATTAGATAGACACCAAGTTGTTTTCGAATGAAATTCGATTAATACGAAGACGTATAAGTGTAGAACGAAACGAATCTTAGATCGCAACGGTACCCGTTTATCCATTGTCGTACAATCTCTATTAATATTTACTTCCGCCGTCTTCCGGAACTGTTGTAATCACGTTTTAAATAATATGTACAATAATATAATAATAATAACATAATATTTTCTTATTCTTTATTTCGTTCATTCGTTGTATTTTTCCCGCGTTGCGCATTATGACTTATAAGTTTTTGGTCGTAAAATAGGAATGCGTCTTTTGGCCTACATGGCTCATTAATGTTGCACAGAGTCGACGGCCGCCGCATAGAACCACACCAAGGTCCACCTCTTCACCACTGCCCACCCCCCCTCAAAAAAAAAAATATATATAAATCTCGTCCCATCCACCGGTATTGCAAGATGCGATCGCTGTTAACGACGCTGCCATATGTGGCGTTCACTAACGAAAATGCGACTCGCGGAGCCGACAAACGTAACGTTTATCTCGGAAAATGCCGACGTCGAGTGACAAAAGCCTAGTCCGCGACTAGCACGCGACCCTGGCTCCGTTGGCGACCGACAAATGATTGAAAAACACGAACATGTGTCGTCGACGACGGCAGGTTGGGTGGCAATGCGTGGAAGGCGGCGCGAGGGAGACGGCAACGACGGCGTGGCCCGGACGAGGTGGCGCGGTCGGTACTTCATAGTCCATACAACAAAATAATGAACAAACCGACTTTATAGTTTATACGTCGTGGGCGCCTGGTGGAAACCAGTCCGTTCCCACACGACCGCTGGGCGCCTGGGCCGCGTACTGCTGCAATAAATTGCTGTCCGACTAGCTATTATTTTACTATGATACGATTTTTTTTTTACCATCAAAATTCGCCGCCGAGACAGAAACGCGTTATGACTTATGATATTATCAACAATTCCAAATTCTTATAACTACGGACTACGACATTTCCCAGTCTATTCAACGGGTTTAGTGATCAATATTGCTTTTATCCAAAACAAATCTACGATTTTCGCTTTTGGCAAGAAAATCCCAAAATCTGACAATTATACATCATTTATTAATCAATTGTCCTACTCTTTTCTCTTAACTCAATTTAAAAAAATTGTTTTCCTCTCACGGTTCCATCTTCTCTAATATTCATGCTCTTTTCTGTAACAGGGCCGCTCCAATTAAAGCCGTACTACATTTAATTCCCCATAGGTCATGTATGAGTTTACATATTTTAATATGTATGATAATTTATTTGAGTATTTGAGTATTTGTTTGACAAAAAAAATAAATTATTAGGTACATATAAGTATATAACTATATAAGTAATAAACATATTACACAATGGGATTGAATTATGGAAAATAATTTTAGTTTTGAAAACAATTGCTGGAAATAAATTATATGATCGTGAATTGAAAATTAAATTTAACTATAACTATAAGGTGGGAGGGAATGAGGGAAAAATCTTTGACATTTTTTATCGTCTCAACTTGCTTCACCTCTTCCACGGCCGTAAGCCGGAAATTGCGTTGTGTTGGCGATTATTTGTTTCGTGAAACGCGTGCGCATTTATCAATGAAATCATAGGATAAAAATATACAGATATTCATGTCCCCACCACCGCTAGACGATCACGTCACGCGTGACGATTGTACGAGAGTGAACAACAAAAGGGGTAAAAGAATGGTTTTTTCCTCTTCTCTATTCATCTTTAAAGGTCGCGGCAATGACGAGGTGTAAACTATTTTTCTACCTCCACCTGTTGTCGCGTACTCAGACAGCAAGGATTTAAAAAAAAATACCAGTTGAACGGCCACAGCCTTATAAGGATTTGATGGACAGTTATCCGGTGCATACGCGTGAGTGAGCGTGTGCGCGCGAGACTATGCATGTGTGTTACGGTTATGCAGGACCGGCTCAAGCGAAAATAGTGAACTAGGCGAAATCAAATTTTGCCGCCCCTAATAATATAATATTATCAGTATTTTGAAAATGCCGCCGTCTTACTAAAGTGCTGCTTATGTGCCGCCCTAGGCGTGGGCCTATGTCGCCTACCCCTTGAGCCGGGCCTGCGGTTATGCGATATCATATTTTCGTAACAGCTCGACACAAAATTACAAAACACTGTTTAGACCGAAAAGGCGAAAACCCACGGTCGTGATTGTTAATTACTGAATTAGGGAGACATTGACAACTTATTACTGTCAAATTGATATTCACTTAAATATTATTTGCATGTAGTACACGTTAACCAGCCATAATTCGGTGAATAAGTTTTTAATTTTAGTTTCACCCTGTAAACATTTAGAAAAATGTAAAATTTAAGAGCATGCCCGAGTCTTGCAACAACTGAAGCCTATAAGCCTATAGCAGCAAGCGCTATTACTATCGACGCAGGTTATTGCTTATTAGGCTAATGGGTTAGCGTTAGCTGAAGTTCTTCTTCCGTTCACGTTTTGATAACCCGCTATAAGATCGATCGGCAACGGGTGTCGTTATTATACTATCCATATTAAACCAATTTATTTTGTTTTTTGTACTCTACGTAGACGTATCAACGTATCGGTATCGTCGTCATAGTGCACATTAAAGACTGTACAGGACATTCCACCGTCGAGGTAAACCGTATTATTTTATTGGGTTAGGTTTAGGTATATTTGTACCAATCGTGGAATCAATTACAAATAGTTTTTAATTTACAAGTATAACATTCGAACCATTATCTATTTTCTATGTTACTATTTGCGTATGATATAAATCGTTAACGTTTAAAATATTATATTATAGGTCGTATCCTATAAGTCACAAAATAATCAATAATAATATTTTTCATTCGATTTAGAACAAAATTTATTATAGGCAATTTTAAATAATTTATGTGATACCCTCAAATAACCAACAGATATGTCTGAATAAAAAGTTTAGGTTTATTATACCACCTTATGTCTTCAAATAATTTAAGGCCGTAGTGCAACTACTCAACTACTGGTAGGGTTACTGGTCAGAAGTGTCGATAGCTGGGGCAATCAATATTAGCAATGGTGTCATAATAAGGGGCCCATAGGCGCAACTAGGGTAGCTAAAAATTCTGGGGCTACACCTCAACTTACAAAAATATTTATTTAAAATAACCCATAGGGGGCTTATATCTAAATCAATAAGAGTTATTTTGGGGGAGGCTAAATCTTATTTAGGGGACCAGAGGGCTAAGCCCCCTTAGTTCCGTCGCTCAATTAAGGGCCCCTACTGCCCCATCCAAACCAACAATAACTTATTTCCTTATTTGATTATCAATTTCACAACAAATAGGTATCAAAATCATAATATTTTGATCAATGAAAAAAGTTTTACGAAATACGTTCCAACCAATCCGTTAGGCATTAATAATAATAAAGTAAAATTGTCGAGGGATCAATGTAGAAAATATATAATATTATATATTAGGTATATTGTATACTATCTGCGATCGGCATTAATGTGTCATCAAAATGTTATTCTATTAATAGTGTATAGTCACTAGTCAGTGATGTAGGTACTAAAGAAATTCGTGTGGATCCGGTATATTATTATATTATCGACGGCTTTTCACGTATATGTATAGCTATTTGACAATGATAAAAACTTTAAAATCAAGGAAAAAAAATATCCCTCTTAATTCGTAATAATATTATTTTATCCAACTCCTTATTTTTAAGCCTCAGCGGTGGCGGTAAATTGTGTGAGGCTGCATTTTAACTGCACCGCGATCGTTATTCGTTGCAGTGTGTAAAATGTAAATTAATATAACAAGACGTATTTGTTTTTACCTAACGGAGATCGTTTTGAATTGTAAAATAAAACATGATAATTGAAAGTACCTACGTTACACATGATTTTACTACACTAATATTTGAATTAACTGATGTATTTTGAAATTTTCACACATTATTATTAGTAAGATAATAAGCATATTATTATGATAGATATTTATCAAATGGGTAAAAAAATTCGAGGTTTTGAATTCTCAACATTGGTCATTGGTTCAAACTTAAATAAATAATTTGTTTTTACTTTTTATAGTTTAGGTTTCTGGTACTTGGAAATGCCGTTGGTGAGTCACTATATTAAAATATTATGAAATGTCAATTACATAGGTAACATGAAAAAAAAAGAGTTACTTCACAGTTCATAATAGTTCAAAGTATTTAGACTGCCAAAATTACTAATAAATTATAAACCTGAATAATTGTAGATATAATGTATTTTTTTATTTGTATGTATACACAATACAAATTTAATATTGTGAAGGTGATAAAAGATTTTGGTTGCAAGTTAGTAGTTACTAATTACTAGATAGAACAATAATACTTATTTTAGAAGGCATTAAATATTTACATTTTTAGTAATTAACATTAAATTTAATTACAATTTATTAATATTGTACACGCAACATCAACTTTTATTTTGTAGATATTAAATAATAGATTTAGACATACATTTTCTGTGAATTAAACAAAATACTTAGATTTAGTTTATTAAAGGTACATAACAGTTTACATTTTACGTTATTGGTATATTCTACATTATATTTATTATTGAATAGGTATATGATATTATTATTATTTTGTTCTGTTTTTATAAATCTTAATAAAATATATTCTATGAACTTGACGGCTAATCAGGAAAATTAAGCATAATATATTAAATTACAAAACATTTATATATCAATAAAATAATTATAGCTTACAATGTAAGTATAATAAAATAATCATAAATACTAAAAATTGTATAGAAAAATAATTTAACATATTATTATTTACTCTCCGCACAGCTTATTTTAATAATAGATTTGACCTACTTCATAGTAATACATTAGTCTTACAAAACAAAATGCCTATAAAATGAGGGCCAAGTTTAAGTAGAAGTTTTATTCAGATATTAGGTTTGGTTAAATAAAGGTGTATAATTAAACGATTTCATTGTTTACAAGTTACAAAAGAAGTTTTATTTAATGTACTATTATGTTTAATATTATGTAGGTTACAAAGGAGTGATAGCGTAAAATATACATAATGCCCATGTGTATAATCAATACTTTATAATTTATTAGAATGTATATAACTTATATTTTTGTAAAACCATATTTAAGGATTATTATCATTATTACAAAAATTTAAAAAACTCAGAAACAAATTATCAGAATTTTTGATTTAGATACATCAACATTTTCAAGAAAATTTCCCTCTATATAATTTGCAGAGAAAGGGGGGGGGGGGATTCTCATTTAAAAAGTAGATGTTTGTATTGCCACAGAACACTCCTTAAATAGTAAAAATAATATCAGGAATTTGAAAATCTGGTCTTTAGTATACCTACTTAAAAATTCTAAAACTCAAAATTGGAATAAATGTAATATTAAAGGAAAAAATGGAGGTGAGCATGTTTAAAAAATTACACTGCATAGTTAAATCTTATAGACAGGGGTAGACAATTTATATTTATAAGCTATTATTATTTCTTAATTATTAATATCATTAATATTAACAATAATTTAGTGATAAATGAACTAGTTTTTTTAGAAAACAGAATTTTTTCCTACCATCTTAATCAAGATATTAGGTATAGGTGTTACCTATACAAATACTATTATTAATTACTTAATAATTTTAGAAGCTTTTTTTGTAAGTGTGTTTTTATTAAGTTTTTCTTCATATTAGTAGTAGGTTAGGTTAGACACCATGAAAAATCAATAATAGGTACCTTAGCTGGTAATTTTTAAATCAATTATCTTAATAGATATTGTTTCCTGTGTTTTGTGATGGATTGAGATTTAGATATATATTATAATAGGTACTTACTTGTAAATCAATTAGGTAATAACTAATAGCAAAAACAATATACCTACA
>CARXXK010000001.1:54635098-54831413 GCA_949089665.1 Macrosiphum euphorbiae | reverse complement strand
CACTTATTATTAATATTATTGATAAGGGGCAATACTAAAACCCGCGACGGGACCGGACCAATATTCCATTCCACATGTGATAACAAAAACAGTATTACCTAAACATGCCCAGCGAAAAAAATTCTTTTTAATTAGGACTCATATTATAATATTTATTTAGTGATGGGACTAGTCGTTCACTTAGGTGAACTACAAAAGGTTCGGTTCGGTTAGTTAACTTATAAGATATAGGCAATATAGGTATACAGTATACAGTGTAAAATGAACGATGAACGACGTCGTTCTAATCAGTGCCGCAATAACCGGGTGTGTTGCGTGTGTGAAACACACGGGCCCAGGGCCTCAACTCATGATGGGGGGCCCAATGATAAAAATTAACAAATATATTGAAAGAAAAAAATAAAACCATTTTGTTATTAATAAAGATTGAACAATAGATCGGTTTTGTTTTTTACACAACATTATCATACAACAACGTTTCTTTTGCTAAAAATAGAAAAATAAGACTAAAAATATAGATTAAACCATGGCTTAAATATACAAGGTTATTGCACATAGCCATTATTGTTATCAAATAAAATAAAATGGCAGCGTAAGGGTCACGATTCTTTATCAATTATTGTTATCACTTAATTATATAATGTATAATGTATATATTCATATAATATACAGCCAATCAAAACATCGCCCCTTACACTGCCATTTTAATTTCTTAACAAGATAAAACGATTTAGTGGGGGTACTACTGCAATAACCTTGTATATTTAAGCCATGGATTAAACTAAGAGTATAGATTTGATCCATATTGAAAGACAACAAACAAATGATATTCACATAGAAAATATAATTGACAATTTTGCAAACAAAAGGCAAATAAAATGAATTTTTGAAAGTGCGAGTAGCTACAGTATTTATTTTTGAGTTTCTAATTGACTGTTAATGTATGGTATGCATTGGCGCAAATAGTGGGAGGGCTTGGGGGGGACTTAGTCCATTGAAATTTCGGTCAAGTCTCCCCAGTTCAAAATCTAGTAATTAGTACTAATTTTTATATTCTGTGGTACTAAGAAATACGGCCTATGGGGAAGGGGCTTGAGTCCCCCCAAAAAATTTGAGGCTATGGTGGTATGTTCAATTTATTTGTTATTTGATAATTATTTATATTAAATATTTTAAAATGAATAAAAAAGCTACAAATTATTACATTTATTTATTTGTAAATACATAGGTACTAATAGGTACCTACGTATTTATTTGTAAATACATAGGTACTAATAGGTACCTACGTGTTTTAATTATGTTAACCTTATTTTGTATGAGTAAAAACTCAAAATTCCAAAGTATGTTTTCAAATTTGGAAAAATAAATTTTTCATTCATTTTATTTACACACGGGCCCAAATTGGTGTAGTTTCGGCACTGGTTCTAATGTGAACTAATTCGAATCGTTCACTTCGGTGAATAGTTCAATTGACCTAGGTCGTTCACAAACGACACATCTCTAATAATAATTAATATATTTAAATATAAAATTATTATATTATTAAATATATAACTTAATTATAAATTAATTACATAGATTAACCAAAAATATTTTAGAAAAAAATATGTATTCTTATAATCTTATGAAAACAATACAGAATTACAGGTTACAGCAAAATAGTTTCACAGCTATGGTGTTTCCGGTTTCGAACATGACGATCTGCAGACTGCAATTAAGTCCCAAGTGATTTAAGATTTATAAAACGTATATCAAAATTTTAAGTATATTATACGGTATCTTTTGGAAAAAAAATTATGAAAAACTATAAATCGCAGAAACGGGATGGGATTCCACCGCCACAGGCGCGCGTAATTAGTTCAATATTTTGACGGGACGACTGGACGAGCGGTAGTTAATTCAAAAATGATTTAAAACCTAAACAACGTAAGAATATATGTTGGACATTTTATTTTAATTTTAGATTCTGAGTGGAACGACGAATGTATTGATTTTACAATGATGTGTGTTTTTTAAGATTCTGAGTGAAACGATGAATGTATTGATTTTACAATGATGTGTGTTTTTTTTTTTTTATTTTTTTTTTGTGTTTGTCATCACGTTTTAGGACATTAAAAGTGCTTGGATTTTCTTCAACAGTAGCTTTTCTGATAGGAAAGTGAATCTAGTTGGTACTTTGGGGGGGTCAAAAGTAAAAATTGCTCAGTAGTTTTTACAAGCGCCGGGAAAAACAACATAAAAATTAAGGAAAAACGGGAATTTTTAACCAAAATCGGTTTTCCAAAAAATTGATTTTGGTTTTTGGTGTAACTCTAAAAGAAATGAACGTATATACATGAAATTTTCACTGATTGTTTATATTTGCATTTTATATACACGATAACATTTTCAAAATATTTTGATTTATTTTGAACTGTTTAGGGACATTTTCATTTTCCATTTTTTTTTAGTTTTTTTTCTAAAAATATCAATAAAATTTTATTTGTTGGTTAAAAAAGCTTGAAAATTTAATACAAGGCTCCTACTATATTGTAACAATGGCATTTGAAAAATATTAAAAATCCTTAGTCACAGTTTTTTCTTATAGGCATTTAAAGTGCAAAAATTGACAAAATATGGAAAAATCACGAAAATTAGCAAATTATTTTGAGTTAAGAATTCGTAAAAATTTTTCTTTTTAAATCTGAGGCTTTAAAATGTAATACAAGATTACTCATAAGTTTGTCTACCTTTATCAATAAAAAAATCTCTACCGGACAGTCAAATTAAATTTTGATGAGCGTTTGAAATTCATATTTTTACAACATTGGATATTTGGATATTCATTCGATTTCTCATGTAGCGATTTCCTTATTTTGTTGTAATTCAAAAACGAATAACTGTAGATACATGAAAATTTCACTGAATATTTATATTAGCATTTCCTATACACCATACAGTTTTGAAAATATTTTGACTCTTTTTGAGCTGTTTACGGACATTTACAGTTTTCAATTTTTTTTAGTTTTTTTTTCTATAAAGATCAATTAAGTTTTACCAGTTTGCCTGTATGGGCCAAAAAGTGTAACAATATTTAATACAAGGCTCCTGATATACTGTTACAATAGCAGTTGAAAAATATTAAAAATACATTAGGCACAGTTTTTTTTTATAAGCATTTAAAGATCAAAAATTGACAAAATATGGAAAAATCACGAAAATAAGCAAATTATTTTGAGTTAAGAATTCGTAAAAATTTTTCTTTTTAAATCTAAGATTTGAAAATGTAATACAAGATTAATCATAAGTTTGTCTACCTTTATCAATAAAAAAATCTCTACCGGAAAATCAAATTAAATTTTTATGAGCGTTTGAAATTCAAATTTTTACAACATTGGATATTCACTCGATTTCTCATGTAGCGATTTCCTTATTTTGTTGTAATTCAAAAACGAATAACTGTAGATACATGACAATTTCACTGAATGTTTATATTAGCATTTCCTATACACTGTACAATTGTGAAAATATTTAGACTCTTTTTGAGCTGTTTACAGACATTTTCAGTTTTCAATTTTTTTAGTTTTTTTTTCTATGAATATCAATAAAGTTTTATCTGTATGGGCCAAAAAGTGTAACAATTTAATACAAGGCTCCTGATATACTGTTACAATAGCAGTTGAAAAATATTAAAAATACATAGGCACAGTTTTTTTTTATAAGCATTTAAAAATCGAATTTTGACAAAATTATCAAAATCTCGAAAATTATCAATCATTGTAATTAATAAATTATAAAATGTTCAGTTTTTGTAAATAAAGATTGCAAATTTAAAACAAATAAGGTTTTCATAAATATTTCATACTGTAACCAAAAAATCTAAAAATATATGAACACAGTTATTTTTTACAGACATTTTAAATTCAAATTTGGACGAAATTACATAATAAAAAACCTAGAATAACTATTTTAGTTATTTTGTTATGATTGTATAATATTATTCATGGGTACTTGAAACTTCTAAAGTATACTACTTTATAATCTATGATAGTATCACGGTTTGTTGTTGATGTATAACGTGTTATAACTACTTATAAGTACCTAATGGATATTGTGATATGATTAATTTGGAATTTATTGTAGGTAGGTACCTATTATATGGGTCAATTTTTTGTTTAATACCATAGATTATAGATATGTATATAATATGTCTTATACCTATACTGACATACCGTCGCCGCTCAGAATCGTTTTTCTTATACAATGATAATATATCGTTGAATTCAAATTTAATATCATCCATCATACAGTGACCCACTTGCCCACCTTTTTTATATTGATATTGTTTTAATAATCACAATAGTGATTATATTGTATGCCATTTAGTTTATCATAAATTACCTACTTATTTAAATATATTTAGTTTAATTATTTTATTGATCTCCCTAAATTATCTTAATGTGAATGACATTTATCAATTAATTTTATTAACTATAATTTTTAATAATGGTTCTATTTAAGTAGGTATTTTAGTTTATCTTATGAGTTATGGTATTTAGATTTAAGAAATCCAAATATCATCTATATTCATTTTAAGCTTTTAAGATACGTTTTTAAACCGATTTTGCTTAAAAATTTCTGGTTTCCTTTTTTTTTTTTTTTGTAATTAAAATATTTATTCAATCTGTTTCAATACATGAACAATAAGAACAATTGATGAAAGTAAAAATAAAATAAAATAAAAATAAATGACAGATTATCCCGAATGTAGAGGCCTCCCAGCGGAGGTACTACGACATGAGTAGGACTAAATTAGGCTAGCAGGTCGCGACGCCACTGTCTTTTAAGTCTTTTAACTGGGTTACCTGGGATAGAAGCAGATGATAGGTCGGAGATTAACGGATTCTTATGGTGAGCTAGGCGGTTATTGAAACGTTTATAATGAGTTTTGGCTAGTTCAGAGACAAATGGTATTTTGAGATCAGTGTGGAGGGTGTGGTTAGAGACATAGAATGGTGCTTTTAGAATTGTGCGTAGAGTTTTGGATTGGAATCTTTGAATGCGGTTGATGTTGGAGATTTTGGCAGCGCCCCATAGTTGAATCCCATAAGTCCAGATGGGTCTGAGTAGGAGTTTGTAGAGCAGGAGTTTGTTGGAAGGTTTCATGTGCTTTGATGTTAGAAGTGGACGAAGGAGCCGGAAGCGGTCATTTAGTGTACGAGTTTTGTTAATTATGTGAGGTTTCCAAGTGAGACGGCGGTCGATAAGGATACCGAGGTAACGTACGCATTGCGCAGGGGGAAGTGGTTGGTTGTTGAGATAAAGTGTTGGACATACTCCTTGACGAAGTGCAAAGGTACCGTGGATGGACTTAGTTTCGTTCATTTTTACTCCCCATGTTTTGTACCACGATTCAAGGGAGAAGAGATGATCTTGTATGTAGGAGGAGGCTAAAACAGGATCAGGGCTGGTTGTTAGTATGGCTTTGTCGTCAGCAAAATCACCGACTAAGGTATGGGGTGAAGTAGGCTGGTCGGAGATGTAGAGATTGAAGAGTAGGGGAGCAATTACTGCGCCTTGTGGAACGCCTGCTTTTATTTCAGTAGGAGAGGAGAAGGAAGAACCTACACGTACGGAGAAGAACCGATCTTCGAGGTAGGATTTGAGGATCAGATAGTAGTGACTAGGAAGGATAGGTTTTAATTTATATAGGAGGCCTGAGTGCCAGACTCTATCGAAAGCTTGGGAGACGTCAAGGAAAGCACCAGTGCAGTATAATTTTTCCTCTAGGGCAAATGAAATTTTGTCAACCAGGCGATGAATCTGATGGATCGTTGAGTGACTGTTGCGAAAACCAAATTGAGTCAGGTAGTATTTTAGCTTCATCAACTATTGGCAGTATTCGTTTGAGAAAAAGTTTTTCAAATTGTTTGGAGAGAGTTGGTAGGAGACTTATAGGCCTATATGAGGAAGGACAGTCAAGGGGTTTTTTTGGTTTTGGTATTAGTATTATGATAGAATATTTCCATAATATAGGAAAGTATGATAAACGAAGCATAGCATTGTAAATTTGTGTTAGGAAAATTATGGTTTTTCTGGGAAGGTGTTTGACCACTTCCGTCGAAATTAAGTCAAAACCAGGAGATTTTTTCGGTGAGTTTTTCTTAAGATTAAATTCAACTTCACCAGGGGTAAAAGCTCTAGGAGGCGGATACATTGGAAGAGGAGAGTTAAGATAGCTTTCAACTTCCTGGATTTTGGTTGGAGAGATAATATTGTGATGTGGTTGAAATGTGTTAGATAGGTGGTTGGCAAATATGTTGGCTTGAGATTGTTCAGACAGTGCCCAGCTACCATCAGCATTACGTAGAGTAGGGGGAGAATTGTGAATTCGTAGTAGTTTCCTAGTGGCTTTCCATAGGTTAGGTTTCCTTAATTTTTTTTTTGTCGGTGCTTTTGAACACTACTTGGAATATCTTTTTGATCTCCCCAATGCACCAACTAGAATCACTTTCCCATCGAACAAGATACTGTTGTCTGTTGAAGAAAATCGAAGTAGTTTTACTTCCCCGAACGGTGGTGACAGACACAAAAAACCCACATCATTGTTCAATCAATACATTCATCGTTCCATTCAGAATCTAAAATTAAGGAAAAACGGGAATTTTCACCTAAAAATGTTTAACCGATGTTTAGCAAAATAAATTTTGGTTTTTGGTGCAACTCTAAAACAAATGATCGTAGCTGATACATGACATTTTCACAAAAATTTTATATTTGCATTTGTAGAGGAATCATTTTCACTCATTTAAAAATTATTTTGATTTAAAAGTTAATATAACTTTTATATTTATTATTTTATACCTAAAATTTTAAAAATAAAATAAAAGATTCTTTATAAGTTGTTATTATAGAAGTTGAAAATATTAAAGATAAATAGGTACGATACTACGATTTTTTATTATGGGCATTTAAAGTTAAAATTTTGACAAAATTCGTCAAAATCTTTAAAAATTGAAAACTATTTTCTAGTTTAAAATGTATCAAAAATTCAATTTTTTTTTTAGCAAAGGATTAAATTATATTTATACAGTAGGTAGAATTATTATTTACCGAAAAAATTGCATTTGCAAAAGCCATTGTGTGTATAAAATATAATGATATACATCAAAAGTATCTACGAAAATATTTTTATAATTTTATAACAAAATAACAATAAAAAAGTTAGTCTTTGTTTACACTTCTAATTTTGTCCAAATTTGAATATAAAATATCAATAAAAAGAATCTGTTAATTTATATTTTAGATTAAAGTAAAAGTATGAACTTTAGAATTTTAGATACCTTGTTTCAAATATCAATCCTTAGCTATAAAAAGAAAAAAAAATGTATGAATCTACTAGGCATTAGTAGTTGGGCATTAGTAATACAGTAGATTCATACATTTTTATAGTACCTAATATAAATTACTTTAATCTCAATAAAATCCTAAAATATACTTATAAAAAATTATAGGATGATAGACGATCTTCTCTCAGAATGGTTTTTCGTATGCCCACAATGATTGTATATTCTTGAATTCAAATTTAATACATCCATTATTTTTTAAGTAACTTTATTGATTGAAGAATAAATAAATGTCATTATAATTTTATTTGAGTGACGAGTAAAGTAGGTAGGTAACTTAACTATTTTATTAATTTAATTTAATTTTTTTAATTTTTAAAATATTGAAATTCTATAGGTAAGATTATTTTCATATGCATTTAAGGCTCTGTCAAACAAAACGCTTTATAACGCTCGTTAAAGCGGTAAATGGCACGTGGTGCTTTCACGCGCGTGATTAACGCCGCGTTGTAACAAATTACAAAATCAACTGACGTAAAAATAACGCTTTCTGTTTGACAGACCCTTTAAAGTTCGAATTTTGACAAAACCTGACCTTTGAGTTCTATAAATGTCATAGATTTTACATCAAGTAAAAGATGACAAAAAATGTATTGAAAAAATAAATTACAGTTTATAATTTTATTTTACCATTAAATATTATTAAATACCAAGCATTAAAAATTAAAATTGTATAGCGCTTAAATACCTACCCAAAAACGTATAAACAATATAGGTACCTACTTTTATGATACTGAGCAAACAATTTAAAAGAAAATCTTAATGAAAATTACATTTTTTTACAAAACATACCATATTATTAAAGGGCTTAACTGCATTCCACCAGATGCATGGACTATTATAGCTGGGCAAATATGTAATGTTTTTACTAATTTCGGTACCCAGGCTAGTAAGTTAATATATTCTAGGTAGGTTGTAGGTATTTAATTTACGTTTTTAATAATATACAGAATAATGTATTTAAATAATGTACTTAGGGCCGTTCTTACAATGTCCGGTAAAGTGTCGGTTAACGCTAACCGACTGATAACAGATTTTAGGCAGAATTCTTCCGGTTAAGTGTCGGTTAACTTTAACCGGACGTCGTAAGAACGGCCCTAAGTATAAAGTATTTTATGTGTACAAGGATAACAATATTTTGGCCCGTTCAGGCCACACTGTTTTTTTTATCACCTTGTGGAATGGAATCGGTCTCGTACTCTCGTCCCATCACGGGTTTTAGTAATTAGCAGTTAGCACGGCTTTAGAATTAGTATTACCCGGTTTAAATATTAAGTACGGATCTACTTGTATTGTGTAAACGTATGTTAATTATTTAATATTCTAATATGTTATAATGGTCGATACTATTCAATATACCATACATAATATACGTGTTTTCTCGAACGATTGTTTTATACCGATATATTCATCGTTACACTCAAATTTGTATCTTGAATAACATGTTTATGAAATATACACTTATACACGTCGTCATGAAAAAATGCGTAATCGTACAAGCTATAAAATCTAAAGAGGGTCATGGTTCCAAATAATGCATATATTTCCAAAAAACATGAATAATCCCTTTACTACGGGTTTAAGTAGGGCACATAGATTATACGTAGAGCCTTAGGGCCGATTTCACCAACACAGTTCAAGTAGAAACCCTAGCGTACGCAGCGCAGCCTGTGGTTTTTTGATCTTGCGACTCATTTCGGGACGTTATCAGAAGCGAAGTTTGGTCTCTTTATTCTACTCTTCATGTCTTCCACAATAATATGATTAATCATTTCTATTATTACTGATAAGCGTCCTCTTTCTTTTCCGCGATCGCAAAATCGCATAGCGTCGAGCGTCGCATAGAAGCTTCTCCTGTTTAACAGTAAGCCGTTCTCGGTTTTTCCTATTGACTATTGCCCATATTTTTCGTAGTTCATCTGAATTTCAAAAGGAAATGGTTGATTAATCTAGTGGTATTATATTATTTCTATTTATTTGATGTCTCCTACACTAAGATGTGGATACGTTACTACGTTAGACATAATTGTTTGTGAGTATTTGGTAATATTCTATTATCCCGTAGTTAGTCGCGCTATGATCAAAATTTTCACACTTTTTTACTTACTTCTTGAATAAAACATAAATTTTACATTTCAATCATTGATACGCAATATACCTTTTACGAATATTATTAAAAATACTATTATAATATTCTAAATAAATTTAACAACTTGGCTTCCAAGGGTTTTTTGAAAACTTCAATTACCTGCCATGAGTCTCCAGACAATTTTTACATTCCAATTTTTTTTTTAAATATTATTCATTTGATGTAGAAGGAAAAACTTTTTTAACTATATTATATAAATTGTAAAAACTGTTTGAAATAATTATTTGTTTTGATATTATTAAACAAAAGGTATGAAACGTTTTTATTATTGAAAAATAACGACTTCCATGAGACTAATGACGTAATATGACTAATTTTGCTTTAAATAAACTGATAGAATCCTAACTTACTAATTGTGATATTATGTTTTCTTTCAGAATCAACCTCTATCGATTGTTGTTCACATTCATACCCACAATATGGACATAAAATGCATCTTTTAATTGTGAGATAAAATTCTATTTTGTGTTTAATTTATCTGCTTCATTTACATTACAATATTATTATTAGAGTTAACTAAGTTTCGATATCACACCAAATACAATTGTATGAAATGTTTATGAGATTTTACCTTAAGAGTTACGATTAGGTTAGGTGTCACATACATTAGTCATTTGAATATAATATTCATATATTTAATCTACCAATAAAAATAAAAATAGAAAAACCTCAGCAGATCATACCCTTTAAACTTTAGGTCACCCATAGCTTAACCACATTAATTGCATGTACTGTTTAATTGTTTTTATTGCTATATTAGGTAGTAGTAATAACTTATAAAAATAGTTATAGCATTATAGGTCTTATTATTTTTTTGTTTGAAATATATATATTGAACAATATCATTATAGATATTTCCCTTGTACATAATTTAATTGTATAGTATAATAGTGATCAAATCTGTTATATGAGTCCGTAGGTTCTAATAATCAAAGAGGTTTTCATTAGCTAACTCCAAGTTGTAGTTGTGTAACTATATAGTCTGCACTATAACAGATTATTGCCGGTATAGGCGTCTCTACGGTGGCTGTCTGGGCTGCCCCTGCAATTTTTGAAAGGTGCCGGTCAACCCAGTTTTAAGTCAGAAGGGTTACAATATTTCTTTTTTTTTTAAAACTTGATTTTTTTGTGGGTATCGTTATAATTACCATTTACTTACAAAGATTGATATCCTGACTTCCGAAATCAGAAAAACTTACTATAAAGACTTGAGACAGACGACGACTGTATAGTACGCATTTAGGTATTATTGATATTATTATACTATTTTTGATTTGTAGCTAGGAGGTGTAATCCAAGACTGTAGATGAATAATATTTCTGAAGTTACTGCAGATTATTATTGTAAATAGATCATTTAGACTTTTTTTAAATTATATAAATATTTCATTGTGGAGGGTTGGGGCTTAAAAAAATATAAAGCAAACTTATTAGCTAGGCTGCCCCTGCGGATGAAGTCTAGTCACGCCTATGATTATCGGCTCATAATTTATTCAAAGTTTTCAGAATGGTCCATGGTTCTCAATTGGTGTGTCCATGCATCCCCACCCATAAACAGCTCTCACCGCCGTATTTACGGTAGCACCAAAAATTATCAGTGTGACATTGATCAAAAACAGTCACCGACGATTATGAGCTATAACAACACTTGGGGGGGTTTAATGAAATTCGGCGGCTTAGTCTCCACCCTGTTCACTCTTAACCTGAAATAGGGTGGCCAGTATCCACATTTTTTTTGGTTTTTTAAAATAATAGAAAAGTCAACCGTTTTTAATCAACAAAAAACCTAACTATTATTCTTTTATAATATATTTATATTTAATCTTGTAAAATATAAAAATTTTTTTTTTGACAGATGGACGATTCAATACAAAATCAAATAACCAATTTAAAAACAAAACAAAATAATACATTTATTCGTAGATAAATTCAATTTAAAATGTCTTCTAGTAGTCCTCCAGTGGATTATCAAAAGCCTGTAAAAGTCAAATCTCGGTGGACACAATCTTGTCAGATAGACATGTTGATGGAAGAGTCACAGTCTTCATTAGATATGTCTGATACTGTTACAGATGTTTCATCAAGTGATTCAAATGATAGTACAGATTATAGTTCTGAATTTAACTCTTTGGAATTAAGAAAATCTCGTAGGACTAGTACTAATAGAACAAACTATAGACAATCAAATCGGAAAAAACAAAAAATCACTTCCAAAATTTTTAATGAAAAAGAATATAAAGAGAAACAATTGTCTACTACGTCTGAAAATGATCAGGAAGAAAAATTTAAATACAATATTTCACAAGAATCTAATATTAAAAGAAATACTTCAGTGGACTGGAACACTATTTCAATTTTTCAATCAAAGAGTGTTAGTAATATAAGTGAAAATATTGATAAATTACCAACAAAGCCTATTCGTCGAGCCTCTGTACCATGGAAGTTAAAATTCTCATTTACAAAAGATTTATTAAAGGATAATATTAGGTTACTAGAAAAAGATAACTATTATAATCTTTCTAATGATATCAAATATTTAAATTTAGATAAGATGCTATTAAGTGAAGATAAAAAATTAACTCAAAAAGAGAATACAACAAATAAAAATACTTCCCAACAATCATATTGTATAAATGTCTGCAATTTAAATTGTAGAGATTTTGATGGTTTGAGCAAAAAAATACTAAACATTGAAGTATCTGCAGAAAATAAGCTTAAGCAATCCCATGAATTAAATATGGATGTAAACCACTTCAATGAAAAATATCAAAACACTAATTTGGAGGTACCTAAAACGTTTTTATTTAAATCGAAAAATTTGAAATGTAATCCTAACTATAAACTCAGAGAAATTCGTTCCAAAAGTTGTGATTCTATATTGAAAAAAACTTATTATTCATTTAAACGTTGTAAAAGTTATGATAGTTTAAATCAATTAAAAGATTCTGTGATTGATGGTTTTAAATTACAAAAACCTGAAAAAAAATCTCCAAAAAAAAAAAGACGACAGTCAAAAAGAATTAAACCTAAAAATAATTATATAGAAATACTTGATGATATGAAAGTTCCAGAAGTTAATTATAATCTAGTAGCTGATGAAATTTACAAAGAACACAAAAATCAACTACTTGAAGCAAGAATTAATGATATAGAATTTGATGAAAAGTTAAAAGCTACCAATTTTACATTAGTTGATGAAAATATATACAGACCTAATAGGTAAGAAATACACAATTAAATTATCATTAAAAATTAAAAAACACTTGCTGCATGTCATATTTGTTTATATTAAAAAAGAAATCTTAAAAATGTAGAATATTATCTAAGTACGACATACATTCTTATAATATGACCAAAAGCAAATGGTTTAATCATAATTATAATGGTGTTAACGTTTTAGTACATTGAACAATACTAGTTATATAATGCCAATTTGAGTCATTGAGCATATGTGAATGATGTTATATGATGCCAATGGCGTTCTACGCAGTGAACATATTAAAGTATTATAAAATCTATTTAATGGTATTTTTATAATATCATTGGATTTTATACAGATATATTTGTTTTTATTAATTGATTATCTTTTTACTTTATCTTTATATAATCATTTGACTATTATATCATTTTACCTTTTAATGTAATATAAAGTGGTATTTTATTAATTTATCGTAGATAAGAGTTAAGTTGTAAGAAAAACTATTTGTTGTACAATAATATATAATGTAAATGCTTAAAACATATCATTTCTCTAGATTAGATATTGAATCCTTATAGTAGGTCTGTTTTAAGGCAATCATTTTTTTAATTTTCTCAGCATTTTTCTGAAAATAACAAAAAAAAAACATTTTGGAAAGTAAATGGATTACAAAAAAAATATTGACGATTTTAAAGTAAACCAAGACCTGCTTAGAATCATCTCATTGAAATTTATCCATTTATTTTAAACAAAGATACCTTACTCATCACTTAACTTAATATTATTTTTATTTTTTAGGCAGACTTTGAAATCTTATCCACCTTCTGAAATTCCTGGGTTACGTAAGCTGAAACAACGGTACAATAACTCAATTTATTTTTATTTATTAAGTTATTATTATAGAGGATGTGTATACCATTATGCATTGTCTCCATCTTACAAACACTCATTATAGCAAATTAACATTCAAAATAATCCTCTTAACTATATATAATTGTTTATATTAGAGTAAATTGATCTATTATCAAATTCAAAGATAAGAGAGCCTTATGTAGTTTTTTTGATATATCAATTTTAAAACAAGTTCTGACCATTTAAAAACTTTTAAAATGCTCATAACTTGCTTTAAAATAAAAATATAAAAAAGAATTTTGAGAAGCCTGCACTAGATACTAGTGTTATTTGATGATAGATCAATTTACCCTAACATGAAAATTAACAGAGTAAAATCTATTATTCTGAACATATAATTAGCTATGTTTTACATTAGTAAGACGAAGACAACACATTCTGGTATTTAACTATCTGATAACTATTTTTAAATTACGATATATTATGTTCATAGAACAATATCGGCGGACATAAACGATTATTGTGAGTGTACATTATCTAAAGAAGATATAATTGAAGGAAATACAGGTTGTGATGATAGATGTCTCAATCGACTTCTTAAAGTTGAATGGTAATAATTCAATTAATCATAATTTATTTTTTCTTTACATATATAAAATATTATTATGTTTTATAATTTTTTTTAGTGGTTTGGGTTGTTCTCTTAAAAGATATTGTACTAATAAACAATTTCAAAATAAACAATTCAAGAAAACTAACATTATTAAAACTGACAATAAAGGTTATGGAATTTGTGCTGTTGAAGATATTCCCAAGTATATAAATATAAATATTTTTTTATCTTAATAGAATTTAATTTTTTTATAATATAAACACTATAACATATACATTTTATCTTTTATAGAGGTGTTTTAATTAGTGAATATGTTGGTGAAGTTATTGATTTTAACGAAATGTGTAATCGTCTAACAAAAAAAGAATATAAAAATCTAAATTATATGGTTCAATTAAATCCGGATGAAATTATCGATTCCACTTCAAAAGGAAATGTGACTAGGTTTATTAACCATAGCTGTGATCCAAATTCAGTTGGTGAAAAAGTAAGTTTTTAACTCAAACCAATATTTCAACCCTGATATTATAATGTTTGAACGTATTGTTTGTGGAAATATTTTTCCTTAATTTTGTACATTTGTTAGATTAATAAATATTTATTACCCATGATTCCACTTTCCTTTAGCCCCACTTTTAGAAATATTATAAACATAGTAAAAAAAAAGAAGAAATTCCCAACACTAAAACATAAGTTAAATCTCTTTTACACATTGAAATTTATGTGGAGTTTGTTATTTTGGTAACTTAACTTAAATTTTTGTATTTGCTATTATATTTTCAAAGATTAGAACTAGATCATGATATGTATGTATACATTTATAATTTGCGCCTACTACAAACAGTACATTTTTGCCATGGATAATTTTACAGTTTAAAAGTACAAATTTTGATTTTAGTGGCATGTATTGGGTCAATCTCGTATTGGTTTCTTTAGCACTCGGCATATTGAAAAAGGCGAAGAAATTACATTTGACTATAGTTTTCAAATATTTGGGTAAAATATATTATATATATAAATCTTATATATTTATATTTATTCTAAAAAATTCTTTACATTTTCAGAGATGGTGCTCAAATTTGTTATTGTGGTTCATCAAATTGTCGTGGTTACATCAATAAATCATCTCAAATTGCTGACCAGAACAGTTCTGAGGATAGCGAAAGTGCTAATGAAAATTTTTTTGTGTCAAAACCCGAGAAAAAAGAAAGAAAGAAAAGAAATTTGGAAAATAAGACTGCTTATAATGATGAAAATAAATTGAGAGAGGTATTATTTATTATTAAGCATACAAAACTATTCTAATTTTTTTATGGATTTACTGTCCAGTGGTGTGCTCAGCTTTTTTAAAATAGGTGCGGAGGGATATACATTTTTAATCTTTCTCAGACCACATTACATAGTAGTAAATATACTTTCATTGCTTTATCGTTTATATTTTATATGACAAAAATAAGCCAAAGTGAGCTTCCTCCCCATAAGTATTTCAATATTTGTTAAGCTGTCATAGTCACCGACTAAAAGCTTATTAGAAAAAAAAAAAAAAAAGAAAAGATGTCCATAGCAATAATGAATAATACAAATTGTCTAATAATAAATAATAGTCATACAAGTTTTTAATAAATTTTCTGACAAGGTACTATTTAAATATGATTTTACATAATATTTGAGATTCAAGAAACATGCTCGCATCTTGTAGATTATCTGAGGAACTGAAAAAGTTAAGGGTAACTTGTAAGAGCTAAGCTAAAAAGCTGGGTAATTAAGAGTTAATAATATTTATTAATTTATCATACTTCCATAAGAAATTTAAAACCCAAATCTGCAAATACTTGCCACTAGCAGCTGCTACGGCTATACAATTTTCCAACTGACACAATTATACTACTAGCAATTTCCTTACATTTAAATGTATCTGCATTAATGTTTTTTGTTTTAGTAATATGTATATTAATTAAATTTGTAATAGTTGGGCAGACAATTAACAGAAATTGCTAAATTAAAAACTGGATTAAAAGCTGATCAAGAAATGGCAACATTGAATTTGAATAGACTTATGGTACACATTACAGACAGCGTCAGTCGATTACATGTTTTAACATTTATAAGAGAACATGATATGAACAAAAGACTATTTATGGATTTCAGTGGACTTAGTATTATTCATAACTGGATGACTTCAAATGAAAATGAATCATTTAAATTAATGGTAAATTTACTTAATCTAATAATTATAAATATTTTTCTAATTTCAAATTGTTTTAAAAACTTGCAGATCTTAGAAATCTTAGCTGAATTACCAATAACAAATAGAAATACAATTACTAAATCTAAAGTACTAGATGTTGTTGCTGAATGGGCAAAAATACCACAAGACGTCAAAATTAAAATCGAAAGGTTTCAAAAATTAAATATTTTAATTAATTTGGGAGGATTTTTTCTTGCATTCCATAATATTTCACTTATTAGAATATGATGTGAGAAATGTATTTATTTGTTATGATATTTTTTTTACATTTATTGGATAGACCGATTACTTCAAGTAGAAACTTTACTCTTTTTCAAATGAGAATGTACCGCATTGTGCATCATTATCAGAGGTGGAACAAGACGCCCCTACCACAAAATTAGTAATTGCGGCTGAAACTGTCATAAGTGAGAGGGAATTTGTGCGAGTTTTTACCGTTTTTCATATTCCACCCTGAGTGTTCTCATTTTGAAAAGAGTATAGTCCGTTCTAAAACATCTTATTATATTGTTCATTTTATATGTTTATAGTTTCTCTTATCTTAGTATAGGATAGGGATTGCAAATGTTGTTAAATGCCAAAAATTAACTGCATTTTATTTTTATTCCCTGCATGCCATTAAATTATGATGAATATTGAAAGTAGGTATTTATATTCATACAGTTAACCAACAAATAAACTGTAACACTTAAATAAATCATTCATGCAATTTTGTCTGTTGCACACTTGTTATAAATTCATTTTTATTAGTAACTTTACATAAAGTGGTACTGCATTCTTCCGTTTGGTTAATTTTGTAACTCAGATTTAATATAATTAATTTTCAACAAGAGTGACTTGCAAGGAGAAATCGATAAAAATATTTATAAAACTGCCATTTAAAGTAAAATAATTTTCTCGAATAGTATTCCACTCTGTCTTTCCATTGTTTTCTGTATTTTCATCCAAACTGATAGCTTAAAGTTTTTCAATTTGCCTCTTTGTAAAGCAAATATTTGTTTTTTATAGTACTCAAATGAATATCTACAAGATGCATTTCAAATATTAAGCTATTTAAACATTTTCAAGTTAACTTTTCAAATAACAAGATGTCTGGAATCTGGATAAATAATTAACTTCATGGTTTCCTAAAATTCTTTGAACTAAGTAAATTATATGGAAAACTTTTTGATGTCTCTAAATATTTGAGAACTCTTGAGAGAATTGATTAATATCAGTAAAGTTTTCATAAATTTCAAATCATATCTTGCATTTTTTATAGGGCAAAAAAATATTTTAAATTGCTTATTATGTCACAATTAAATATTTAGAATTTTTGAAATGCTCGGATCATATCAAATATGTGATTATTTTAATATCACCTCATAGTTTAATATGCAATTAATTTAAATACTTAGTGAAATTTGCCAATATGTATGGTTATAAAGACAGTCTGCAATATTTGTGGTATATTTTGATTTATGTTGTACTATTGACTGTCGTTTTGTATATTTTCTACATAGTATAAGAAATGCATTAATTATCTGTAAATATGAAAAAATAAATAAGATTTCTTTTTTGAGCCAACTACTATTATTATAGGCTCTTAATATAAAAAAACTCTAATATATACATTTACATTGACAGTGTGAATCTTACAATATAAAATGTGTTAAGTATATGCAAGAAGATGAAAAATAATGAAAAATAATAAATAGAGTAGAAGACAGTTTTGTATAGGTGTTCAGGTTTCAGGTATATTTAAACTAGTTCTGGTAGCTGCATAGTTACAACAGTGAAGTATGATATGTGTAACTGTTAGAACTACCCCACAAGTTGAGAATTGATTCGGTTCTTCCAGTCTTATAAGATAGCCGTTAGTTAGCCAAGTATGTCCTATTCTTAGCCTGTTGATTATGATATTGTGGCGTCTGTTAGTGAAGGATGTTGAACAATGGTTTATTGAGTTTTGTATGTCTTGCCACTGTTGTAATGTCAGGTACCTTATGATTCTCTTGATGTCATTTAAATAACATATTTGGGCTAAAGTGGCTTCAGGTTAATTTATGGCTCTTTTTGTGTACATGTCAGCTGTGTCACTGCCAAGAATTCCAACATCGCTAAGGATCCATATCAACGTTACGTTTTAATTATTTCAATTAAGGAGAGAAATCTGATTTTGTATTATTATAAAGTTCCAAAGACCTCAGTTTTAGATCCGTCAGTATAAAACATGATGTAGTCCTGGACCCCGGTGGTCTTCCAGTGATGAATGAACCTAATTTCTAAAAATATTATCCATAGTTTTGCCTTTAATTTGTAGAGAAAGAATGTCACTACTTTTTCATTTTTCATTATTAATTGACCCTTCGACAACTTAGGCCATTAGGTGGTTTTTACTGTGTGGGAGGGTACTATAGGTTTAAACGAGTTTAGACAGTTTGGCAGATTTTTTGGTTGGCGCCCTTAGGTATCTGCCATGTCCGGGTGGGGGATGGTGGCACTTCTCTCCAGACACTGTGACTTGCCCAAAGAAAAATGCCGCCGTGTGGCGGGTTTCCACTATACACGGATGCGAGTACGTGCATACAAATCATTTGCTGTGATTGGTTGTTTACGATCAGTTGCCACACGGTTAACCATGATACCGTGTTGTTGGACATAGCTGAACATTTTTCGTGTACACGGCAAACGTGTATAGTGGAAACCCGCCTTAAGCCCTAAGGGGTTTTGAACCGAGGTTTTGAACCAACACCTTAATCCGATCGGCCACTCTGTCCCCCACTACTTTTTTAATTGATTTGATTGAATAACTATTAAAGTATAATATGATTATATGTATAATTTCAAAACATTATACCTGAAAATAAAACAATTTTGTAATAGCTCTACTTTAACTCAAAAATAAATATCAGAAGAACAATAAATTGTTATCAACTTAACTATTAATTGAACTGCCTTTTGTTGAATCGGAATAATACATTTATTTAAAAAAATTTTAGTTTAGAGTACCCTGCTGCAGAAATTGAAAATCATTGTCGAGAAATTGATAGCTTATTGCCAAATGATAATGAAATAAAAAATAGTCTGGTAGAAAAATCTAGAGTTTTGTGGAAAAAGTGGATTGTATTGAAAATGGTGTTTAAAATTCCAAAAAAAATTGATCAACATAAACCAACTACAGATATAAATTCATGTAAACTTATAGACGATTGTTATCAACCTCCTATGGACACTTTCGATCGAAAAATGTAAGTAATAATTATATAGAATAAATAAAATAATTTTGTTTTAAAATATAATGTTTGTAATACTAGGTTTAGATATGCAAATAAATATGTAAATAAAGTACGGAATCAACACGCTACATCTTTAGATCGTATGAAATTGAGAAAAGAATATCAATTTAAAGTGGATAAAGAACGCCAAAAAATGTAAAATATATTTTGATAACAACATTTTTTTCGACATAACTAATTTTTTCAAATTTAGGTTCAGGAAAAAGCCGATGGATGATTGGTATGAAAGTGTTGACGGAGTAGTAAAAAAGAAACCGGATAAAAATTACTTACAGCATCATCAAACAATAAATTTCCTTACTTCAACATTAAACAATAATAATGGAATTAGTGAAAAAATAAGATGGGATTCTACTTCACAAGCAACACTTGTTGATCAAAGTAATATAAATATATTACTAACTTGAATATTTTATTTAAATTTCTATAATAAATAAAATTATTGTCGAATGACAAATATAACAAATATTTCTAAATATTTTCAACTTTTAATTCTAAGAATAATAAGTACAGAACCATATGAAAACATTCCTCATTAAAAAATTATTGATATCAACCAATTAGATTAAAATTCCACCCATCGCTGTACTTAACAGTTTATGGTATATTAGCATGGGCATACTCATGGTGGAAAGAAGGGGGTCATGGTGCTTAACCTCCGTACCCCCATTGACCGTCTTTATACGCTCCTGTTTTTTTTTTTGTGTACTGATAGTTCCTCTACATATGTTTCACAACCCACTACACACCATTGAAAATTCTTGAAAATGCCATTGTATATTATACATACCATATACTATATTAACAAATCATTGAATCCTTATGGAATACAGACATGTATTTGTATGTGCATATAATATGTGTTTTATATTTAGCTTATTTATGCATTAATATGTTCATTAATATTATTAAAATGTTCCGTTTCAGATTCAATAATCAATTATGGTGGACAGAATCCTTGTTTGAAGAATTACATGTCACCACAAGCAGTACAACAAGCATTCATTCAATGTCCACAGTATTCTTATACACAGCCTCAAGTTTTCTCTGACTGTAATGTAGTTAATCAACCAACATTGTATTATACTCCTTCACCACTGACATCTAGTCAACCATTGGAAACACAACTGCAAAATATGGCTACATCAAACAATAAACATGTTAATCAAAATATTGAATCAAATGTTCTATCTCCAACAAAACATCTGCTTAAATTAGCTGAAACTAATGTCTTTAATTTGATCAATGACAGTTTACGCAAGCATTATAATCCTGAAAAAATGAAAGTTGTTGATAAAGAAATGGAACATTCCAAGAAATCTTGTACAAGAGTTGTACAATCTGGTGCAGATTTATTAGCAAGAATTAAAGTTATTAGTAATTCATTTAAAAACCAGCCATCAAAATTAATTACAATTAAGAACTTGAAACAAAAAAATTATAATACAAAACTTGAAAAGGTACCTTTGTCTGATATAAAGTTGAAATCTATTTGCGACGAAAATAAAAAAATTGTTTTCATCAATGAAGAAACTGGTGTGACTTCTAACACATTAAGTGAAGATCTGTTGCCGACTCCTAAAACTATTCAAGTATCTAAAAATAATAAATTTGCAATTGCCATATTTAATTCTTTGTTAAAAAATGTGTCAGAACCTGAAAATGAAAACTCAGTACCAAAAAAATTTGTTTCAAAAAATCTCAACTCAAATGTAATCACATATCATGAAACCGACAAAGAAATTGAATTGTATAAGAATATGAAACCAAAAGTTTTAAAAAAAATAGTTGGTCATGTAAAAACTAAAAATGGTTTTGTAGCTGTTATGAAACGACAATTGGGAATTAAACTGAAAGGTTTAAAAAGAAACCGTGATGAAATACCAGCTACAAAACGTAATATAATGCGTAAGGGTAGTATACATCGTTTAGCATTGAAAAATTGTCTTGTCAATACAACAAAATCAGCATTAAAGAGACAAAGTAGTATGAATGTGAACGACTATTTAAAAAGACCTAAAGAAAAAAGAGTTACATTCTGGATAGAAGGTGAGACATCACCAAATTTGCCACACTCAGAAGTAAGACCAATTAATTTGAATCAAAATATTGTCAAACAAAAGCCTCTTATGAAGTGTTATCCATTTAAAATACGAAATGAACCTAAATATATTTTTCAGCCTTCAACTTCTGCTATTCAAGGTGGTGATAATTCTCAAATTCCTGGTATCGACACAACTAATGATCAAATCATTACACCTATTGTTGCGAAATTCAAAGCATCAAGAAATAGGCGCATTAGCTTACGAGACAAGTCATCTGAATTAGAGCAATTACGTAGTCAAAGAAATCATAAGATACCTATCAGTATGATGTCTTTATCAGTGGATGTATTAAAACTTATTCCTGATAACAGAAAAGAAATGAAGAAAATAATTGACTATTATCATTCAATGGCTACTGTTATAGTAAAGACTTTAGGATCATATGCTAAAAAGACCTGTCAACAAGGACGTATAAGAAGCGATGAAGATTTTAAATATCTTGCCAAAAAAGTAACTAAAAAATATTGATTTTAATGTTATTTATGGAAACACTTTAATATTTTTTCAGATTAATGAAAATGTGTTGTTAAAAGAGTTACAATTAAAAAAAGTGGACAAATTAAAAATAAGTGACAGTACAAAAGATAAAGTTGCCGAATATATCAGAAAGTATATGTCACGGTTCGGAGAAATCTATAAAAGAAAACCCAGTGGTATGAATGATTTTAAATTATAACATCAGTTATAAACAAGGACTAAGATATAATGGACTGGAAACGAGCAGCTTATCACGGCCACAAATGTATGTACAAGAGGCAAAGTGCGAGGGGTCGCTATGTGTTCCTGGAGTTCACAACACCATCTGTATAAAACACGGACAAAGACACAAATTGTGTTGCCAAATAAAACCACTGGTAGCGCTGAAAACTTCAAGAACAGTGTTCTTATCAGCTAAGTGACACCTTTTCGTTGCCGTCCCCTGATCCCCGCCAACCCTGTCGTTTCCAGTTCATTATATCTTGGTCCGTGGTTATAAATCACTCAAAAAAATAACCTAAAATCAAGGTTTAAATTTTCAAGCCAAATTTTGGAAATCTGTTATAATTAAATCTTGGGTTTTTGTTTTCTTACATCATAAACTTGACCCAAACCAAATCTTAAAAACCTGTTTTCACTTCTATAACCAAAAATGAGTGCCAACACTGGTTAAATCCAATGTTAATTTTAAGAGTTACTGTTAGTTTCTTGATTTCCAAAATCTGGTTGTTTCCCCTATTAAAATCTAAACATTTTAAATAACTTATTTCTAAATACTATGAGATAATTATAAATTATATAATGTTGTCGCATTATTATTTATAGATATCTAATATATTATTATTTATTATATAAGCACTAACAAATATAATTTTTTTATGTTTATTTAACTAATGAAATATAATTTTTTCAGAACAAACTAATCACCACAAACCGAAGTAGATTATATTGAAAATATTTACTATTTTGTTTTAGTTTAACACTTTTTAATAATTTTTAGTTTAAAGTTGTTATACTTATTATGTTAAGTATTAAAAACTAATCATAATTTTGATTTATTTTAGACTGATTAGATATTTTATGTGGTTGATTTAAGTATGACTATTTCTGTACAATATATTATATAAATATTTTCTTTTTTATGTACAGTCATGACTTATATTTCCATTTTTTTACATATTGTTAAATACTATGTTGTTTTTTATATTTTGGAAGTACATGAAAAATTATTAAATTATTATATTCTTATTTTTATTTATTTGTTTTGATGAAGGTGTTCAAATGAATAATAGTAACAAGTTGATTCATATATACTTCATCAGTACTATAATATTTACATAGAAGTTATGTGTTTTAAAATGTTAATACAATATAGATTTGTTGTTTATGTACCATACTAGTGGTACCACTCAATATCACCAACTTTTGCTATTGATTGATGGAACATAATTTATTAATTGTTTCTAATCTAAACTATAGCTTGGAATATGTTGTACGTCATTTGTAAGACGGAGAGACACATGCTGGTGGAACGTCCTCTTAAACCTACAGGCCTTAAGTTAGGACTTCCCATTATAATCATTTTCAGTATACTTTCATCTGACGTCGGCCGGTCACTTCACCCCGGGACACATTGTATACATTTTAAATTAACGAAATAACTTTGAACACAGGGTTACGATAATCTTCGCCTATGTATTTTAGCGTGACAAACGTATAATAAGATATAAATATATAATAGTACCTATAGTATTAAAAAAAAAAATAAAAAAATATTTAACATGAAATTCATAATCGAAGTCTTCCAGTTACAATATGTTCTACTTATAGTTCAAATCAGTAATCACCCAGAGTCAGTGCCGGCGCTAGGTATTTCGGGGCCCTGGACTTAGGTGATAGCTACCCAGAGGAGGGCAAAATTCTATTTTTTTTTAAATCAGGATTTTTTAAAATTAATGCTGTTTTTATTTGAATTTTAAACATTAAAAATAATAATGTCAGATTATTCTTATCCTTTTTTTTATTATAATTTGTTAACAAAAAAGTATTTACAAATAATGAAATAATATGTATGTGTTGAAAATTATAATTTAGTAAATTCGTGGGGGACTTATTATTTTATTAATTTATATTTATTTTAATAATTACAACTTATAAAAACATCAATAAAAAAAAAAAAAAATTATAAAAATGTTTGAATGATATAATAAATTGTTTAATATCTAAGTACTCGGCGGCGGTAGACAATAAAATACATTAAAACTAATCCTGATACACTAGATACGTACGCAGTAGGTACATATTATTTAATAACGGCTATACTGTACCTGAACTATATTGTAATAATAATTTCAAAAAATGAAAACTTACTTTTATGATATTATGCAGAAATTGTTGAAAAAATACTGGAAGGGGCAAAGCGGATTGCAGTCAAATACTCAAATGTCGAACATATAATATTAGAAATCAAATAAATATTTTAAGAATAAAGCTCTTGCCCCTTTTATAATACGGGCATACGACAATACGCGGAAAGCTTTTCCAAACAAAGAACCGAAAAAACAATAACTATAAAGATAATAATAATAATAATTATAGTCTTAGGGCCAGTTGTACCATCTCCGATGAAACTCCGGTTAACTTTAATTAATTAAGATGATAATTAAAAATCGCGGGGCCCTGGACATACGTCCCATTTGTCCTCCCCTACCGCCGGCACTGCCCAGAGTTAAAAAGTCCTTAACTGAATAAAAATAATTGCAATGGCATTATTGTATGGGTAATGGAGAGAGGAGAGATGGATCACGTAATCCTGAAATCTAACCTAGCAGTAATTTAAATAAATATAATTCAAACATAGAACGGAGTATGATAGGTTAGGTTATTGTTAGGATATTGTATACGTATTCTACAGTCAAGTTCAAGTATATCTGAACACAACTAATCAATTATTGACTGTAATTAATTCATTAAAGAATAAAGATTATGCTGATGGCATCTAGTGATCAAAGCTTAAAAATATACATAAAACGGTTAGTTAAAATAAAAAAAAAAAATTGAAAGGGGAACATGGGCATCCTCAGGTAAACGCATTTTAAGAAGCAAAAAAAAAATCAGATGGCTGCAGTATGGTACAGGATGTGTATGTTTAAAAAATCTATGTAAAAAGATCGACAATAGATTAAAGTTAAATGAATAAAATCATAATTGGAATAAGGGAACGTCGAACGTGGTGCACTCAGGCAAATGCATGTTAAGAAGGAAAACCAGGGACGTCATTTCAGATTCTGAAAGGGTGGGGCAACTGATTAAATTTGCCGACTTTATAATATTAAAAAAATTATGGTTACCTATATATTTAATATTTATGGACGATAGACCATCAACAAAATATTTTTTCGGAACAAAACATGTAAGGGTTAGTAATGAATAATGATATCATGATGATAAACAAAGAACATGAAACATTTCAATTTACCAAATTAAATAACAACATTAAAGATAGTAAAACATTAATTTATTTACTTATCCTATAAGTTACCTATCAATAGGTTTAATAGAATAATAATATAAATCTAATTAAATAAATATTTATAATTTTATTATTTGTATATTTAAGAGGACGTGAGGCATGTGTTGTCTCCGTCTTACAAGTGAGTAATTTTTTATTATTACCAAGTGCTATAATTTTGACATCAACAATCCAAAAAATAATTAATGGTTAACAACAATTAAAGTCATACAATTACCATCGGAATAATTAACGTTTATGATAACATGCCAATTCATTGGGCATAACCGCATAATACAAGCATATAATTGAATACCTAGTAATAATATACATATCATTGTAAAGAAAAATTATTATTTTATGTTTTTCAATTATTGCAGTTTCGGAGTAAATGTAATATATTTCACTATATAGTTTGTAAAATAAAAAAGATTTAATTAAAATCGTGATTAAACTAAATACGTATTCCATTGATACTCTTTTACACATTTTTTTTTTTATAATGAAATCCATTACTTTACAATGAAATTATCTACGAATTTATCAAATCTATGTGTAGATTATAAAATATTAACATATTATACTAAGATATTTAATATTAACGCATATACTTTATGCTAATAGGTATTCAATAATAACAATTTATTTACAACGGCGCGATGTATATGCAATTTTATTACACGTGAACGTTTAACGCTCGTAGTTAGTTCTTGAAATTTCGTAATCAGATAACATGCGTATTCCACATCGAGTAATTGCTATGTGTGATGTGCCTATGTTCATTATAATATTATAACATATTATGTTTGTACATTTAATTATTGTATTTATATATTACATTAACTATTAACATTTTGCAACCATGGTTTGGCAAAGTTAATAATAATAAAATATATATCTGAAAAGGATGCTCATCAGTAATATATTATGGTAATAGTGCCAAAACACTGCCGTTTAAATGTATAACCCACGTTACAAATAATAGTTACTGATAATATTTTGTTATTATGCTTCTCTGCAGATTATTTAAATTGATATTTTAAATGCATAGTATGCGTTGCTCAAACAGATAGTATGTGAACACTGAACATATTATTATACATGTATCGGACCATTTTTTTAAGTTTGGATTTAATTGTTTTTTAAATAATATTATAATAATATATTAATATATATTATTCTTTAGAAGTGGAACAGTTTATTTTAATTTTATGAGTAAATTCGTTCTTGCTATTATGAGCCTCGTCCTATCATATTATATTATCAATATCTTCGAATCGTGTCGATAGTCGCGGGTTATACGGTGCATTGAACTCTCAGCCGCAGAGGGTGCACTTGAGTCATGAAGGACTATTACTGTTATTACGTAAGAGTATATGAGGACTTTAAGGAAGTCTTCCGCTCCTCTCCGCTCTTATATAATTATGGTGTATAATGTATGAATGTGTTTCCACGAGGCTGTTGTTTTTTGGATAACAAAGCTTGCTGCGCAATGGCATCTATTCATTCTTCCGGTTCTCAGCACATGTTGACCAATAGTGGCCGTCGCATAATTTACGATTTATTTAAACTTTTTGCTATGCCCAAAATCGGCAATAAGCCGGATGAGGGTTTTTTTCTCGTTTTCCCTTCGCATTTTTTCACGACTATCGTGCCGTGTTCAACACGCTCGTTCCGCTCCAGAAGCCACTAGCTAATAGATATTATAGGAACCTCGGGACTAGCTAGTCTTCTGACTTCTCCTAGGAGAACAGTAAAATTTTATATGCACCATCACAGCGGCTGCACTCAGGTGTGAGATTCAAGTATACCCTGTATACCTAATATCATATAATATACCAGTATACGTTATATATTATAAGACAATGAGGATTATTTTTCTCGTTGATCTCTCTCATAATTTTGCTCGATCATCGTACCACGTGTGTTTAGCTCTATATAGACAACCTCAACGTCAATCACTAGTATAAACACGTTTTAAACGATTTTTAAAGATGGGTTTTTTACATGTTTAAAACTGTAAACAAAAACCTTTTAATGAAGACCTATAAATTATAACAGTCAATTATTATAGATAGGTAGGTCATATGCAGAAATGCAGCATCCCTCATCACTTATCAGTCATCATGGCATTGTGTTATTATTATAAATATATAGATTAGGTCTTCCTTATGGAACACCTTTTTTTAAAACTTATTTTTTTTATTCATACCTATGTAGTTGTTGACGCTGAGAACGGTGGTGCAATCAAAATATGGAGTAGGGGTCGTTCTTATTTTTATTTACCTATGAAGTTTTGCCTACAACAATTGGCCCAATTTTTTTGGATGCCATAGTTTTTAGTTTTGAAATCTTTGATTTTCAACAAAAAAAAGGCGGGCAAGTGGGTGTCGTTCTGCTGTGCAGTAGGTTACAAGTGGGTCACTGTAATAGATGGTATTAAATTTGAATTCAATAATATAATATTATTATTGTATAGATACGAAAAATCATTCTGAGCGAAAACGGTCAGTCCCCTATGATATTGTACCGTGGTCGGGGGAACTACCAGTTAAATATAAGATATCAAGGGAGAATCGTGTAGGATCCTATAGGTATAAATATCGTATCCAAGGGTAGATATGTAGATATCAGAATCTTAAATGTATTTAAATTACTAGGATGATCCATTTCAGTTATAGTTATGTTTTATTGTCTACTAAACACTTTTTTTTTTTTATTTAAAAAAAGTATATTTACAATTTATACAAAAGAAGGTATAATGAGTAAGTGTGGTGACATAATAACATTTGACATAAAAATAGTAACATTAATAGGAAGGCTCCCAGGAGTGCCACCTGACCAGGAAACACAAATAATAACACTCACAAATGTGTTAAATATTATGTTCCATTATACTATGTGAGTATGTGACTGTATCGTAGTCATCGGAGTCCAGAGCCGAAGTGTGTATTGAGGTCTAAATTACTTTTCATGCATGTAAAAAGTAGGTATTAAAAATGTTTCATAATAATATGTTATTTTATATTTTGAGTTAAATTATATAGCTTTTAATTTTGTTAAGCATTATACGTTTTAAACATTATTTATGGATCACGAGCTTAAATATAAATCATACTTTATGAGGTAGGTATTATTGTATATTATAATATTATATAGACAACTGACAAATAGACAATAGTATAGTGAAATAGTGGATAGGTACTTGTTCAGTGGAGGTTCTAGCGTCTGAACTTGTTTAATAATATGCTATATATCCTAAGTACCTATTTTATCTACCATAATTCTATCAATTCTATGTTGGGCACAGATATAAACTATAATATTATATAGTATATAGTACCTATAGTAGGTATATTTCTGTGATGTTGGGTTAAGGGGCCTCGCAATGGCATTGATTTAAGGAGAATCATTTAGGCAATTTCTAATCTCGTCGTCACCACCCGAGATCTATGTGTTAGTCGTAAATGATTATTAGTGTGTGTGGCGTCCATGCGGGTCAATTATAGCTCTCGCACGCACTCGCACACACATGTCAATATATAATAATATTGTGATCATGAAAAAATGCTTATTTTTCACTTAAACATACGATTCTAATTCCAACAGTACGTCGCAACGATTACCTCAATTTTCATTCTGACAAAATATTCTTATTTTCCACAACATGTACGAGGGATCGATCGAGGCACATTTTTAAAATTGTATTTAGTTAATTAAATATTTAAGTTGGAAATTCTGTATTTTTTTTTGATTTTTTTACAATTTTTATTGCAATTTAAATTACAAAAATTAAAAATGTGGCTCGATCGTTCCCTTGTATATATTACGGACAATCAGAATATCTTTTCAGAATGAAAATCGTGATAATTGTCGACACGTATCGTTGGAATTAGAAACAGTAGTTTTTGACAAAAAAAAGACTTGGTAGTGAGGCCCCTTAATATGCTATCTACAAATGAAAATGGTCGCTTTTTTTCATCCAAGTCGTTAATGCCCCACGTTTCTTTTTTTACCATGCGTGTTCCATACAATATTTTAGGACTACATCAGCGCCCTAACTTAGGATCACAGATAATATAATATATAGGTATATAGATTATAGAATTCAGAATTAATAATAAAAACATTCATGCTTGTTGCATGATCTAAGGTTGCCACACTGCACCGTCTATGATGATATGTAAATGAGTGATAACACATTAGTATTTTTGTTTAGGTATAAAATACTTATAATCATTTTAATAAAATGAGATTGCTTACAATGCTTAGTTAAATAGAATCAATGTACGTAGTACGTACACATAATATTTTTGTGAACTTTTTTATTATTTAAAATTTTAAACATATTTTCTATTTTGTTGTGAATTTGTTTCAAAATGGCAGACCCGCTAACTTTCTTAAGAACGTACAATATTAACAAAAAAGAAATCATAATTAAGGACAATCACATATTATTTGGTGACTTATCTTGGTCAAAAACTGTTAATACAAACTTCTTGATGTATGGGTAAGTAAACGAGTATTCAATCTGTATACTTTTATCAACACAAACAACAGTTTATGACTTAATGCAAGTATTGTATAACGCAAAGTTCACTCAATAATCATCCTTGTATTAATATATATTTACTTTATGAGTGTACTTATTCATTTTTTACATGCTGTTATAGTTCTGGTAAAGATGGTGCACCAAAAGAGTATTATACATTGGAATGTCTATTATTTCTATTAAAGAATGTTACTCTCACTCATCCAGTATATGTGCGACAAGCAGCTGTAAGTAATTTAATATTGTTTGATTAACAACTATCTGATTTTAATTTATCAAATCGTTCTGAATTATAATTTTAGGCTGAAAATATACCAGTTGTAAGAAGACCAGATCGAAGAGAACTTCTAGCTTACCTAAATGGCGAATTATCTACATCTGCTAGTATTGATCGCAGCGCTCCTCTTGAAATTCCAACTCAGGTTAAATTTATACTTTTTTAAATTTTATTGTTAGTTTAAATTGGGTTTGTATGTTAAATTATTTGAACAGGTTAAACGAAGTGCTGTGGAAGATGTACAAGAATCAGTTGCTAAAAAACCTCGTATGGAAGATACATTACAAGTTCAAAGGGTTAAACAACAGTTGGCTGCACGTTTAGATGCACCTAAAGAGTCTGCTGTCAATGTTGATAATATCAAGTAAATATTATACAACATGAATGTAATGTTTAAAAAAAATATCCATTATAGAATAACTAAGTCTGAAAATATACTTCTTACATCAATTTAATACAATAATTAAAAATAATGATAACCAATATTTTGGGTTTAGAAAAATAAAATTGGTTTTTTACAATTATACTGTATAGTTCTCATTCAAGTTTTAAATTGATTAAATAAAATAATTTTTAAAAATAAAAAAATAAAAAATGTTAATAAATTATAATATTGCAAATTTTAAATATTTTTTTAATAGATCTCTTTCGGAAGCCATGTCTGTTGAAAAGATTGCTGCAATCAAAGCCAAACGTTTGGCAAAAAAGCGTACTACCATTAAAGGACATGACGATATAGGTCTTGGTCCAGACCTTAGAGTTATGTTGGATTTTGATGTAGATATAACAAAAGACATTATTAAGCGTGAAAGACAATGGAGAACTCGTACTACTATTTTGCAAAGCAATGGAAAAGTAATTAACAGATATTGTTAATTTTAGTATAAGTAAAATATTATTTATTTTACATCAGTATTTTTTTTTATTATTTTAAAGACGATTGTAGACAAATGTATGTATTAATTTATGTTTAAGGTTTTTGGAAAGAATATTTTTGCAATTCTTCAATCAATTAAAAACCGTGAAGATGGGAGGTCACGTCCATCACATACTATGTCAACTACACCTCGTGTAGTGCCTCCCAAACCAACTATACCACAGCCAACTGTTTATAATCGTTATGATCAAGAAAGATTTATTAAATCAAGAGAAGGTTAGTCAATTTCTTGAATATTAATTGTATCGTTCATTTAGTTAATTATTTAAAATTGTATTAAAATTAAACATTTTGACGTTTAGATACTGAAGGCTTTAAAATTGATACTATGGGTACATACCATGGTATGACATTGAAATCTGTGACTGAAGGAACAGTTCCAAAAAAACCAGTAGCTACTGTCACTCCTGTTCAACAACCTTCTCGGGCTGGTCCTCATGTAAGTTAACTACTTGTTATAATAATTAACAAGTGGGTACCAATAGAAGTTAAAATTTATTTATTATAAATTTATATTAATATTCTTAAATTGTTTTTAAAAGTTTACGGAAAATGAAATTTTGGTGAGTTAAAATAAGTCCAATAAATATAATATATTATTAGTAATTAGAATAGTTGATTGGTTTTGTGTCTTAAAATATTATGTTCATTATATTTGTTGAATTTCTGAATTATTTACTATCAGAACAAACACAAAGTGGGGTAAATATGATACTGAAAATTGCTCAAATTGTAAGTTAAAGAAGAAACACTTGAACCTATTTCAAAAATTTAAAATTCTTCAACATACCTATTAGACTCAATTTCCAATTGATAGTTATGGCTAATTGAAATTTTTTAAGCACTTCATTCCTCGCTTCATTATAATTCATTATCTAAAATGGGTTGTTTTATTTATATCAGTAGTTATCATTTTAAGAAAAAAAGATAGAAGCGCTTTTCAATGCATTGTTTATAACTTTACTTCATGAATTCTAATTGAATACCTAATGAAAATAATAATTGTTACCCTCCTCTCACAACAGTATTTCTTGTATATAGTACTTATATTTTACTATTAGGTTGGCGTTAAAACTTCATTAATGCCTATAAAACATAAAAAACATTTAACTATGTAACTAGTCATATTAGGGTACAAGTGCACTTTACCACCCCATGCAAATTTTTCGATTTTTTTTTGGAACTTATGTAGCTCATCGAGTTAAGAACGATGGTGCAATCAGAATTTGTCGCTCTCACTTAGTTTTGAAGTTATGGCCTTCCAAAGTTTTCAATTTTACGTCTATACGCATGCGAGCAACACTACTCTATAATGCTGCTATTTTTGCCCTATTTTTGTTATTTTTTTGTACTTACGTATTCTAACCTGTTTAAAACGATAGAGCAATAATAATTTATCCCTCGATTTGCTATGAAACACCTCCCCAAGTTGGTCACAGGGTTAAGAAAATTGCATATTTGTTGCACCGAGTCACCGAGCGGGGTCACTCGCTCGCTCGGACAATAAAAAATATTCCTCTCCTGGAAGTAGAAATAGTCAATCTGTTTAAATAAATTCTCGCATTATACCTATAGTAGGTACCTACCTACCTGATAATAATTAATTATAATAATCATTCAATTATAAATACGATTTTAGATTATATTATATTATTAAAGAAACTATATTTTAATACACAATTAAAATGTCATTACGTCAAGTGCTGCGTTCTAGTGAAGTTGACCTCTCTTAGTCCCGTGTTTGTTCACTCGTTTATTTTTTATTTAATAGTCTCACGAATAAGAAAAAAAAAATCGCGAAAAACGTGACACGTAGGCGTTGCGCTCATGCGTAAAAAAACGCAAAATTGCTTACTTCCAAGGGCCATAACTTCAAAACTAAGTGAGAACGACAAATTCTGATTGCACCATCGTTCTTAACTCAATGAGTTACATAAGTTCCAAAAAAAAAAAATCGAAAAATATGCATGGGGTGGTAAAGTGCACTTTAGCCCATATTAGTATATAACTCATTATACATTTTCACAATAAACAATCATACATTTATTAATTTATTCTCAATATTGTAAATGTAAAAAAAATTGTAAAAAAAAAAAATGTTTATGCATTCTTCAGTATTATTTTTTTGTGTTAAATTATCGATGTACATCAGTATATTACCTTTATTGTTGCTAACCCTAATAATGTTGTAGTATAAAATGTCTATTGAATAATATCTGCATGTTGAATCAAATAGTTTTAATTGTTATAAAATATAGGCTAAATTGACTGCTTCTCAACAAGCTAAACAAAGAATATCAAGGACTCCAATTATTGTCATCCCTGCTGGACAGTCTTCATTAATATCAATGCATAATGCTCGAGAAATTTTACAAGAACTGAAGTAATTATTTTATTTTATGATACCATTTTAAGGCCATTGCTATTTTTTTGTTTTTATGTGTACACATATATTCTCCTTGCTATTCTCTGACCAATTGTGCTGGACTGTGCTTTTAATGTATTCTGAAATGTATTTAGTAGCACATTTTTCAGCTATACCTAGCCTTTAATTCCATCGAGTCCAATATCCTCATGGTGTATCTTTTCTTGTGGCTTTTTAAATCTTCATAATTTTTTGAAAACAGTTCTGTCAGTTCCCAAAAATAGAATTGTTAATTATTGATAAATTATAAATAGTGTGATATTTCTAATTAAACAATTAATCATTTTTCTAAAGATTTGTTTCAACTGAAGAAAGAAAACAAAATGGATCAAAACGTGATAATGAATTACTTTTACAACGTCGCAAAGATGGGGGCATGACAGTGCCTTACCGTGTGGTTGACAATCCTCAAAGACTGACCCAAGGAGAGTGGGACAGAGTCGTAGCTGTATTTGTTATGGGACCAGCATGGCAGTTTAAAGGATGGCCATGGGATGGCAATCCTGTAGAAATTTTTTCTAAAAGTAAATATTATTTTATATATTTATATCCATGATTTCAGTGGGGTGTAACATAGGGTCCAAGTATTGTTTAGAAAATACCTTAAATATTGGTGGGTGGGTATTGATGGAAGAAAAAAATTGGACATTTTATAGGTTGATATAACAATATTATGAGAGGAAGGTCTCCTAAAATTTTTTGAGCCACTCGATTTGTTAAATCATGACAAACGTTACATGGTTTCAACTTTTATTTAACTTTACTTTTTAGTCATCATAAATGGTTAAGTATTTGCATTCATTAATTTAAATAATCAAAAAGTGGAACTTAGTTTAGGAAGACTTCTACATACCTAATCTAAATAGACAATTAAGTTTAAATTGGATTTATGAAAGTACCTATAAAAAAGTTAAATTTAGATACTGTTGATGTTAAAAATTTAATTTGTTTGACACATAGCTATTTATTGATACCTATAAATTAGTTATTATTGTACATTTTGTATAGATTTTATGAAATCTAAATAATTATAAATTAGAGAAAAATTTAAGTTACATATTATAATATACTATAATACATTATTGAATCTTTAATTAAGTAAAAAAATAACTTTTAGTTTAAAAAATCATAATAAAATAAATCAAAAAAGCTTAGGAATAATATAATAAAAGATTATATCCAAAACAAAATTAATTACATTGTATAATTTTCAGTATGTGCATTTCATTTAAAATTTGATGAAATGAAGTTGGATACAAATGTGGCCAAATGGGCTGTTAATGTTTTACAAATATCAAGAACCCGGCGTCATTTAGACAGAGCAACCCTTATGGTATTCTGGGAAAAATTGGACAGGTTTGATATAATATTATGTTCTATTTTTGTTCAAGTGGTAGCTCCAGACGCAACACCGCCAATGAGAGCGCTAATTAGTCTAGTATCAACTGCCGATGTGTTCAAATAATTTAAAATGCATTGCGCGTACACACATTTGAATTAACCTAGCTTGGTACGCATGTCGCTTGCACGCATGCACATAAACCTCACTCGGCGTGCAAAAGCCACTGAGTCTCGGTCACGTCATTGTTTCACGTATTGTTCTATGGTCACGTGCTCGATGCTCATGGATGGAGTCTGACTGCCGCCTGACAAAAACTGGTTGCTGCTCTGTCACGGTCTTATTTTGAATAGCGTTCTATTCTTTTTCATTTCCGTGTAATATTATTTAAAATAAAATCTTTGTATCAGATAAATATCTATAACCTAATTAAATAAAAACAATTTAACATTACACTCCTAGAACCAAGTTCCATTAAAAGTACAAAAGTTACATGTTTTTTTGGTTTTCCCATTAAATGCCAAAAAAAAAATGTGCCATTTATTAATACAATGCCTAGTAATATTAATGTAAATCTATAAATTACTTAACTATAAAATAAGATGTACAGTATTTAGAATTCTTTGTTTTTAATATCAACATGTTTATTTTTTTTTCAGACACATATTGAAGTATAAACCAAGCTTAAGATTTTAGATAGTTATAGAAATAATGACAATTGATTAATCCTTGAGCTTGTATAACATTTTTTCAAAAATTACGGTATTGCTCATTATTGTAGAAATACAGTATTAAGGCTAATTGAAATATTATTTATCTTAATTTATACTTTGTCTTAATGTATTTCAAAATTGAACCATTTTATAGTCGATTTTAAAAAAAAATATAACATTTCCCAATTGTTTAATACAAATCATCAATTTAGGTCATGTCATAATTTAATATTATTAAACCTACTTTTTTATTTATCATGTTTCTTCTAGCATTATTTTATATTTAAAAATATTGAAATATTTAAGAACTTTTTGTACTGCAAAATTGTATATATTGGAAATTATTCATTATTATAATTATAATAACTGAGGCAGTACCTATTAATTTTTTTTATGCTAGCCAACGTTTTTTTTTTCTAAAAACTGTTAATTTATAATTTTAAGTAATATTGTCAAAGTATTGAAGTAAAATAAATATATTTTGACATATTGATATTGTGATAGTACAATATATTTTATAAATTTAATAAAGATATATTCAAGAAATTAATTTGTTTGTTACTATAATTTGAGTGTAAGTAGTAGCAGCGGCATATTTAGGATTTTGCTGTCCCGGATACACATTTTAGATTCTGAGCGGAGCGATGAATGTATTGGTTTTACAATGATGCATGTTTATATTTTTTTTTTTTTGTGTCTGTCATCACGTTTTAGGACAGTAAAAGTGCTTGGATTTTCTTCATCAGTAGCTTTTCTGATAGGAAAGTGAATCTAGTTGGTACTTTGGGGGGTCAAAAGTATAAATTTCCCAGTAGTTTTCACAAGCGCCGGGAAAAACAACATAAAAATTAAGGAAAAACGGGAATTTTTACGCAAAATTGGTTTTCCAAAAAATCGATTTTGGTTATTGGTGTAACTCTAAAACAAATGAACGTATATACATGCAATTTTCACTGGTTGTTTATATTTGCATTTTCTATACACGATAACATTTTCAAAATATTTTGATTTATTTTGAACTGTTTAGGGACATTTTCATTTTCCATTTTTTTTTAGTTTTTTTTCTATAAATATCAATAAAATTTTATTTGTTGGTTGCGAAAGCTTGAAAATTTAAAAGAAGGCTCCTAATATATTGTTTCAAAGGCAGATGAAAAATGTTAAAAATCCTTAGTCACAATTTTTTTTATAAGCATTTAAAGTTCAAAAATTGACAAAATATGGAAAAATCACGAAAATTAGCAAATTATTTTGAGTTAAGAATTCGTAAAAATTTTTCTTTTTAAATCTAAGATTTGAAAATGAAACACAAGATTCCTTATAAGGTTATCTACCTTTATCAATAAAAAAATCTCTACCGGACAGTCAAATTAAATTTTTATGAGCGTTTGAAATTCAAATTTTTACAACATTGGATTTTGACTCGATTACTCATGTAGCGATTTCCTTATTTTGTTGCAATTCAAAAACGAAAAACTGTAGATACATGAAAATTTCACTGAATGTTTAAATTAGCATTTTCTATACACCATACAATTTTGAAAATATTTTGACTCTTTTTGAGCTGTTTATGGACATTTACAGCTTTCAATTTTTTTTAGTTTTTTTTCTATAAATATCAATAAAGTTTTATCTGTTGGGCCAAAAAGTGTAAACATTTAATACAAGGCTCCTGATATATTATTACAATAGCAGTTGAAAAATATTAAAAATACATATGCACAGTTTTTTTTTATAAGCATTTAAAGATCGAATTTTGACAAAATTTATCAAAATCTCGAAAATTATCAATCATTGTAATTAATAAATTATAAAATGTTCAGTTTTTATAGTTAAGGATTGCAAATTCAATACAAAGGTTCTCGTAAATAGTTCATACTGTAACCAAAACATCTAAAAAATATATGAACACAGTTATTTTTTACAGACATTTTAAATTCAAATTTGGACGAAATTACATATTAAAAAACCTAGAATAACTATTTTAGTTATTTTGTTGCGATTGAATAATATTATTCGTGGATACTTGAAACTTCTAAAGTGTACTATTATATATCTATGATAGTATCACGGTTTTTGTTGATGTATAACGCGTTATAAGTACCTAATGGATATTTTGATATGATTAATTTTGGAATTTATTATAGGTACCTACCTATTATAGGTCAAATTTTGGTTTAGTACCATAGATATGTATAATGTATCTAATATGTCTTATACCTAGACTGACATACTGTCTCCGCTCAGAATCGTTTTTCTTATACAATGATATTATATCGTTGAATTCAAATTTAATATCATCCATTATACAGTGACCCACTTGTAACCTACTGTACAGCAGAGCGACACCCACTTGCCCACCTTTTTTTTAATGCCCTTTCTGGCAAAAAATATTTTATAAGAAAATACTATTTCTGGTAACTTTAAGTTTTTAAAAAGTGCATAATAATCAAATTTACAAGAATTTTTCAAATACAACGTATTAGGTATACTTATATGTGGATAACTTACAAAATTACTATAGTCTGTTAGCTATTAAATGTTAAAAACGCTCTTCTGTACAATATACCTTCTAGATTCTGAGCGGAGCGTATGAGTGTATTGTATTTACAATGGTGTGTGTTTTTTTTAAAAAATTTTTTTGATATACAGCCCTGTTGTACTGAGAGTACGATGTTACAGGCATGATAGCCTATAGGCTATAGCCCACTAGAAATGTTTAATTTAGGCGCAGAACTATAGGTTTAGGTATTCGATGACAAACCAATACGGGCGGGTATAATATATATTATCAGATGTGAAGATTGATTGCACAGAATCTCTTTGATTATATTTAAATATTAGTTTAACGTTTTGTATAAATTGAACTGACTAAGGGCCGTTCTTACAATGTCCGGTAAAGTGTCGGTTAACGCTAACCGACTGATAACAGATTTTATTACCGGCAGAATTCTTCCGGTTAAGTGTCGGTTAACTTTAACCGGACGTCGTAAGAACGGCCCTAAATCATTGTAAATCTGTTTTCAAAAAAAAGCTCCCACAAAAATTTGCTGCCCGGACAAATTGCTCTCCTAAATACGCCACTGGGTAGTGGCGTTCGTTCCGTGGCGGTGCTCTGCACTCTATAAATAGCGCAGGTTTCACGGAAAGAGTCAATTACATTTAAACTTTGTATACATTATGGTTACCAAATAATATTTGTCGAAAACATCGTATCTTTTTTGTTTTTGGGCCTATACCCAATAATGTTCTATGTTTATGTGGGCCATTGTAAACTCTGCCAGTTTTATTTTCTTATCTGGAATAGGTATATGGAAACTCCCCTAGTATTAAGGCCTTACTTATCGGACCTTATGTAAAACTAAATGGGTTTTCTCTACTAAGTAAACTCAAAAATTCAAAATGAAAAAAAAAATATTGTGTTAGAGAAAGCTATAAATTATAAATACTAAATACCTAGTTATAATAATGGATTTATATGAGACTTAATGGTTTGAATATATTTATATATCTACAAATTGTATCTCATAATTTTCGTTCATAGTTCAAAATATTATAAGTTATAAGTTATAACATATATAATGTCATAAATCATAATAATATAATATACCTACCAACATATTTTTTTGATTATTAGTTATTAAAAGTTGTCTATCATTATTTCTTAGCATAATAGGTAGATACTGCAGGCCATTGCAATTTGTATGATTTGTTCGAACAATTATTATTTTTATTTTTAAGTTTTTTTATATTTTTTGGCATATACTTATTTAATAAGGATAATTTTTATTATAAAATCATGATTTTTTGTTTAATAATAATCTGTGGAGGTATTATATTAATTTTATAGTGTATACTGTTACTTGGTGTTTTTTAACTGGCGGAGTTTACATGAACTCAATTTTACCGGATTTTTGTCACTGGCGGAATTTACATAAACCCAATTTTACCTGTTTCATTTTCCTGCCGGAGTTTACACTAAAAAAAGGTTCTAGTGGCGGAGTTTACGAGAGTTTGTAATTAGCCCCAAATTAAAGATATGTAATTTGCACCACTGCAGGTATCTATAGTCGAAACTCGAAAGTAGTGTTTGTAATTTGCTCCAAAATAAGGATAACATGTAATTTGCACCATCCTCAGGTAGTAAGAAATAGGAATTGTAATTTGCACCATTTTTTTAATACCTATGCACCCGTTTATGTATTGCAACAGGTAAGCAGATTGCAGATAGCAGCATGATATATAGAGTTTCCTGGGTGAGTCCCGAAATTACCGTTATTTAATGTTCCGAGTGCGTCCGGAACAGAGGTGGGTTGGCTAAGGTGGTGGGTGGGTGATCCCCTCCTGGGCCTGGCGAAAATATAGGCTGCTTGAATAAATTTGGGCCGATAACTTATAAATATTTTACTAACCCAAAATTGGGCCAAACTTTCAGTCTCCCCGGGGCTAATTTTTATTCCCAGACCTCCCTTGAAATACTCGCTCCTCAGTCGATCAAAATATACGTTGTTTTTATCAGTCTGAGGGGAAAGATCTGCAATTTTGTATAATATATCTAAACCTTTAAATAATATACATTTCAAACTTCAAAGGTACCTATTATTTTACATTCTGGGTGGAACAATGAATTTATTGATTTTAGAATGATGTGTGTTTTTTTATTTAAAAAAAAAAAATTGTTTGTGTCTGTCATCACCTTTTAGGACATTAAAAGTGTTTAGATTTTCTTAAACAGTATCTTTTATTATTTTCTGATAGGAAAGTAAATCTAGTTGGTACTTTTGGGGGGGGGGGGGGGGGGTCAAAAGTTTTCCAGTAGTTTTCAAAAGTACCGTGAAAAACAAAAGAAAAATGAAGGAAAAACGGGAGTTTTTAATCGATTTTGGTTTTTGGTGTAACTTTAAAACGAATGACCGTAGATAACTACATTACATTTTTATTGAATGTTACTAGCATTTTTTAAACATGATAACATTTTCAAAATATTTTGATTTGTTTTGAACGCGTAAGTATCGGTAAAGCACGATTGAGCATAAGTATACCTTTTTAGCAACACGATTGAGCATAGAATATTTTTTTCGATGTTGGCACATTCAAGTGGCCAACATATTATAATTTATTATTTTAACGTATTATTACATCAATATTATTATGATACCAGACGCGAGCTGTGAGCTGAGCCCAACTTTATCGACAGTGTTATCGATTAATAAGTTAGTTCTGGATCAATAAAGTTAAAAAAATTAATACTATTCCAAAATTATTATAGAAATAATATCAGTGTTTGATCACCCATACTCTAGGTATTATAGTATTCTTAACTTATAAACCATACATTATTTTTTTTTAATTCGTACCATACTTTAATTTTATTATTTTCATATTATAACTATTATTATTATCATCATTATCATCATCAAACAGATTTATGAAATGTGACTATATAATAATTGACTATGAAATCATGTTTTTTTTTTGATATGTTATAATTATTTAAATAAATATTTTTGTATAATAGGTAGGTATAGTGTAAAAGTATATAAAATGTAATATGGCAACGTTGCAGAGTTTTTTATGCTCAATCGTGTAGGGTTTCTTTTGTATTCCGATTTCCTTTGATACTCCGACAATTTTGCTCAATCGTGTCACAAAAAAGGTGTTTTATGCTCAATCGTGTCTCAGTCATGGTTATCTGCCATGCCAGGGTGGGGGATGGAGGCTTCTCTCTCCGGACACCGTGACTGCCCGAAGAAAAATTCCGCCACCTTAGTCCGCTCGGCCACTCCGTAAATAAAACCATTTTCGGCATAAACAAAATTTAATTTTTATCTTTTTAGTCTAATAAAATATTAAAATGCCATTCGTAGGTACCTATATATTATAATAGAAGCATGCTACTAGATATTTTGCCTCTGCAAGGAATATTGAGGAATCATAGATATGTTTTTTGGTATACTGCAACCTAGCATACTAGCAAAGCATTTTCGGGTCCAGAGTCGGCTAGTATATTATATTATATCATTCCTGCAACGTCCTACCAACTGTTCTGATAACTATTATTTGATTTTATATTTTAATTAAATTAAATTTATCTTGTAGAAGTTTAAATAAGAAAACTTATAAATTATAATACTATAACTATTAGAGATTAAAATATGTAAGTACTTAATTCAAATAATTTATAAACAAAGTTTGTTTTATTAAAGAATACAAATCTATACTTTATTTTTAATTATTACAATTTATTAAAACAAAGATTATTTTTATCCACCATTGTTGAATACGTTTCTTGATAAATTTTAATCATGAATATTTCGGTATTTACTATTACAATGTTACCTACTCCAAACGAAATTTGTATTTTTCAAACAATTTACATAGTATTAAGTGTGTACAATTACAAAGATACATCAAATATATGACGAACCAAGTGTATAAAACTCGTCTATATAATATAATTAAATAAAGTTATTGCGGTCGCTATCGAGTTTGAGCCGATCCAGAGGAATGTTCCTCTCCTCCACATCCTTTAGCTCGGGATATTCTCGGTAGCTCGTTAGAAATGTTTTTAATGCGATTTGTCCTGTTGTTTTTGTCTTCTCGACCGAATTTTAACATTCGGTGGCCAACGATGGTTATAAATGAGAAAATGTAAATGACAGGATGGTGAGAGGAAGTTACAACTTGAGTTAGAATGCAAAAAAACAAATTAAAAAGGGGTTTATTCTCTTGCAAATAACAAAAAACAAAAATTTGTTTACAGTGTTTTCAATTGCGTCAAAAATGGGAAACGTTTTCTAAAATGCTCGTCGGCCACAACTTTAAAATTAAAATGTATTCTTGTAATATAAAGTACAATCAAATAATACATACATACATAATTGTAATTCATCCTTTAAATGTTGAATTAATACTTTAGTTCATATTTTGGCTTTTTAAAATTGTATATTCATTAATAAATGTGTTTAAATTGATTAATTATTATCATAAAACTACTTTTATGTTGGTAGATTTTATTGAAACCATTTTTATACATTGAGTTAGCGTGAAAAATAAAAAATAAAAGAAGAAATACGAATTGAAATCGGTAAACTTCAAAGTGGAAAACATAAATTCTTAATCAATAATCAATATCATAGGTACCTATTATATTTGCATGTACCTACCTATAATCTACCTATAATAAAGGTTTGATCGAGTTTTTTGTTGTACGTTTGCTTCTAATAATATGTAATTATTATATGAACGTTTAAAAGATTTTGATGCAAAGAAAAAAATAAGTGCTTCAATTTTGTTAGTTTATTATGAAAAAATGTTAATTTACATATCTGTACATATTATACAATTAACGGGGTTCTGTCACGTCTCGTGTACTATCATATGTGTGAATGATGCTACAAAAAGCGCTACCAGAGTCGATATATGTTTCCCTGTTAACAAAATAAACTCTAATCATTTTTCATTATAAATATAATTTAATAATAAATAACGATTTAAATAATGTACTTACCAGGATTTATTGTATTTATGTTATTTCTGTACTTCTCTAGAAACATATTTTCTGTATATGACTGTGTGAGTGATTGAATAACTATCATTTTTCGCCATTTCAATTGTTCTTGTATGAGGCTTGCTTCACAAGTTAAATCCAGCTCTTCATTGGGTCCTTGAAAATGATCTTTCTCCACCTAATTTTATATTATTCTTTAGTAAAACACTAAAACTATATTATATATTAAAACAATTATGTACAATTGTTAAATATCACTGGTTTTTCTAGACTTATTGGTGAATAAATTTATAAATTATAACATTTTACTACAATATTATCTCAATGTCATCATAATAGTATCACTTAAGTCTTAAAATATATAATATACATTTATAAGCATCATAATGAAAGTGGGAGACATCAAAAATATCGATCTCTATAGCTGTTTATTGGGCTGTTCGACCAATTATAATAAACAAATAATCATTAACTATTTAAATAATTATACATCATGTGCCATAACTGGACACTAATTTATTAAATTATAGGATGGAAAATAAACTGAGCCTAATGTTTGATATAAAATATTTGCTAACTTTTTGTTTGCGAAATTTTTTTCGTTGAGCTTGTTTTATTTGTTATATTGTATGTATAATATTTCAGTAATAAATAATAATTTTCATTTTTAGGTGTTCATTACAAATTATGCACAATTTTAACAACAAAAAATTGATAAATCATTAATAATAACTTTAAACTAAAGCTTGTTACCTATTCAATTTTCAGGTCTAGGTGTTTGAAAACAAAAATGTTTATTTTTAATCGAAAATAGTTTGCAATTGTTAATTTTTTTAACTCAATGTTATTTAGATTCGAGGTAGAAATATATTAATTTATTGCGTGTTAATATCCAATTTCAAAGGAAGGAAATATCATGTTTGAAACGATGAATTGTTGATGGAAGTGGTGATAACGTATGATCGAGGCAAGGACCTATAGTTTATTCAAAGTGCAGCATTTTTTTGAGGCAATTATTGTATTCGAAGCCGGAAGTAATGCTATTATTTTCACAGTGAGGAATTGTTTGTACGAAGAGAAAAACTATGTTCAGAGCGAGAAAATTGTAGGTACAAAATGAGATGAAATCATTTTCGAAGCAAAGAAGCATTTTGCTCGAACCTAGGAATAAAATTTCCTAGTTTTGAGCAACATTTTATCGCTTCAAACATACAACTTTCTCCCATGGAAAATGTATCTCACTAACATCAACATTTTTATCTCTTTGAACAAAACAATGCATCCTGATCTAAACAGAACTAACTCACTCCCATCAAATATCCATGTATTTGCTAACAGCATACTTTTCTCTCCAAACATAAAATTTCCTCACAATTTAACACAATTACCTCGCTTGAGAGTTGAGACATGAAATTTCGCACAAGGATATTGTATTGTTTCGAAGCTAAGTAATTTTATATAGAAGAGAGGAAATAAGTTGTGCTTTTAGTTGAGATGTTGTATTCGAAGCAATGAAATTATATTTGAAGTGAGGAATTGATTACTCAAAGCTAGAACATTTTGTTCACTAAAATATAATGAATATTGAAAAAGTATAAATATATTTAAATTCATACCTTAAATCGAATGCCTACCGCTTTTGAATATAAAGGGCCTTCAGGATTGACCAACACGGGATAATTCTCCATTTGATTATTGCTCGCCTATATCAAATAAAATAAATATAAATACAATTTTTATCCAAATTTATTTGTTTTAACAATATTAAAATACAATATTATTTTGTTGATTTTGCATGCAATAAGATACTTGATGAAAAAAATGAATCGAGTTCTGCATTATTCATAAATATTTTGTTAACAATGAAATACAAATTAATGGTTTTAGTATTATATAAGTTCCAAAGTGAAAATTTGGATATTATATCATATTTTTTTGTATAAGTTATACAAAAAGTATTTTGGTAACTGAGAGTTGTGGTTTTTATAAATAGCAAATTGTATTATTTCCCTAAATGTGCATGTATGTGATGTAAGTAAGTAGTTTATAGAGTATCTGGCCTTCTGGGTTTCCTCTTGCTATAAAAAAAAATGTAATGTTTCTCCCAAGCAACCAGCCCCACACATTTGGAATGTGTTTACCTCCCAAACTCATATTAATTATACATTTCATAACATATGGTATACTGTAGCCATCCACATCGTTCATAAACGTAATACCAAATTATTATTATAATTTTTGGTATAGCTGCTACTAGGTACTTTTTTAAATACCCACTAGCGCCCACTCTCCAACTGCACCTATTATATAACTATAATAATATAGAAACAATCTTCTTTTTCGAACATACATCCACAAATACCTACGTATTATCTTAACAAGCAGTGCTTGAAGTGGGGGGGGGGGTACAGAGGGATCGCTCTACTTTTTTGTTAGATGAGGAATAGAAGAATGTTATGGTGATATCAGGAAATCTGCAGTGTAAGGCATCCCTCCACTTATCTTGAGCCATTTGGACCACTGCTAACAAGTTCAATAAACACTATTTAAATATTATTTTTAACATTAAAGTACCTAAGCATGAATGCCAAATACTTGAAATAATAATATATTAATGAGCGATATAATATTATGAATAAAAAGTTAATATAAATAAATGTATCAGATTTAAGAAATAAATGTAAGCACATAGTACATATTATAGTATTAGGTATACTAATCAATAAATAATTCAATGTCCATAATAATTAATTGTTGGTCATTACTCATTACTCATGATCATTGGATATTTAATTCAGTGAACACTAATACTTAATAGTACCTACTATAATAATAAAAATAATATATTTATAACCAAACAAAAACCATCCAGAAATATTATTTGAGGTTAGGTAAATTGAAGTTGAAATTGAATTTGAAGTTTATGTTGAAATTGAAGTTGATGTTGATAGATCCAATACCAACTACAATTCAAACCTGCAAATGTTTTGGTCTAACTTTAGACAACTTTAATATATGGTCTGCATTTAAAAACCAAAAGAAATGAGCTAAACACCAGACTTTTTTATACGCTAAATACGCCCGATTCTCAAATAAAAACTCTCAATTATTAACAATAAATTATTAATATATAAATCAATGCTAAAACGCCTATCTTGCCTTATATGGCATTATTATATGGAAATGTGCTAATCCTTCTCAAATACAAAACTACGGCCTTCTCAGTTTCAATTCATCAAATAACATCTGCGCCATGGAACTGCACAGCACAAAGATTTAAAAATCGAAACAGTTTCGGCCACAGCTATAATACTACTACGAAAAAATCCACACTAAATCAAACAACCACACAAATCCACTAGTTTCTACCTTAGCCAGTGAAATGTGTATTTCCGAAAATCCCCCATATCTATTAAAAAAACACTGGTCGGGATCTCTTAAATCCGTTGATCTAGATCTAGAGTTCTATTGAATAAATCAGAAAATCTCCAACCTCGTCCACCCTAAGTCCGAGGGTTCTCTCGTTGGTGGGTTTCAGTCCTCATTTCATTTTATGTTTTTGTATATTAAAGTTTATTAAATTTACTTATTGTACACAAATTAGATTACAGATTGAAAATACCTACTAATTTATTTATTTTTAATATAAATATAAATATATTTTTTTATACGAAGCAATACGGTTGCAGTTTGTATTTTTTTTTTATTTTATAAATAATACTTTAATGTATCATAAGCAACTTTTGAAGACAATTTAAATATAATTTGAACACCTACCTATATACAATGGCTTAACTATGACTACGACTTCCTATAGCAAATATAGGTATACTTGCTTTTATGAATTAACATTTATACTTTGAATTATTCAGAAAGTATAATTTAGTGTCGTATGACGTGTTGTTTAAAATTAATGTAATTTAATCTAATTTAAGTTTAAGATATTAATTTTCTACTAATATTCATGAACTCACCTGAATGCCATTGACGTACCACGTCATCAACGGCTGCGGATACGATTTGGAGGAAGTGCAATTTCCCGACAAGAGATCGCCAACCGCGTAACGATTAAGCACACCCTCTATCAAAGGGTTCCCTTCCGGATATTCTGTCAACAACATCATTTATTATTACATTAATCATTTTTATATATCGATCTTTTGGTATTATTTGTATATATATAGTTTCGTGTAAACAATAATATTTTAGATACTGTTTAACTAAAAATGAAATCGAATAGCTGTACAATGAAAATGCCAAACTATATGTTATAGTTATGATATTATAGGTACCTAAATATACCTATATAGACTATAGTTTATAGTTAAACACAATTGAAAATGTCAAATTTTAAAGACATTCATGTCTAGGTAGGTACATACGAAAATTATTCATTTCGAAACATTTTATTTACTAAGTACATATTATATGGATATTAAATATATCTAGTATTATAATATTTTTTTTTATTCTAATGAAAAAAGAAAATACATTTTTTAAAATGTACAAATTGATTACATATAAAATTGGTTCAATCGTTTGACGGATAATCGATAATCTCGTTTGGTCATTAAGAATATGTTAAAGTAATACTACCTTCAGAATCTAAATATGGGTTTTTTTACACACCCATACAATTCTAAATGAAAATTAGATGATAGTTTTTGAAAGTTTATGAAAACAAATTGTGATATGTGGCCAAATATTTTTAAATTTAAAAATTTTTTAATAATTTACGTATAAACTGGCAGGCTGTGAATTTAATAATTTTTATATTGATGGATTTCGTTTTAAATTCAAAATCGTTGAGATAAGAATTTTATTTTATTAATATTACCATTCAAAATAATATGAGAAAACTAGAAATTTTAATGCTAGGTTCCTCATAAATTTTTGTTGTAGCTTTTTAAAAATATTAAACACATAGGCACGTTTCTTTTTCAAATTTTTTTTTTAGTTTGAAATGTATAAAACGATCAAATTTTAATGGCAAAAACTTGACAATTTAAAACAAGTTCCTCATAAGTAATTCCTACTAGACAAATTAAAAAATATATACAGTATAACAGTATAAGAGTATAAGAGTATAAGAGTATAACAGTATATAAGTAAATATATACGGTATAAGTACATGATATTTTTTATAAGTATTTCAAATTCAAATTTGGTCAAAATTGGTCAGAATTTTAGTTAATTTGTTGTAATTCAGAAATATTTTTGAGATCATTTTAAAATGTTACTTATATTATTATATTAATATGATCTTAGATTATTATATTTTATAGGTACTAGGTGCAAACTACTTGCTTCTAAATTTGATAAGAGCAGATAACTTATATGTGTTTGGAAGAAAATTAACTGTTGGTCATATTTATTGACGGGTTATTTGTCCAGAAAGTTAATTTCGTATCGAAATTCAAAAATGACGGTATTGAAATAATTGTACATAAGTACCTAGTTAGTAACATATTTAATATTTATATAGCCATATAGGTAGGTATGTATAAATTGTCGTATTTAATAATTTAAAAAATGTTGTACATTGTTAATATTGGATAAAAATGTATGACAATCATTATAGTTATGAATATCAAAATATTAATATCTCTTTAGTTAAATTATTTAACTAAGAGTATCAATAAATTGAATTGCATCATTCTGTCTCATCACTCCTATAATTTTATCAAATTATATCAATATGGTAATTTCAATATGAAAGGTAAGTTTCATCATAGTAAGACACACGATTAAAGATATCTTTAATCGCGGTAAGACACATACCTACCTTAATAGTATCAGAAATTCTTATCAACAATCTTACGGGAAGCAAGTAATATAAATCCTTTATACTAACTGAACCTTGTTAATGTCAGTGGATTTACTTAAGCTGGAGTGTCCTAAACTCTTTTTTTCACAGTTATTTGGGTGGTTTTGACCAAGTTTAAAATACAGGTCTAAAATTATATCCAATAGGTAATAATAACTAGATATTTTATTTTCAGTACCTAACAGTTTTTCGTGGGCCAACAAATCCTACTGCGTGAGCCAGGCTTAAAATGTAAATTTTAAAAATTGTACTAACTTTTTGTCAAAAGCAAAATTTCCCAGTACTTTTCTTAATAGTTTGGAAAATCAACAACAATTAGGGATACATGGGATTTTTTTATGAACAACCACTTTTGGGTAAATTAGATTTTGTTGCAAATCAAAAACAAACAACTGTAGATACTTGATATTTTTTCCAAATGTTTATATTAGCGTTTTCTGTACAGGGTATAACTTTTAAAATATTTTGTATCAGAATCGTTTTTTTGCATATAATAATTTATCTCTGGATTTAAATTTAACACATTTATGACAGTAACCTACTCAATGATGAGGTATACACTCGATACCAATATTGTAAAGCAGAGCGTTATAGATACATACTTGTCCACTTCTTATTAATTACGTAAGTGTTAAGTACAAAAATATTTTTATAGTCATATTATTTATATTTACAAAAATGTAATTTATCAATATGTTGTAATATTTACCTAATACATTCATGTTCGCGGACTTAAAAACCATTTCAAATTTTGGTCCATCTGTCGAGACTTCACATCGATATATACCACTAGTTTGCAACGTGAGATTACTTAGTGTGATTTTTCGCATGTTACAATGAGATAACTATACAAACATAATATTATTAGTTATACCATGATTATTAATTGTTATACATAAGACATTAATAATATATATTTTAATGAGAAATAACTTTGCTACTATATTGACTTGAATAATAATAAAAACAAATACCTAATTTGCTTAAAATACACCTATGTAATTAAAAATGTATAATAACTTTTATTGTCAAAGGACAATTAAAATTAAAATGTTTAATTATTCAGACTTATCATTTGAGCAAAGAGATTAAAATTGAATATTGTATCATTAATGTATATATTGTAATAATGTATGATTCATAAATCATAATTAACTAAAAATAAATTTGGTTTTATAATTAATTGTTTTCTAAATAACTATAGGCACCTAAATTTCAAGTGATATCTTATTTCAAATGATTACCTACCACAGTATCAAACATAAGACGTTTTAATTTATTTTAGAATTACAGAGGAAAAGTAAACTATAAAGTAGCATTGCAAAAATAAATAAAAGTAAATAGAGTTGATACAAAAGCTACCAAATGTAAAAATAAAAAAAAATCTCTCAAAAACGTACCTAATATATTTTTAGTACTAGACACGTGTATGTTTTTTTAATAAGGAATTTTTTAATAATTTTACTGAAATGAAACCAATTTTATAGTTATAAATTAATAAAAATATGCGTTTTATTAAATTATTATGAATAAATTTGATTTAATTTTTAAATTTAACTTAATAAACATTTTATTATTCTTATATGAATACATCAGTTTCACAATTATAATAATTTTTGACTAGATGTATAGTGTATAATTTGTTAATAGATATTAGGCAGTGTTCTTATAATAAAAATAATAAATTGTTTTTTTGCTGATAAATGTATATTTTAATAATGCAATTATCAAACTATATATGATTTATATGTATAAATAGTATGAGTAGGTAAAACGAACTCGGAAATCAGTAATATGGCCAAGGTAAAAATGTCCTGGAAAAATCCACAAAGTAAAATAGGCTTATCTCGTAAAAAAATTGTCTACCAAATGTAATTTTTACAAAAAAAAAAATTTACACACGAGTAATTACGTTTATATCTAAAATACCGTATTATTTTCCACCTTAATTTTTGATCCTGAGTCTAATAGCTTACCTACATAAAACCTCGTTACTTGTATATCTAAAATATAGTTTCCACTGGGAAATAAAAATGTAACTTTACAACTCTAAATGACAAGCCCGACAAACAGTTTAATAACGTGTGTTTGATATAATTATCTTATTCTATACTTCACGCACTGTAAGATCGTTGTTAAAATTTCTTAATTTATAATTTATTTGCTATACCTAAAATTACTATGGTTGAAGTTAATATTATTATTTTGGTCAAACAAAAACCAAATAATAAAATGTTTATATTTATATTCACTATTCATACACCATATACGATTCAACAAATTAAAAAAAAAACTACCTATGTTTGTTAATTTTTGGTGTTGTTCGAAACGGAGCTTATTCAATTTCCCAGGTATATAAAAAACTGATTCATAATATAAATATCCAGATATTTTAAAGAAATCACATCACATGACTCGGAAGAATGAGCCGTAGCTAAATGCTTAGCTGAGAAGCTGACATCAAAGGAAGTAATAATTGTCCATATATTTACATATATACATATATATATATATATATATATATTATATTACTACTATTAAATGTAAAAAATAATAACTTTGTAATTTAATTTAATTTACCTAACATTTAAAAAAATATTATTAACTATCTGAATTGTAAATGTATAACAACAATATATATTTTTCTTTTGTCATTATTACCTGGACAGTAGATTCATTGAACTCAATTAGATTCATTTATTTCAATTAATAAACAGTGATATTATGTAGTAGGTACGTATAATGTATATGGCTGTATTTATTACTACTTTATTATTATTATTTTTTAAAAATTATGTTTATTTTGCTTCGACAACTTAGCTATTAGGGCCAGTTGTACCATATCTGATTAAAGTTAACCGGAGTTTAATTGGCCGAATTTGCCCGGTTAAATATCTGTTATCAGCTGATTAAGCTTAATCGTAGTTTAACCGTAGGTACAACTGGCCCTTAGCTTAACATTAATCTATATTATTATAAATTATAGTGTACTCACATATTATATTACTTATGTTTTTAACTAGATGTAAATGTGAATGAAAAAAAAAACAGACGAACAAACTTAACCCTGGGTCCAACGTGAACGCGGCGAATGCGGCAAAAAACAAAACAGCTTGATTTTCGCCTTGTTTGGAACATGCTGGTCAGAATATAATTCGCCCGCACTCTCCGCGTTCGCCCCGTTCACGTTGGACACAGCGTAAGAATGTAGGCATAATTACATAATAAAGTTGGATATGTTTGTATGATATAGAAGAATATATCTTCATATTAGTTCAATTATTTTTTTATAATAACCCAATGTTATTAAAATTTAGATTTTGTAGATATTTTTATTACCAACAGGGTGTAATAACTAAGATTTATACTCTAACTAATTTTCAACAAGTTTTATTTTTGTTATATAGTTTCTGAAAAGAAATTTTTTCCTTATTTTTCAATAGTTATTTAAAATACATTTTTTACTTTTACTATGTGTTGTTAAAACTTTTTAAATTATATACCTATCCATTTTTATTATTACCTAGGTACTTAAATTGATTTTTTAAATTAAAATTTTTATATATTTACTTTTATGAATATAATTATCAATGCGAAGTTGAATCTTATTTTAGCAATATAATACAAACATTGTTATTCCTTTTTCTCTTTTTGAAATAAATTTAGTTTGTGCGTATATCTTCATCTGATTTTTCCAGTTATTAAGAATGTAATAAAGTTGTTTAAGTTGGTATAATTTAATATTATATTTCTTTTCAATATTATTAACTTTTTATTAGAATTGTATGTTGTAATAAATATTAGTATATATGCAGATAGTACATATTACCTATTAGGTACCTAAGTGATTTTAAATGAAAAAAAAAAATTACTAACATCCAATATAATACCGGGAAGATGAAAAACTTGGATGGTTGGTCGATCCTCTGGAATGAACCTGTAGAATTCGTGATCATCCTTGTACCACTTAACAGAGTATAGTTTACCACTGCCTACGTCGAAATTGCATCCAAGTATTACCGACTGTTTTAAATCCGCGTACCTTGGCACGAGTACGTCGATTATTTTCAACGCTAATGTCACTATAACAATATAAATAAAACATATATACATTTAATAAACTATTTTGTCTATATACTATACTGGGTGATTCTTTTATCAAACAACACTCATTATTTCAAAAAGTGTAAATTTTTTTGAAAATATTTTTTTACATAGTTTCAAGTCGCTTATAAAACAACGTTTTTATTAAAAAATTATATTTTTAAATATTTTTTATCCTTATAATTTTTTATGTTTTTTACTTTTTTAAATGACAACATAGGGTTTTAAATTTATATTCCAAAGCAGAATATTTTTCTTTGTAAATTGATACATGAAAATCGAATTTGGGTTGAGTAGTTTATGAGTTATAAATATTCAAAGTTTGATGAGCGGTGAAGTGGACAAACATTTCGAGGGGTAACCCCGAACCACTCCACTCCGCTCGTCTAAGCTTTAAATACTTATAACTCGTAAACTACTCGCCTCAAATTCGATTTTAATGTATCAAAATACTAAGAAAAATATTCTACTTTAGAATATAAAATTAAAACCCTATGTTGTCATTTAAAAAAGTAAAAAACATAAAAAATTATAAGGATAAAAAATATTTAAAAATATAATTTTTTAATAAAAACGTTGTTTTATAAGCGACTTGAAACTATGTAAAAAAATATTTTCAAAAAAATTTACACTTTTTAAAATAATGAGTGTTGTTTGATAAAAGAATCACCCAGTATAGCTAGTAAGTAATTTTCATATAAATACAATTTTACAATGAATATACATTTTTTTAACTATGCGTATGCGAATACTTATTTTACTTATAAATAACTTAATATCCTATTTAAAAATATTCAGGCTGTCAACATTTTGTACTTTTTTAGTATTGTATTATAAATACTATTTTAAGGAAGCCATGAAAAAAAAGATGAGCAAGTGGTTGGAACTCTGCTGTACAGTAGGTTACAAGTGGGCCACTGTAATGGATAGTGTTAAATTTGAATTCAATGATATAATATCATTGTATAAGAAAAACGATTCTGAGCGAAGACGGTCAGTCAGCCTATGAAATTACTAAGTATATTTGATTACATAATTGTGAATGAAGTAATTTATAACCTATTTACGCGGAATCTCGATTTAAATTTTCAATCCTTAGTTATACAATTTGAACATTTTATAAATTAAATACAAAAATTAGATACAAAAAAATAAATAAAATAAAAGCACACATCATTTTAAAATCAATACATTTATCGCTCCGCTCAGAATCTAAATTATTACGTAACTAAATTACTTGATAATTTTCTAATTAAAATTTAATATAGGTAAGTATTTTAAAATTATTTCATTTAGAAATAATAGAAGGTATATGCTTCTAAACATTTTTCTGGACAGCCATTATATTGAACTGTTTGGATGATGTATAGTGATTGGGTTCAAGAAAGGATACCGAATAATAGTGGGTTTTGTAGAACCGAATGATATATTGTGAGGTCTATCCATATAACGTCCTTACCAGTCTGTATCCCTGATCTGCAAGGGGAAAGCTATTCTGAATATCAAATTATGTTTGCTATAGAATAGAGACATGCCATTGTGCAAAACTTAACCATATACATTCACATTCACACACACACACACACACACACACACACACACACACACACACACACACACACACACACACCCACAAATACGCGGTGAGTGACCGCTTATATCCCAATACTTACTTGACCATAGCAATTATATGGAATTATATTTTTTAATGAATAAAACAAAATACTTGCTAAAAATTAAATTTTACTGGAATATGTGAAAGTCATTATATCTATTGTACCTTTAAACCTTTGCTTATTGTATGATCATATTTGATCTGTTATTCTATATATTATATATAATATATATTGTAACATAGTTAGTAGCCTTGGGATTGAATAATGATTAATTAGAAATGACAAATGTATTCAAAATTAAACTGAATATTGGTATTTAGAATTTTCCAAACAGGTATTCCAGATATAAGTATACGACATATTATTGCATAAAATATTTACTATAACCACACGTAACACGTTACCTTCATTATCTAAAGTAAAACCTTCAAAGATACACCTAAAATAATTAAACTTTTGTTCCCTTCATTCTTCAGAATAGTATTGTTTTGAAATTATAATAATTGTGATTCGTGTTCATGAATATAAAATTTAAACAATACCAATATATTAACCGTTTTTATTTTAAATAATTTTATTAGTTTATTACAGTTAATAGAATCGAAAATACAAAGCTCTTAACGTTTTAACCTAAAATACCATATACATAAGTATACAACCTAAAATAGAAGTCAATTTTGATGACGTTTTTAATTGTATTCACAATAATCGTAATAAATATAAATAAAAAACACTACGTATTGTATACAACGGAGTATTGGTATTTGGTATAGTGACTGAAAACTGATCATCATGACGGACCTGTATTATGGATTATTTCACCTTATAAATAATATTAACTTAATATGTAATCAAGTGGTGGTTATAAGGGGGGAGGGCGAAAGCTAGGTGGACCCACCCTTGGGATTTGGTTTTTTTTTTAAATTTAGTATATCGCTGACCCGCAACACCTATTGACAAATTTTTGAATTTTATGATTTGATAGCAAAATATTACGTGAATAATTTCGTGTCCGGAATCAGTGTTTTCAAATATTCATTATATTCTTAGTATTATATTTGTTCACTACCTATTAGTGTTGTTTCAAGCTTTTCTACGCTTAGAAGGTATCTATTATAAGTAATGTATAAATCATTTGACTTTTGAGTATTAGGTATTGCTCAATAGTCAATAAACATTAAAAAAACTCAAATTTCAAGGTATATTAGTAAATATTATTATATTTATTTTAATATTTACTAAATGTATAGTGGTATAGTGGTATACACTATACAATACAAATGATTAAGAAATTTACTTTTCTAGTTTGCTTCACTCTACTAAAATTAAAAATATTATTTGCTTATATTATTAAAAAATAAGTACCTACTAAGTTTTCTTTGTTAATGCTTTTCATAATATTCCTTTATAAGTATTTTTATTGAAAATATGGATTAGTTTTGCATAGTTGAATGCTTTTAAGTAACTGCTTGATTAATATTTTTTTATTTAAAATATTTCAATGCTATACCTATATTGCTACTATGCATGTGATTTGATTTATTTATTTAGATTGAAGACATGGTTAAGGTCTACTACTGGTGAAGACCGATTAAATGGGATAGCACAGCTTCATATCCATAGGGACATTAATATTAATATAGATAATATTATAACACGCTATGCTAAGCAAAAAAAAACTCACATGCTTTTATTATAATTATATTATTTTATACGTAAGTCAATACATTTATATCTTTTTTTTTTAAACATTAAGTTAAAGTGTGCTAATAACTTAATATTATTATACATTTATATTTTATACCTATAATCCGTGTGTATATTTTATATTATATGTATAAACTATATATATATATATATAAATGCTATGGGGTGGGGGGAGGGTTGGTTTTATTTTCACCCCCTCCTTGAACAGTATGTATAACCGCCACTGATGTAATCTAATATTATGTTATAATATAAAATAATATGTAGTAGACGATTGGTGATAAGTGATTACTGATTACCTACCTATTTGGCTATTTGTCTATATTAATATTTAAATAATATTGCAGTAAATTGCACGTGTACTTCATGCAATAAATTCGTTTTTGTAGTGTTAAATAATATATAGAGTTGTTATTCAAACTTTTTGTTCAAGGAGCTTTTAGGTTTCTAAAAAAAAATATAAGGATCCCCAGACACTAGGAATAAAAATGTAATATAAAATGTATTATAAATCACGGTGATCATTAAAATAAAATTAATAATATTGAATTTGGATGTTTCAGTCCCTAGTTCACTCTTTTGGAATCCTAAGGCCCCACGGAGCATAATTTGATTACCGCAAAATAATATTATGTAGTATGTGATTTTACTATTTTAGTAGGTAACTATTTTTCGTTTACAATAAACCATAATATAATATATGTTTTTCTCACTTTTGACCATAACACTGTACACAATATTATAGTCTTACAGTATTATTATGTTGTTAACACCGGGTTGGTATTTAGAGAAATAATACTATAGTTGACAGCTATTAGCCCTATTAGCCTTAAAGGTTATCGATCAAAATACGAGTTTTATACATATATTATCATGAAATACATTAGGGTGGATAACATTTTTACTATATTAAAAAAAAATAATATTTACTGTTTAAAATTATATATATTTATAACAAATTTATACTTTAAATAAATATAAATGGATCAAGACATTATGTTTACTGACTGTATTTCAGCTATACATTTTTTATAACTGAAGTAGTAAATAAACGGTGCGTTTTTGTAATTATATGCAAAAACTAAATTAATAAAAATAAATTAGTTATACATTTATGCCTATTTGTGACTACAATACTCCATGATAACATAATACATGTATTTTAATTAAATTAAACGATAGAAATGAGAAAATTGTAAAGTAAGTAAAGCGTAGAAAAATAATTTATTATTCAATATCAGTTGTAACTTGTGGATTAGCCTGAGGGCCGTTCTGAGGAAATACGCCCTGAGTGTGACTTTGATGAATGTCCTTTAGAATTAACTCTGGAACAATAGTAATAAGAAAGATAGAAAAAATATAATTTTTTTATTCACTAAAGACAATGCTGAAAGAAAAAAATAGTCTGATGTATTGAGTTATAAATGGTAGTCACGGTATACATGTCAGTAGTATATACAAGATTGGTGTTTATAGGTCCGTGGCATGTATTTTTAATAATACTGAAATAAATACTCAATAAAATACCTAATCACACGAAAATCAATCGAAAATTTAAACAAATATGAATTTATTTTATTAATGAATGATATAAATACATTTAAAAAATAATATAACTTTGTAAACATTTTGATAATTTATATTAATATAGTAATATGGAATGTGTATAAATGTATAATACAATTTATAAAGTAAAATAAGCATATATTATAAACATCAAGTATTGATTTCAGAGTCCAAAAAAAAAAAAAAACAAAACAAAAAACGCTCACGAATGAGTTACTTAATTTAAATATTAAAAAAATTATAAAACATACCATTGTTAAATTATGAATAAATAAACAATAGTTTAATGGCTTTAATATCATACTCTCCCACCCAAGAAAAAACTATCATATACTGGTTTCTAAATAAAGGAATTTTAAGCACTGGTTAAGATCACATATTGTATTAAAGTGAGTATAAGAACAACAAATAATATTTATTGTATAGATTGTTGTGTTTTGTCGTCAAGACAGGCTATATCACTGCGAGATATCGTTACACCGCTCGTAATGATGTAGTTATACTAGAGGTGTAAAATTTACGTAAATTTACCGTACATTTTGATAATTTTGGTATGTTATCATAGGAAAACCCCCAGAAACTCCTCTCTGCCGCATTTCCACGGACTTATAATTATGGTAACGTTTATTTTTTTTATTTACTGGATACTTAGGTGTTCAATTGAAAAGGGTGGTAGCTATTTTAAATTTTTTTAAATTTTGTGACTGGGGTTCTAGTTCTAATATGTGTAATAAATACTAAAATTATGCATAGAACATTTGAAAATAATCAGAGAAGTTTAATCGATGTCTCAAGCCTTGAAAAGTTTTACATTACTAATATTTTAAACGTGGTTTATTATCTATATCTGTGATAAAATCAAATTTATATTAATTGCCATAATACATTGATCGTATCAGATATTCTTATGGTGTATTCGTATGTTTAATGTTGTTTAGTATATTATGTACTACACTATCAGTGGTTGCGGACGTTAAATTGGTAAATTTACGAGGTAAAATTTTACCGAGCTTACATCTCTAAGTTATACACAGTTCTTGTCTAGTAGGTAGTATAAGGTCTATGTAGGTATCTAACAAAGAGGTAACCTGAAGTATAACTATACAATTTTTCCATGATTGTAAGTTCCTTACTAGGTTGATATATATTATATATTAGGAACTTACTTAGGTAGGTATTAATATACTATTATAATAATTTTAGTTCGAAGTAAGTGGTTAAATTGGGAGGGGGCTATGAGAGACGGAGTAGATACCTATACATCATTTAAGATTTCAAAATATTTCAGTATCTCTCTTAATTTTTCTAAAAAACCTTTATGAAAGTAGGTTGAATAACTTAAACTTATTATAATATTTTGTATATTCTTATGTAAGTATGTACTATGTATGCAGTGGCTTACGCAAGATTTTTCAATGTGGGGGGGGGGCTTGAAAATTAGTTACAATTTTATTTTGTCCTACAGTCTAATAATTTCAGACGTTTATCTGAGGTATTTTAAAATGTTTGTAACTTCTCAACTTTTCTGGTAGAAAAGATGCTCTGATCATAAACTTCGATGCCCGATGTATGTTTTTGGAAGCAAATTGGATCTAGTTAGTACTTCTAGGAGGTAGAAATTGAAAATGCTCAGTGCTTTTTAAAGTAATTGGAGAAAAAAAATGAAAATTTGTTAAAATTGTTTGGTAATCAGCTTGATTATACCGTCCTCACATGGATTGTATTTGATTAATTAAAAAAATGTTTTTCTATAAATTTCAATAAAAAAATTATTTATCCGGTCGAAAAGCTTAACAATGTAATACGTAAATTTTTATTATAGCTAAAATATTAACATAGGCATCATGGTTACTTTTTATAATCATCTAAAGTTCACATTTCGTCAAAACCACAGTTAATTTGTAGTTCAAAACTTATAAAATATTTTATGTGTATAGCTAAGGCTAGACAATTTAAATCAAGGTCTTTCATACAAGTAGTTCATACTTTTACCTAAAAATTACAGATAATTTTAGGAAAATTGGTATTTTGTCAAAAATGAATTCATTCTGGTAAGACATATATGCAATTTACTATAGTTGACAGTTGAAACTTGATGAATATATTTTTTTTAAAGTAATAATAATACGGGCAATGAAGGGGCTTTAGTCCAGTAGCCCCCCCATACGTACGCCTATGTATGTATGTATGCATGTATGTATGTATGTATGTATGTATGTATGTATGTATGTATGTATGTATGTATGTATGCATGTATATACCTATGTATATTGTGAATATTAATAATATTTCCAGTTGATCTAAAAATTCATAGAAATATCGTATTTTATATCTTAAATAGATTATATTTTATAATATCAGCCACTATGTCAATTGTCAACTGACAACTATACTAATTTGTTCTAATGGTGATGGGTACGGGGTAGGGGTCTATGAATCGGCTTAACGAGTTTTCTACTGATTTCTTAACTTTGACTTTGTCGTTTTCTTCATTGGCTGTGAACTTATTTAAGTGTTGAATTACTTTTTATTTTTTTTTTTTATCAAATAAAATAAAAACACTAAACAAAATATTTCTTAATATTAAAGAACAAATTTTGAAAAATCTTGGCCATTACTTAATATTATCTAAGACTTATCCATTAATTAAGTATAAAACTATAGTCATTGCACACTATTAATAATATAATAATATAATAGATATTAATTTGACTATGTTGATAATTATTACTTATTAGTATGCAATATTCATGTAATAATATACCAATTATTATTATAATTCACGACTTTAAATAAGGGTAAATTATTTTTTTCAAGTTTTATCATTTAATTAAAAAAAAGGTTACAGCCTAAATGGTAGATATCTAGCATAAAAATACATACAAATATGAATAAATCTTTGTTTTAGAAGCAAAAAATTATTGATATTATTATGATTACATATTATATCAACGTATACAAATCTAAGTAAACATAATGTTTTTGAATTAAAATTTTGACTTTATTATTTCTGTTGTAAGCTAATTTTAATTTAAATGATAAAACTGGAAAAAAATAATTAAACAACGTTCTTTACTTTCATTGAAATTAATGAATCTGAAAAAGGATTTTAGGAAATTGAAAATCAGTATTATCTCATTCATTGGATGGTTCAGTTTTAAGCAGCTAATAGCTATATGTTCCCATGGTTGTGAATCCCGCTTTTGATGTGCTTAATATGATATATTATTTATGCTAAAGTAGAATTATAATTACTAGAAACAAGAAGAACGAAAATTAAATAATATAATAACTTTGAACGTGTTTATATGTATAAAATACAATATTATGCAAAAAAATATCATTGCACTCCATCAGAAACCCATTATAATCTACTAAGACTGTCCTGATGAGTGGATTAAAAATTCATATGATTTATTTTGAACAAATATACTGTTTATAATTATATATCAAAATACTAATGAAAAATATTTGTTAAATTTAATATAATTAGTAAAATATTTACCCAATTTACATTGGCATATCCAAGGTCTTATTCAAATAGAAAACTAGAGATTTACTTGTTGAGACAGAAGTTAACAAGGACTTTATTTATATATCTATTTAACCTGGTTTAAACAGAATTTAAGCAACAATACTTAATTAGAAACAATGTTTAAATCAGGGTGAAATTTATCTGTGATATAACTGTACAAGTTTAACTCACCGTAGGCAATTTAAAAGTTTTAAATAGTATTTAATTATTTCATTGATTCCAATAACATCACAACTTCGAAAATATTTTATTTATAGTATAAATGCTCCTTTGATGTATATATTTCATATTATTCGAAGAGTACACCCTGCTGTTAAATTATTAATTTATCCGTTTTCGGTAGTATGTTTAATTGGTTTTTAATTAATTTATTTTACGAAATATTAATTATTGTTATTTATTTACGCTTATAAAATATATTATATTCAAATTGTATTAATTCACCAAAATACAAAATTCCTATAAATTATATTTTATTTTTTCTAAAATAATTAAATGTCGGTTTCTTTATTACTGCAATAATATATATATTTTTGAAAAAAGTATTGTTTATTATATATAATTCAATGACGCCTATGTAGATTTTGTTTGAAGCTGCTTCATAAAGGTTTGAGAACAGTAGAACACACATCATAATATGTATGGGTCTAAGGGTCTTACAATTGTTTATATTTACTGATATTTTTAATTTTAATTGGAATATTTTTTTTTATATATTTAATGGAGTTATTCTAAACCGAGATATTTTGATGTGTCATCACTATAATTAAATTTAAAACATATCAAGGATCTACGATAGAATTGGCCAACATCAAAGTTTTTTACATCCTGTTCACACTTGAAATACTCCGTACTTGTGTGTCATTAACAACAGTCTTGATTTATCCAATGTACCAAGAGTGTTCGATTTTCAATAAAATGTCTATACTCTGAAATGATTGAACATTCAATATACGAGTATATTATATATTTTAGACATTATATAAAATGATTTATTTCTTTTTATAAATACAATTTTTATAATTTGATTCATTCATTATAATTCATTGAATTCATTACATATTGCAGCAAGTAAGAACAGGCAGAAAATAATATTAAATAACATTAAAAGGGTTTTCAAACCAATAAAATATTAACCATCGTGTAACTAATAGTATTTAGAATTTGCGCAGAATCTTAAATTAATTATTTCTATAGTTGTAGACCCATATTTATATTTAGTAAAAACCACACAAATGAATGTGTAAATATGTGTGTAGTTTACTTACTTTTAACGAAGTTTAAGTAAAATCCGCTGGCATTATTTAATTTATTACGGAGAACTCCATATGCAGCATCAGCTAGTATATAATATAATATATCATAAATATTTAATAAGTTTAAAAAAAAAAATATTGAGAAATACATTGTGATATTTAGAAAGTTTTCAACTGGTAGCAAGAATTGCGACACCATGTGAATTTTAAATTCATATTTTCAGATGTTTATTGTAAACGAAAAGGGTTTGACTACAACTTTTTGATCATAAATTGTATGTGTATGAAAGTTTTGACCGATAAACGGTATGTATCTAATATTTGCATGTAAAATTAAGTTTATCCAAATACGAAAAAGTCAATATTTCAGTTTAAAAATTAAAAAGCCGTAAAACTTATTAATCTTCTGAAATATAGTATGGCATAGGCCATAGGCGTATACAGGGTGTATCTTATGTCATTGTACGCGGGGTTTTTTGACGATTACGGAACGATAATATGGAATTTCGTTAAAACGAAAAAAGACGTGTTTCTTTATTTTTAACAAGCAATTTTTTTATAACAATTTCAAAATTTTTAAACACGCAGGTGTACCAATAGCAAAAATCAACTTTTTTTTCAAATGGTAACCACTATATTTTTTAATGGATTCTAGTAAAGCTTTTTTTTCTGAACATTTTGGTAGTCAAATCGTCAATTTTGGTTCTCTAGTTTATTAACTATGGTCCTCCAAAGATTAGTAAAATATGCATTAATACTTTTAATTAAAATAATGGGTATAGGTTTAATTTACAAGCGCTAAAAATAAAGAAACACGTCTTTTTTCGTTTTAACGAAATTCCATATTATCGTTCCGTAATCGTCAAAAAACCCCGCGTACAATGACATAAGATACATCCTGTATACGTATGGATATGAGTTATACTAATTATAAAATTTTATTTTTAGTATTTTAATAATAAAGTAGTAACCCATTATAAAGTAAATTTAATAATTTGATAATTATAAGTACTTATGCATATTATGCGTAAATTGCATCCAGGCTACCCAGAATATATCGCTCAGTGTTTTTACTGGGACAGTGGGACTGAGTGATAACCCGTGGTATTTAACTAGGTAACGTTACATTACAAAAGATATACAAATTATGACTTTTAATGACCTTGCCAAACTTCATTACAAATGTTTTCATTCCAAATAATAAATTAATCTCCAACTCTAACCAGTAAATACATTTTATGGCTTCCCTTTCTATTCCTGACAACCGGCTAAAACGCTACTGGAATCGCGATTTATTAAACTTATAAATGAATAATTAAATGAAGTATTACCAATTTGTTTCTCTTCACGACACTCGCATACACTCATAAGTTCATAACTCTTACAATTATTTATTATCATAATTACTTATTGTACCTCATTATTGTACAGAGTCATTTGTATTTAATGTTGAATAAAAAAAAAATTATCCATTAGCTACAATATTTTTTTTTATTAGAAAACAAGAATATATATAGAATCTCTAATATAATTTATAATATGGGTAATATGGGGGTGTACAAGTATATAGGACTGGGCGGCATGATATAAGGGGGGGGGTCCAATGACCCTACTTCACAATTCTAGGATGTTATTTATTTTTTAAATGTCGAGGAGGTCATTGGTCCAATTTCATTTAAGATGGCGTGGTGGGTTATCAGAAAGTGTAAGAGAGGAGAGGTTTGAAATTAGGGGATTTGAATGGTTGAATGTGTTTTTGTGAAATGATATATAATAGTGGGAGGCTAGTGAATGAATGATTGGAAATTTGAAGTCAGAATGGAAGGAGAGATCGCTGACGTACGAGGGGGTTTTTGTAATGAGGTGAAGGCAAATTGACTGGAATAATTAGAATATTTTAATATTAGATGTTTTGGCCGAACCCCATAGCTGAATATCGTAAGTCATCGATGGGCAAATAATTTTCTTGTAGATTAAAGTTTGATATTGAGTGGAAGATTTGATTTGAGGAGGTATCTAAGTTTGTGGAGTTTAATGTTAAGAGATTTTCCCTTAGTATTTCTCCAAGATATCGAGTTACTTTTTTGAGGGATACGTATCATAATTAAATGTCATGGGGGGGGGGGGGCACAGACCTGGACGTACCTAGAAAGTTGTATGTGTTGATTTTAATTTTCCACAGGTTGAAGGTTGAACCAGTTTTGGAGTTTATTAAGTGTGTTTGGAGTGCTGTAGATACTCTGGTTAGGTCGACTTTTGTTGAAATAATGGCTATATTATAAGCGATAAGGTAGCAATAAGAGTGGTGTTTTCGGAGTGTGGAATGTCCGATGCAAAAATGTTGAAAAGTGTTGGAGCTAAAATACTACTACGAGGAACTTCTACTTTAGGGAATTAGAGAGAGTTACAACGAATAGCAAAGGATCGATTTGATAGGAATTGCGGGGGAGACCTTCGTGCCAGACGCGGTCAAACGCCTGGGCGATGTCGAGGAAAACACCTAAGATACTATATTATTTAACAATTTTTTGGGGGGTATTTAATTAATGATAAATTGATGAAAACAGAAGAAAATTAATAAATTAGATGCCCATACTGAACAGTGTTTTACTTATTCATAAATGGATATTGTATTACTTTTTTTTAAACAGTTACTTTTGATTAAAATTATCCCTTTATTTTAATTTTATAAAAAATAAAAATAGTGAGATATCTTATAATTTACAGTATTATATTTATTTTTAAAGATATTATTTGGTTTATTAATACTATACAATTTTCAATTTTGTATTCAATCAACATTTTGAACAACGGAGTCATGTATAAACAATTTATTTACACTCTGGGTACCTACATTTCCATACATAGTTATAATTTATAAACAACCAATGGATGTTTATGCATTTTTCATATTTTTTTTATGAATAAATTAATACGGAATAAGATACAAATTGTATCATAGTCTATAGGTACTCAATATACCCTACAGAATTAAAATTATCAATTTAATTTAATTTGTATATTTTGTCATGCTTGCTTGTTTATATTATTAACTGGTGTACATTTACAGTGATTTCGTTTTAATTTTGAATTTTCAGACAAAACCAATAATTGTATAAAACATAAGAAATATTTTACATTTATTTCATATTTTCAGTACCTATCATCTATTATTTTTACCAAAACAAGATAAACGTCCTCGACTTGAAAGTTGACAGCTTGACACCACCTATTAAAATTAATTGCACTAATAAGCATGAAACGTTCGATGTTTCAATATTATATACTTACTGCGTTTTGGAATTTAATTCAAAATGTCAAAAACGTCAAATTTAAAATACATAATTTTGTTTCAGAATTAATTTTTTTACGCTACCACCGGAATTGTTTTATACAAGATGTATTATTTCAATGAATGCATTATTTTTTAGTGCCTAAATGAGCCTATAAAAATAAATTCAAACGACAAATCGCCTTTATTTAAAACCAATTAAAATTTTAAATATTACAAAATAGGTATTACCTTTTTATGAAGATATTTTGTGTTCTGTATTTGTACATATAAAAAAATATACAAAGCATCCTGTTCCAGATGTGAAATCATTAAATATCAAAAACATTTTATTCATTGGGTCAAAAAGATTGAATATATAATACAAAGCTTCTTATATATTATTATACTGATAGATGAAAAATATTAAAAATACATAGGCACAATTTTCATCAAAATTTAATAATTATTTTGTAGTTAAAAATGTATAAAGTTTCAACTTTTATAGCTAAGGATTGAAAATTAAAACTGGGTCCCACGTAAATAGGTTATAATATATAAATTAGGTACTTTATTCACAATAATATCATCAAATATACTTTATATAATATTGCATAAAGACTAAAAATTTTAAATATCCATAAATAACACAATAATAACCTAAATATTATGAACATTATATATTTATATCATAGGTATCCAGTTGATACTAATATGCCTCTTTGTTAAACATTTTAAGATTCTATTGTAGATATTTATTTTTGAGCTACAATAAAAAAAAAAATGATTTTGTAAAAAACTGGTTTTGCGTAAAAATGTTTCTTTATTTTTTTCCTTTGGTTGTTTTTAAAGTATACAAATCGTTTCTTCTTTTCTTCCCCTTCCCCAAATTTTCAATTAAATCTAATTTTCTACCAGAAACTATCTTCATAAAGCATTTTTACAACTTAAAGAGGTATTAACATACACAAAAAATAAATGAATACTATTTATATAGGACCAGTACATCGTTGTATTGCTCAACTAGAATCTAAAAGTCGAAAACTCTAATAACTTTACATAGCATATACCTTAATCCTCATCAAATCAATTTTGAAATACAATAATTTATCATTGCAGCTTTTAAATATAAAATATTTAGTACAATGCTTGTTTACACAAAAGTAAGCGAAGCGAGAATAGTATTTATAGTGTAACTATGTAAGTGTTTGCATTATAGATATGTATCTTATATTTTTATTATAGTACTTTGTATTATTTTAATTATTCAATTGTGAAAAATATAAATATGATTGCTACTTTGACCTCTTTTCATTTTTGAATATAATATATTATATGATAAATGAAGGAGTAAAATTAACTCTCATGTTAATTTCTTATTTGGTATCGGATATCTTGTATTTTGTTATATTATGAATTACACAGATACTTAAAGTTTCAATCGCATTTTTATTATATAATTTAAGCTCTGAATTTAAAATTTATAAAAATCGTTATCCAACATTTTTTTTTTATAAGTGTTTTAAGTTTGAAATATGTCCTACACACACTATAGTGAACCGAGCACCGTTCAGAATCATTTTCCAAATGCGATGATTTATCTCTGCTTTCAAATTTAAAGACAACTATCCCAGTAGCTAACCCAACTACTATATTATATTTCATCTTTTTTTAATATTTAAAATACTTAGGAACTTGAGTAAGTTATGCATTGTTGGTGAATACATAATATACATATATTATTATTATTATTATTGTGTAGATGCTCATAACAAATATAACCAAAAATTACTTTACATGTTTACAGTATGCATTTTTATATATTTAAAATTAAAATAGTTTTACAGTTCAACACAATAAATCATAATTAATTTTATAAAATAGTACATAATTAAAATAATAAATTATTTTATGTTCGAAAAAATAATTTATTTTGATCATACTATATAGTACCTATAATAAAACCCACATTGTATGTATAAATAAATTAAATTCAAGTAGTAAAACTCCTCTTTTTTCCCTTCCTCAAGTCTTTTTAAAATCGAGAATGAACTTTTTTTAAGACTTTTTCGATTTGCAAACACTTACTCACAATTATACCCTGAAATACACCGCTGAATAAAAATTATTAATTTATCTCGACGCCGAGTTCATTCTGTCTGGTATCTTAAAATATTTAACATTACATTTCATAGTAATTTATATAATTTGTAACAAAAAAAAAAAAAAAAAATGCATTTATGATTTTGATGATATCCACTATCCAGACAATGCATAAGCAAATGCATTATATTATAATTTAGCTTTTTTGAATTTAATGTGAAAAATATTAAATTTAGTATATTTAAAATATCTAGAAAAAATGAAGAAAATTGTTGTACAGAACAGAAAATATTTTTTTTTAGTTTTTATTGTAAAGTTATAAGAAATTATGAACATAATGTAAGTACATACACATTTTTCGATCACATGGTTAAATTTAATACCTAAGTTTTAGGTTAATTGATTAATTTAAATTATAATACATACAACCATCAAGATTCATTTTTATAAAATAAATAAATTCCCAATAAACTGTCACAACTGTAACAAAATTTGTTTGTTTGCTTATTTATTATTATTAAATATTAATATTAAAGGAAATAATCAGTAAAAATGCTCAAGTTGTAATACTGCTATTTTCTGAATACAACAAAAACATAAAATCAATTTTGTAAAAATATTAACTGTAGTTTAGGAACTGTATTTAAAAAAAATATGAACAAAGTTTAATTAAAATTAACTTTGAATATATATATTTATTATGATTTTATATTTATATATTAGTATATATTATTATTATTATCAAGTACTCAGAAAATGTATATAGTTTGATTTTTATGATTTTTATAATATTTTATTAAGGTTAGGTTAATTTTCTATAAACATATAAAATTGTAAGAAAGTATTGTAGAAGATAGATACCTATAGCTATTTTAATTAAATTTATTTCAAAATGTTAAGTGAGATATTATTTAATACATTATTATTATAGTTGTTATAATAATTAAAAAAATCGACAATAATATGTTAGTCGATTTTGTAACTAATGTAAAATAATATTTAAATTTCTAAAACCTTTGATTATTCGTATGTGTTATTGAATTCAGTATTTATGCCGGAATATTAAGGTGTCACCATGATATTGATTTTAAATTTAAATAGTAAAAAAAAGCTTAGTACACTATTTTTGTGTGTAAGATGCTATACTATTTTCGATTTCCATTAACATGTTGGTACAAATTTATAAATATATAGAATATATTATTACAAGTACGGTTGCTCCAGGCTCTTAAGTAAATTGGAAGTGCATAAACCGTATGAAAAATAATGTAATATGCTTCCTTCATCCTGTAAGGTTTTTTTAAGAGCCTATGGTCCGTTTTTAGTACCACAGTATTTCAGTATTTGTGTAATATTGCATTTTGAATCAAAAATCTATAACGGTGTAAGGTGATCGTCATCGTGGAAAATTACTATGGACATTTTTTTAATATTCTGAACTCTTTTCGTATATTTATGAACATATTTTTCAAGTTAATGGGTGATCCAAAAGTTAGAGCCCTATATTGATTACAATAATTGAGTTCAGATATTATTTAAAACATGTTGTTTTCAAAAATACAAAGTAATTATTAAAAAAAACAGTAAAAAAACTACAGGTAAACATATTAACATTTCTTAAGTACGGAATGTTTTAATAATTTTGCCTACAGAGCATTATTCTGATAGTCGATTTATTCTTTACCTATAAATACTGATCTAAATACATATATTCAGTTTAGTGCCTATAAATGATAGTACGGAAAATATTCTCCTAAAATAATATCAATGATGATAAGTTGTGCCATGTAATGTTTTTTGTTAATACCAAAAAAGTTAGTTTTGAGTCTGAATTTGCAATGAAAAAACGACACTTTTCATTTTACTTTGATAATTTCATTGAAATATTTTATACGATCGAATTAAGTATAGTATTAAATATTAATAAATCAAATATATAATATAATAGCTGATCCTGTGCACTTTGTTGCCCGTTAAATCTACCAACTATATATGACTCAAACTCTGTTCAATTCGTTACTTAATATTCGGTGTATGCCGTATGGTGTTCAAAATTTATCTTAAATTTTCTGTTGCCTTCAATAAAAATTCTGATTCGCAGCAGTATATTATCAGGTAGGCAATCTATCTGTGGTAGATCTCGGACCTAGTGCTGTTTGTACGTAAGTGTATGATTTAACTCTAAAGTGTCAAAGTTATACCAAGTTTATTTTGATATAATACGGTGGATTAATATAATCAATTAATACATAATCCTAACCTGACCTAACCGTACTAAAATCCAAATTTAACCCTTTTTAAATTAGCCTATCTTCTTCCTAGAGATCTGCACACAAACATTCATTTATGTAAAGTATAACTGATCCTGCGCACTATAAATAAATATTTCCATCTTAAATCTCAAAATCCCTGTTTGAGAACTTCTATTAATTGGTCTTAGCTTGATGTTATATACTTATATAGCCTTCCTCGATGAATGGACTATCCAACAAAAAAATAATTTTTCAATTCGAACCAGTAGTTAATGACTAATGAGATTAGAGCGTTCAAACAAACAAACTCCACAGCATTATATATTAGTACCTAATAGATAATATAGGTTTTTTTTTAAATTTTTTATTTATTAAGTATTCCTGACAGAGTCATCTAGCTTTTTGATTACAGTTTTTTTATAATAATATGGTGTCTCATTGATATGGAATAGTTATTTAATATTTAAAAATATTTTGATGTGTCACATACGGGTTTTTTTTAAACAATGCTTAAAATGTTAATATTAGTTATATATTATAATTATAATATTACAATATACTATTATAACGTTCAATTTCGGGCTAATATTTTCACTTTACGATATACCTATTTTTCCAGATGTGTAATATCTATTATTAACTATTATTACAGTTAATGAATCAAAATTAAAATAATTACCTTATTAAGATAGGTTTCAAAGAACCACTGAGATAATTTAAAAATATTTGTTTTTATAACTAGTTTTGAAAAGCAATCAGTTTAAGACTAACAATTAAAATTAAAATTATTATTTAAGTTTTACATTTAATTTCCATTCATAATTTATATTTTATCTATTATTATCTATTTATTTTTATGTAAATATTTCAAAAATCTTACTTATACCTACTTACAATTAAGTATGTAAGCAATAAAAGCTTAAAATTATAATTTATAGCAAACGAAGAACCATTGAGTAGGTACCCATCATTTAAATGCGATTATAAATTGATTATTATTGAAATAATTGTTATAGGTGGCTTTAAAAGTTTATAATAATACGCAATCATAAAATTTGACGTATATTAATCATTTTTATTCTTAGAATCATGACTTTATTTTGATTTGTGTAATATAGTGAAATTAATAATTTTAAATTTAATTCGGTTATAGGTATTTGACATATATCAAAAACAATACTGATAAATTGTATTTCTGTAAATTGAAATGTTACATTCTACTACCGTGTTTCCAAAATTGATTGACACGACGCTGTTTATATTGAACAATAAACAGATGATATTTGTATTTTATGCCTTCTATAATTAATAATGAAAGTATTTAGCATGACTGTGACAGTTAAAGCGGGCTACTATCAAAAAGTTTTCGCACGAGAAATGTATGCGCTAGAATGAAAAACATTTATTTCGTTATTTAATGGCTACGTCGGTGTTGTGCGTGACACGATATTACGATAAATACATTTTGGCTTTTTACCTATAATAATTATAAAAAACATATTATTATACATCAGCATTAAATGCATACCTACTTTATACTTGTACACGATGTATTACTTAAATTTAAATCATATATAAATATGTATATATATAATATATATAAAGTCATATTCATATATGAATCATATATTAATCATTTAGTGCTGCGTCGTGGAAACAACATAACACGTAGGTATATGATCAATGCACGGATATTTGATACGTTTTCCAAACTATACATTTAATTATTTTTGGTCACACATATAACATTATAATATTATGTCAAAACAAAATATGATTAATTGTCGTCTGATATATTGTATAATGTTAAAAACATAGATGGCGGCTATATAGAGTTATTAATAATTATAATATAGTAGGTATATATACAACCACCTATATAAGGCTTACATAATAATATAGTATTTATTATAATATATGGTGATTAGTATGTATACTATATTGCATTATACTATTATACCATGCACCTATATGTATGAATAGGATACCTGCTGGCTGCTTTCGCCTTTTGATTATCCATTGATAATATGATAAACCGAAGCAGTTTATCACCTAACAAATAATTACTATATTATAATGACATAATTGTATCGTAAACGCAAATGTGGTATGGAGTCACCTAGTCACCTATACATCACAGAATAGCCACGACCCGACGGTTAATGTAGCTTGTGGGAGGGGGGCACATTTGTCTGTAATCAAAAGAAAATGTACCTACAGTCTTTGATAATGTGCAGTTACATGTTTTATATAGGCGCAACTATGAGGGGGTAATTGACTTGGTTTCGTACAATTTTTTTATAAGAAAAATTACCATAATATATTCAATATTTGATACAGAAAACCGGCTATTAAAGAAAGTAAATAACAAGTCCACATTATTTTTCAAAATTAGAAGCAAAAAGTGCGTTGTTTGCTTTAAGAAACGGAAAAGCCATACACATGATATGGAAGCTATGGGCCTATGAAAAAAATGGGCTATTGAAATAGTATACATTCATACCAGCCATAACTTTTGCTAAGCTTATTAAAGTTTTGCAGTACCTATAACGATTGCTTGTATTAAAATAGTATGAGTAATTACTTAAATTAAATACACTATTACACTTAAGTTGGTATATTGCATAAAATTGTTTTATTTGCTAAAATTTTATTTAGCAATGGATAGCCGTTAAAAGTGCATTTACAGTGGTTTTGTTCTGATACTGGCTTTTAAAAAAAAGGAAGTACTTTTGAAAATAACTTTAAGTCTATATTCATTTGCAAGGCTGGGCATTAACGAGTTAATAAGTTAAAGTTAAGTTAAAAAGTTAAGTTACTTTTAACTAAGTTAAATAACGAGTTACTTTTTTTTTTAGAAGTAACTTCTAACTTAACGATTTACATTTTTCCCCATGTTATTCAGTAACTTAACGAGTTAATTAATTGTATTGGCACGTTAAGTTAATTTTTTCCCAAACCACATATTATTTAAAATTAATTCAATTTTGTAAAATTAATTACATAAAAAAAAAACCCGAAATATTAAATATATTTTATTAAATAATAATTTATAATAATAGTAAGTTTTTATATTGCATATTGACAGAAAATATTTTATAACTATATTATAGAGGGAAATATCATAGGGGTAACCGCGTCAAAGAAAAATATAACAATTTACTCAGTACCTAACCTATACCTAATCATTATTAATATCATTACTTATTATTAGGTATATTTTTATTCATTCATAGAATTACGATGATAACTTGGCCCGTCGATGTAAATAATACCCGTAGTAGTGTGGTATTTACTATTTACCTAATTAAAGTATAATACACAAAATTAATATAAGTACCTACAGTAACTAATTTTATTACAAACATTTATTCAAACATTGTAAGACATTTTTTGATTTACTGAATTATTATGTTATTTGTTAGCTTTAAAAAAGGTAGATAGGTAGGTATAATTGTTAATTTTTATTTTTATTTAAAAAAAAAAGTAACTTATTTTTAACTAAGTTAAGTTACTTTTATTTTCTAATTAACTTGTAACTTTTACAAGTTAAAAAAAAACGAAGTTAACTTTTAACTTTAAGCTTAACTTACATTTTTCTATATTAACTTAACTTAACGAGTTAAAAAAATAGTTAACTTGCCCAGCCTTGTTCATTTGTTTTAATTGAATAAAATAAAGTATAAAAACATTGAGCTTGAAAATTGAGGCTAATTAGATTTTTTCAAAGAGTTAAGTATATTGTTATTGGAATTTGTCACATTTGTACACTTTTGAACAATTAAGCACCTATATTTAAAATAGGTATTTGTTATTTTTATTGTGGTTTATAATTTGTGTGGCTTGGTATGGCGTCGTCCGTATACACTCAACTGCGGAAATGCTCTGAGTGAACGTATGGCTGGTGTTGCTAGCTCCCGGACGGGTGACCACCCGGGGTATTTAGCTACAAATCCTTGCCACACATACAAACGTGTTTTAACCAATCCTTCCAACCGCTCCTCACCCCTACAAACAAAAAACAGCTAATGGCTATAGTTTCCGCGGTGCTTAAAACTAAAAAAAATAATAATATTAATATTTGTACCTATAGTGATTTAAAATATTGTGATAATTTAGTATATATTGGAATAATCAAATGTAAACTTAGCCATGCAATAATACAAGTAGTAGCAGTTTTGATAAGTCTTCGACGAGAAAATTGGCAAATTTAGGACTATTATGGCACAAAACAAATGATTCGTCTAATTCCTAAAGACTGCTCAAACGTACTTTCGTTTTACTTTTGTTACATTTTAAAACTTTTATAATATAACCATAAATTATTATTTTTAATATTAAAATAGGTATGGAAAAGGAATTAAGTATTAACCAATACCATCATCCCCCTTCGAAACCATCATTGATAACAGCTAATAAAAAGGTCAATTCAATCATTTGGACTTCAGGTATTAATTTTTCTCAACAAAGTTACGAATAATAAATATTTAATGACCTAATTTAATATGCGAAAGTTGCAGGAAAAAACTCTCAATACTGCAAATACAATTATGAAGAATAATAAATAAATTAATACTGACGTAAAATCGACATTTCTTAATATTTAAAATAAGATAAATAAGATTTAAAATCGGTAACCAATAATATCAGCTTCAATCACTGCTTCATAGTAACTTAATGTTTTAGCATCCCTATTTCCTAACATTCTATCTCTATTTGCATCAATGATAAAACCCAATGAATTTTCAATATAGTTCTTTCGAACCGATAAACGATACGATAATAATATAATAATACTATTACATGGTTCAACCTTCAACATATTAGGTCGTTCCAATGAATTAGGGCTTTATGTTATAGTATGTTATGATATGTTATAGGTACTTCATGTATTATAAAACTGAATCATACATAATGTCTATTGAAATTTACAAATAAATTTAAGCAACATCCAATGATCTATTTGGATGTGTCATTAACCAAAAAGTAAAAGGATATAATTATTGTAAAAACATAAAAACATAGAAAATATAAATAATTTTATAAAATTATTATTTAAAAAAGCGGGTAAGTGGGTGTCGCTCTGCTGTATAGTATGTGACAAGTGGATTACTGTAATGGATGGTATTGTAATGTAATTACATTTGAATTTAATGATATAATATCATTATATACGAAAACCGATTCTGAGCGGAGACGTCCAGTCACAGTCTATTTTTTAAATGTCCGTAAACAGTTAAAAAAGAGTCAAAATATTTTAAAAACTTTATCAAGTATGGGTTTTGATAAAATAAAAATATGATGTAAATTTCAAGTATCTACAGTTATTCGTTTTCAAATTACAACAAAAATAAGAAAATTGCGAGAATATGCAATATTGTACAAATTTGACTTTCCCGTAGATATTTTTTTTTATACAAAGGTAACATACTCCTACATTAACCTCTAACCTTCTGGGAATTTTAAATTTTTACCACCTTAATGCACCAACTATATTCACTTTCTCAGTGAACAAGATGCTGAAGTGGAAAATCTAAGTATTATTTCGAATACTTATCATGTACACAGGCACAAATAATAAAAATTAAAAAAAAAAAAACACTCATCATTCTAAAACTAATATATTCATCACTCCGCTCAGAACCTAAAATTAATTTAAATTAAATTAAAATAAAATAAAATTCATTAGTACTAATATTTACTAGTACAACATCAGCTAGTATGCACTATTACTATGCAATACTAATGATAATGTAATTATCATATTTTCGTGAATACGTGAAATCCAATTCATCACACATATTAAAAGTACGATAATAATTTATAAGTTTATACATAAGCTTAATATATTACTATTCTTTTAAAATAGTTGCATATACGGGGTCCCGTGAGGATTTACTCATTAACCGTAGAGGGGAACTCGCCGCCCGGACAAAAACCAGTTTATTGACGTTTTACTAATAAACTAAAAAAATTATTAAAAATCATGAGATTAATGAAAATAAAATGTTAAAAGCTCAAAATGTTCACAAAAATATACTCTATAGAATGGCTATCTTCAATTTTTTCAAAAATAAAAAAATAAAAAAATAACTTTTTTACTAAAAAATTTAATTTAATTAAAAATAAAATATTTGTAGTGCTTACCTCTGCGAGTCTTAATAAAAAAACATAATTACGATATCTCCATTATTTCAGGAGATATCGCAATGAGTAAATCCTCACGGGACACCCTGTATTTTAAGCCAATCACTTATATAAAATAGTACTTGAACGAAATTCATATTTTTAAGAAACTTGAACAAGTTTTAGTCAGGTAATTTCATTCATTCAGTTTAATTTCCAGATTTAAAATGTATTTTTAATATTTTTATATATTATCATGTATTATTGAAGGTATTTATCTATATAGTGGTATCTACAAATTCATATTATTATACATATATAATTTTAAAAATACGTTGTTTGAACTTCGAGAATGTACAGTATGAAAGTATTGAAGGTCACTAGTAAATTTGTTAAAAATAATAAAATAAATATTTTTTATTTTCTTGTACCTAGCTAATTGTCTTACATTTACATTAGGTATTATTTGTTGTATATTTAATATTTACCATCTAGTATTTATTTTATGTATACTAACTACTAAGAGTTAAGACATATTATGTATCTAATATATTAAAAATGAATGTCTGTTTGTTTGTTTGTTCGTCCTCTATAGAATCAAAAAATACTGGACCGTTTTCAATAAAAGATGCATCAATAGTTTCGTTAAGATTTGTGGAGTGTCTACTTTGGTTATCAACCAGTATAGATTTCTATAGGATGGCTCACGCAGGCATTTGGTTTTGGCTCCCGAAAATCAAATATTTTTTTGTTTATATAATATAGAGTTGTCATTGGTTTAAATAATAAAATAGTTATTATGATTGGATATTTTATTGGCTTTTGTATTGTATTATATTCTGCCATTTAGGCATAGCATAAATGTATTCTATATATAAACATAAAATTGAGCAATAGCTATAATATATTACTGGCAAATGGCAATTAGGTAAAATGTATCGTTGAGTCTCATAGAATCAACAAATACTCAAACGACTTAGACGATTAAAGGAAGGTTTAGAATGTTTAGATAGTAGATTCAACTAGTTATTTTTGAGTGGCTTACCCGATGTTAATAATATTGAAATCATAACCACATATTCGTTTATTAATTATGATTGCAATTAATTACACGTAAGAAAAAAAGTTATTTATTAGTTATACTAATAACCGCTTCAGGGTTTTGATTTTCCATTTCGGTTTCATTTAACTCCGGCCCCCGGGCAACGCAGGATAATACAACAAGTAATATTTTATAAATTTTATTAATAATTACTAATTAGTTATATTTTAGATTTGAACGGAGAAATGAATGTATTGATTTTAAAATGTTGTATTTTTATTTATTTTTGTGTCTAAATATACTTTTTGTAGTAAATATAATACTTTAATTTTCTGAATAATTAATTGAATGAAAATGTATCACATCCATAACATTGGGCTACTCACTACGCAGTGATGTACACTAGTGAGTGGTACACTAGACACTTACTGTAGGTAAAGCAAGGCTATTATACCTATTTCATGGATATTTATAATTGTTAATAGTTATGTAGATTGATAACTATAGAAAAAAGCAATTTTTTATTTTACATTTTAAAATTTTAAATACTAACAAAAACTACTTACCTAATAGAAATGTTATTAAATATAATTTACATTATATTAATTATATGTTTTAATTTAGTTTTGAAATTAATAAATGTATTACCTTAGTGATTATATTGGATATAGGGGCATAGGGCATAGGCAAAGATCCTATATTTTATAATTAATTTCTTTTTCAGTACACCTACTCAAAGTTGTATTTAACTTAAATGCCTTCATTTTTAGCTCTATAGTTATGAATGTGAATTAATTTATTTTTAAAGTGAACTTTTGGAACAGTGTCCAGGAGCCCTCAACTCCATATTATACGTCACAAGATTTAATTTATTTTTAGTTTACACTAATGCAATTTTTAACAGTTTGAAGTATAGTACTTGTAGTTACTATAAATTATTTTCCTTATAAAAATATAACTTATTAAGTAGGTAATTAATATTTTGTAACTCAAGTACCTATGTTGGTAATTTTTCTTATTAAAAAAAATTATAAAAACATTTTAAATAGGTAGGTACCTACTTCATATATAATATATAATAATATATAATATTTTATGAATTTTAACTTTTAAGAACTGATGACAAAAATAAATAATTTTAAATGAAACAATGAATGTATGAACTAATTAGTTTTACAATGTTTTTAATTTTTTTTTTTTGTACAAATATATAGTACTGAAATTTATTTAGAGTAGTTTTTTATAGAATTCATTATTCCTATATTCACATTTGATTTTTGTTTCACTTAAAACTATTCCAGTCATGATGTAAAAACTGTTGGAAATGTGATATTATAATAGAAATAGGTAAATAATTTTAATCTAGTCCCTTAAAAACAATTTTTTAATGCAAATATTTTTTTCTTATGTGATATAACTACATCATTATCCCAAACTGAAATTTAATTAAATGTTATAATTAAAATATTTTCAACACACATTACCTTTAGTGGTAGTTTTCATAAAACATGAAGGGGGGGCTTTTTTAAATTTTTGGGCCTCCCCCACCATAATTAAAGCAATTTAAGCATTTAATGTAATTTCAATTAAAAAAAGGACATGCAAAAAAAGCCATGTGATCGCCCCTTTCCCCCCTAAAAACCGCCACTGATTACCTTTACTTATTAGTTATTATACTCAATATCCAAACCAACTTAAACTAATGTTTTATTATTAAACATATAAACTGCTCGTTTCGCATAAAATAAATACATAAGCACGCAAAAAAATCAAAGATTAAAGTTAGGTTATACATGTTTAGACGTTTAGTTATACATTCTAAATGTATAACCGTAAGTACCTGTGTATAATATTGAATACATACAGTATACACCTATATAAAAATAAGTATATACTTTAAAATATAATATAAATTATAATCATACATAAGTGGTTATTTATCTAATAAAATCATCATAATTATAATTAAGGTTGATGCATGGATATTGGATAAATTATGAATCAAGTGCGGATTTCGGTCAGTCAAACATGAATATCCAGATCTATTACCCCAAGCATATCTGAACAAATTTAAAAATCATTTATTCGAATACCTTACAAGACTGCCTAATTTGATACTTCATAAGCCTTCATAAGTGATGAAAAATAAAATTTTAAAATATATAATTAATCATATGTCAATATAGGTAGTCATATCAATTGTAAAACAAATCAAATTATGATTATTACACTATTTAAGTTATTATCAAACGTTATAATTTACACTTGTTAGGTTTGTTTAAAAAATGGCTTGATATTATTATTGATTTAAAGTTAATAAGGCAAAGCTGTCTTAAGATTATAAAACCATAGTATTTAATGTTAATATACATATATTAACAAATGTAGTAGGTATACTATTATGTATAAAATGAATGATGATTTTCAGTAAAATTTAGAGACTTTTTAAATTTAATAAAATTACCTATGATGAATTATTCATGTCTAAATTACAAAGTTTTCCCTTTTTGTAAATCTTTAATTCCCAAGGCATGGTTAACGTCGTGTTTACATGCTTTATGATTTATGAAGTGCTATTAAGGTACTTATGTTAAATAAAATATAATGGAACATTTTCTTCTACAATATATAATAAACCACATATTGTTAAATAGGTAGATTTTACAAATCATTCTGAGAATAATAATTATACTTAATAAATATTAATATATTATACTTCATTATTAGGTGTCTTTGTAAAATATTCAAAAAGAATTTATATTGAATTCTCTTGATTAAAAAAGTTTTATTAGTTATATTTAATATGAGTATCGTTCTTTTAAATTTATATTTATTTATTTATATATTTATTGAATATATTCAACGGGCAATAGCCCTTTACAAAGTATATAATATAACAATATGACAACAATCAAAATACATATAAATTAAGTAGGTAATAAAAATACAAAAATTTAAATAATGTTTTAAAATTAAAAATAAATGACTAAGAATAAATGTATACGACAAGTAACAATATTAAGTAATAATAATAATTAGATAAAATGTGGTTTTTTTAGAAGCAATACAGTATTTAGTTTAAAATTTACACGAGTAGAATTAAAAAAATCAAGATGGTGGGAGATTAAATTGGCTAACCTAAGAGCTCTTGGTAGAAAAGAGAAGGCTCCACTATTAGTTCTATAATGTGGAATAACAAATAAATCTAGATTGCGCGTATGAAGACGAGGAATTCGGAAACCAATCATTGCTAATAATTCAGGACAAAGAACAAAACCATTAATAATGTCAAAAATAAACATTATATCTGTTAGATTCCGTCTCAGAGAAAGACTATCGAGATCCAATGATACCTGAATTGGTATAATTGAGTCTCTGGAGAAAGGAAGATTTAGTTTATATGAAATATTTTTGAGAAACTTGTTTTGAACATTATCAAGTTCAGAGTAAAATGTTGTTAGATTTTGCGACCAAACAAGTGAGCCAAATTCAAGGTTAGATCTAACTAAAGAAGTATAAAGTAATTTTAAGCATCTAGGATTTTTAAATTCTTTAGTATTTCTATTTAAGAAACCTAACATCTTATATGATTTATTGAGGATTATTTTATGATTCAATTTGAAGCCAAGATCACTATCAAAGTGAATTCCCAAATCTTTGATTGAATTGACTCTTGATAAGGGACACTCATTAATTATATACTGATTCAAAAGAGGATTAGCTCTACGGGTAAAAGAAATTACATTACACTTATTAATATTTAATGGTAAAAAATTTTTTTTCTCCAAATAACAAACTTATCTAATATTGATTGAAGATTTATTTGATCAGCTACAGAATTTATCTTGCAAAAAATTTTAGCATCATCAGCAAATAATAAAATATGTGCTATGTTAGAGTTATCTAATATATAATGTGGTAAATCATCAATGAAAATTAGAAACAGTAGAGGACCTAAATGGGAACCTTGAGGGACACCAGAAGAGACCTGAAAATTTTGTGATGAGTGAAATGAGATTTTGACGGCTTGAGTTCTATTTGTGAGGTACGAATATAGCCATTTAAGAAAGTTTATAATGTTATTGTTTAAACAACATTAAATTAATAACAGGAGATTAATATAATATTATGAACAAAGCTTGTTAAAGAATACCTACGTTTATTAGTCAGTACAAATATTCACAATATTATACTTATGGATATAAAATGTTTATTTTTCTATTAATATAAATCCGTGAAAAAAATATATGTTATGTTTTGTAGACATTTTGAAGAGTTTTAAACTTCTATAACTATCTATTCATAAAACATTGTGAGAAATACAACCAAATTTTCCGTTGAATATACTGTTTAAATTTTTTCTTTTTTCCTGTTTGTGTTTTGCTAATATTTTGTTTATCAATACAAATATACTATATTTTATACATTATAGGTACTATATAATTCAATATATAATAATATATACCTACACATACTGCGGTTCTTTTGAAAATTACTTAGTATATTATTTTAGAGTTTTAGGGGCTTATAATGACGTTTTATTCAATTTGTGTTTTATTTTGAACCCTATTTTGAGTGCACGTAAATATTATATTGCACCCTACTAGTGCCATGTATAATATAATTTATTTAGATAAAACAATTTAATTTAATATTTATTTTTAAGAAGCAGTTAATCGATTTTTTTAGGCATAAGGAAAATCTACCGACAATCAGGATACAATATTGAGGATGTTTAAAACCATAAATAAATATATAAATTTATTATACTGAAGTTAGTGTAGTTATACCTACTGATTTCATTTAATAATCTTTAGCGTCTTTTATTAATAAAAATATAAACTACAGAACAAAACAATAATTGTACCACATGAGAATGATACACTAATTATATTATAATGATAATCCGTTAGATTTAACTAAGTTGAAAAAAAGTATAAGACATAATATGTAGCATAGAGGGTATCTCTTATAAACTCAACAAGGCAAATAACAAGTTTTGAATAAGGCGTAATTCGTAAATACACATAGTCTAGAAATTATCATTAGAAGGGCATTATTAGTTAGGGCGTTATATAGGCGTCAGACATTGTCAGTGAAAAATCATTAGATTATTTAAACTATTAGAACCCTAACATTTAAATTTATAAAAGACAGCCTATGTTGATAAAAAAAAGCATGTCAGTACTGTGATTTTATAATTATCATTAACTAATCAATATAATACAGTTAAAACATATTATTACAATTTAATATTAATATTTTATTAGAACTGATCGTATAACAATTACGACAGTTAATATTATGTAAAATACAGGTTTTGCTTAATGATTTTATTTTAATGAAAATAGATAGGTATAATCATTGATTAAATATACATACATATCTATGGTATAACTGTATAAGGTTTTAACCTTATACAGTAAAAATAGTAACAAATACTGATCGTTGTCATCCTAGAATTCAGTATTGAGAATTTAAGATAATAAGATCAAATATTATGTTAGGATAACTAGACATTTTGGGTACTACCATAGATAACAAAGAAATGGATTGGACAACTCACATTCATTAGATTAAATTGGTGACAAATTAATAGTGAACGTTACAACAAAAAATTAACCAGTGGTAAGATATTTCCACCAGATATTCGTTTGATAATTTTAGTTAACTCCTTCCTACAACAAAATAATTATCTTTTATCATGGTATCATTGTTTGTTAAATTAAAATTGATTACGTGTGCCATTAATTAGAAGATGTAATATTAGGAGAGGGCCAGAGGGGATTATCAATTGTAACCGTCCATTCATAGGCGCAAATAGCGTTTGAGATTTGGGGGGAGGGCTAAAACCTTACTTTGATAGTATTGAATAAGCTTAAAACAAAATGTAGGAAATGTTTGGGGGGCTATGGACATTTTTTTTGAGGGAGGGGGCTTAGCTTAGATAAGAAATTGAGGCCATAATTTGTTAACATTTTTGCATAGTTGGATTATACGGGATTATATATATTATGTAAAATGTAGATAGTCAGATACTCGATGAAAGCACGATTTAAGATAGTTACTAGAGTATATTTACTATCTTAAATCTTGGATATAACTATATAAGTATAGTTATTTCACCTCAATTCGTATAATCACAGAATAAATATTTATTTTGTTGTATAATTGCATTCATCATCGATAAGCTGTTATGCCCTATACTCCTATCCAGTGCTTTATTATCTATGGGTACTACTAATTTACAGGTAGTAGGCATAGAGTAAAAATAAATTTCACTTGATACTCTATTAATGATACAAAGGCACACTTTTTTTATAGGCAATTAAAGTTAAAATGTTAACAAATGACAATATTCTTCAAAATCACGAAAACCTTCAAATTATTTTGTTGTTAAAAATGTATAAAATGTTAAATTTTTGTAGATATGGATTAAAAATTAAAAACATAAGTTCTTATAAGTATTTAAAAATATTTAATCTAAAATATATATAAATACAGTTTTTTTTGTTGATATTTAAAAGAAGTTTAGATAACGAGTTTAGTTATTTTATTGTAATTCAAAAATATTATTCGTGGGTACTTGAAACTTTTAAAGTATATTACTATATTTTATACACACAATGGCATTTTAAAATGCAATCTAGCAGGTACCTATTTGAGAAGAAAAATAAAAAATTCCCAAAAATATTTAAAACCATAGGGGAAAACCAAAGAAAAAATTAAGGAAAAATGGATATTTTTTTAACTAGATAGATTTTGTAACTCATAAAAAAATAACTGTAGACACATGCAAATTCTACTAAATGTTTATATTAGTATTTTTTATATACTATAAAATTTTAAAAATATTTTGACTATTTTAGAGGTTTTTATAAGATCTTTTAAATTGTATATTACCGATAAAAAGTGTTCAATCGGTCAGAAAACTAGAAAACTGAATATAAGGTTCCTCATCGTAGGTTTTTAATGGAAATGAAAAAATAAACGATAAAAAAATCTCATATACATTATAAATTAATTTAATTAAACAATTTAATTTTACAAACTTCATCATATTAAATAAAAATTAAAGTATCAACAATGTTTTATAGTTTTTTCAGCTTTAATGTTAATTAAATATTTACAAAAAAAGTATATCAAGATTATAATATTCTTACCTCTTACAGTATCTTATGAGGGACTTTATGATCTTATATTAAAATAACATCTTAAACTTAAAATTTTAAATATTATGCAATTTCAGGTACATCTTTTTTTTTATAATACAGCCACGAATTCGGTGATGAGACACTCGTAATATATATATTCATGAAACTGTACAATGAACTTTAATATCATTTGAAAATAATGCTGATATTTTCAATTAGTGGGTACCACTCCGCTGTACATTAGGGTGTCGTGTAGGTCACTGTAATGGATGTGTTAAATTTGAATTCAATGAAATTATATCATTGTATACGTATGAGTGTATGACAAACGATCCTTAGCGAAGCGGCAAAATTGAAAATGTTATACTTTTTTAATTATCTACGAATAATTTGGTAATTTACATGATTTTTACGCATAGACCTATTGTCAAAAAGGCAGGTAAGTGGATGTCGCTCAGCTGTACAGTAGGTTACAAGTTGGTCATTGTTTAATGGATTGTATTAAACTTGAATTCAATGATATAATATCATTGTATAAGAAAAACGATTCTGAACGGAGACGGTTTGTCAGTCTGTATATTTTATATTGTCATTAATTATTTTATTTATTTAATTATTATTTTAGATTCTGAGCGGAGCAAGGAAGCTAGTGGTTTTACAATGGTGTTTATTTTTTTTTATTTTTTTTTTTTTTTATATCCTGTATACAACATTTCTACCAGAAGGAGTGCTTTGATTTCAACATAATATAGTACCTTATCTTTTAGCAAATTGGACCAAGATGGTACTTTAGAGAGGTCATTTTTCGATTTTCTCAATAGTTATTTAATGCCACGGGAAAAAGTACTGAAAAATTACGAAAAACCGCTTAAAATGGGATTTTAATTTCTAACAATTTGTTTATCACCGTAGCAACGAATAAAAAAAAAATAGGTAGGTATTATCTATATAAATATCATATAACGATTTTAATTATTTTGTTGTAGTTTATAGTATTAAAACAACTTACATGTTATAATAATTAATGACAATATAAAATATACAGACTGACAAACCGTCTCCGTTCAGAATCGTTTTTCTTATACAATGATATTATATCATTGAATTCAAGTTTAATACAATCCATTAAACAATGACCAACTTGTAACCTACTGTACAGCTGAGCGACGTCCACTTACCTGCCTTTTTTTTATTCGTTGCTACGGTGATAAACAAATTGTTAGAAATTAAAATCCCATTTTAAGCGGTTTTTCGTAATTTTTCAGTACTTTTTCCCGTGGCATTAAATAACTATTGAGAAAATCGAAAAATGACCTCTTTAAAGTACCATCTTGGTCTAATTTGCTAAAAGATAAGGTACTATATGTTGAAATCAAAGCACTCCTTCTGGTAGAAATTTTGTATACAGGATATAAAAAAAAAAATAAAAAAAAATAAAATAAACACCATTGTAAAACCACTAGCTTCATTGCTCCGCTCAGAATCTAAAATTGAACTTAGAATCTCTTATAAAAAATATTTGTCCTATATATAATGGGTAGGTATTTTCAATATTTTATAATTATAAGTAATACTCAAACCAGATGAGAAATGTTGTTTTAAATTTTTAAGTTTTTGGACAGAACTATCAATAATGAGCCATAAACAATTTTTTCGTCATAACTACTTCTGATAAACTTAGATAGCTCTCAGTCCAAAGTATGTAAAAGTTGGAAGAAGAATTTTACAGTATTCAGTATTGTATTGGAGAATACGAGTATAAAAATTGGGCATGCAATGCTGGGTTGTGACCTGAAAAAAATTCACACCCGATGCAAACCACATTTGGGTTTTGGTACTTTTATATAATTATTATGTCAAGTTAGTATAATTTAATAATACCTAAATAACAGCTACCTACCAAATTACTGGACACTTTTAGCAACTATAGCATATTACTTACAATTACTTTATTTTAAAATAATTTATATTATTTTTTTTTAGCATAAGTCTAGTTAACATAATGAAATAGATACATGTCAAAATACCTTTATTTATTATTCAGCTCATAATACACATGGGAATATGCAAATAAATAATAATACTTAAAACTTGGCTTAATATTACGACCAATTCTTACAAAAAAATCCCATTCTGACCAAACTTTTTACGGGATATAAATGATTCAGAAAATAAAGTAGTGTTTATGTAAAGGTTAATAGCCCTGAGCTTAATAAAGTCATTTTTATGAAGCCCTAAAGATTTTTTACATTAAACACGTACTTTTTCTCGTTTCCTTTTCTCTATTAAACGGCGTGTCACACTATTACACTTTAAAAGCAAGGGAAAATATCACATTAGCCGAATATAGAAGTAATGAGTGATCAAAAATGATTAATGTTGTTACGTTTATTTTTTGCTAGAATTTTTATCATAAGATAAGTATTTATATGTTTACCTACTGTTTTCTATATTTAATATAGTGACAAGTCAACAGCATATTGTATAACGTACAGCAGTAATATTGACGTGTATACAGGTACAGTATATACAAAATGTTCTATGTTTCTTTGATATAATTATCTTGCATTCTTATACTTAATTACACTTTAGTCTAGATTTGAAAGAACATTTTTTTTATAGATGGAAAAATTCTTCTTTTATATAAATGTATTTTATTTAGTTTCTACGCAAATTAATAAACTTAAATTTGGATTTACTCTCTATAAATTACTTTTCTTTGTCGAATATTTTTAGTTAAAATTATCAATTTTTCATTTTAATGTTATACGTATTTACGATACAAATCCATTAGAGTTTGAAAAAACAACTAGTTTCTGATAATATGGTAAAATATAATACTTGAAATAGTTGAAAATGTCACTTTGATAACATCAGTGGATGTCGAAAGGTCAATAATCGAAATTATTTCGATATACAAGAATATTTTAAGCCCGAACCGTCCACGTTTTTACATCTATGCCTAAAGTTTGTCAAAATGTAAGATTTTTTGCACAAAATTGTAAAAAATAAAGTACATAATAGTGCTTGATTACAATTTATGATTTCGGAAGTACGGGGGCTGGGGTGATGCACCTCTCCTACGACATTTAATTTTAATATATTTTATTTTTTTTGGACTTAATCCCTACACCATATTATTTTTAGGTGACAAAAGGTATGAGGGATAGTTCTTTAATAATTAGTGTATTCGGATATTGTGAAGACGGTTATGGACATTTTTATAACGAGAAATGGCAGTTTGTTTAAATGGGGTATGTCTTGGTCCTTATGGATATTTTGACTAGAAATTATGTAGGAGTGTTAAGTCTTAAGTATGTGGTGAAGGAATTTAGATTGAAAAGTTTCAATTTTATTAATATCTGAAATTTTTGGAAGCACCGAAGAGTTTGATTCCATAAGACCACATAGGTTTTATATGGACAGTAAACATAATATTATTATATACATATAAAATTAGTTTTTTTACATTGTAAGCTCTTTTTTTTTTATTTTAAAGTACCGTGGAACCTTTTTTCATCTTTATTGAGATCTATTGACAACTAGTTTTTTATAGTAAGAACACAACACACTAACAATACTAGCATTTAGCAGTAGCTGTTATTTATTATACCTATTTTATAATAGTACCTATATATTATTCTCTAACATTTAAAATATCATTATTTTAGAGTTTAAATGGCTTGAATGGAAAAACCATAGTATATGAAAATCATTTATGTGTAATGTGTATATTATATTATATACATATATAAATATTGTTATATACTTTTTAAATCATAGAAAACTGTTTAACGTATACTGGAATTATCAATGCCAAAAACTTTATAAGATTCAATTTTAATGTTAGGTTTTTATTAGTTCAATATTTCAAAGTTATAATTAATATTAATGCTATTTTATTACTGAGTCTATATACGGATTTATTTTAGTTAAACATAAAAAGGTTAAAATACTATATTAATCTTGTTAAATTTCCCCCAAATAATGCTAAATTGAATTTGTTTACACTTGTGAGAATACACATATTTTTTGTCAAAAAAAAAAAACAAAATATCTAATATATTAAAAAATAATATTAATTAATTTGTTATGGATTTTATGGAAAACATTTAATTGTTATTTGGTTAAATTTAATTTGTAGTAAAATTGTCTTCATTAAAAAAATATTATTTTTGTGAAAAAGTAGAATGTCAATTTTTATAGAGTGTTGAAATGATAAATAGAAAAATAGAAATTTTCAAAATATTATGATTTGTTTTAAAATGTTTAGTAACATTTTTCATTTTTCATTTTTTTTTTAGGGTTTTTTCTCTAAAATATCAATACAATTTTATTTGTTGGTTAAAAAATGCTTGAAAATTTTATAGAAGGATCCTATAGTATATTGTTTCAAAGGCAGATGAAAAATATTAAAAATCCTTAGTAACAGTTTTTTTTTATAAACATTTAAAGATCGAATTTTGACATTTATCAAATTTAAAATTGAATAATTATTTAGTAGTTAAAAATTTATAAAATGTTCAACTTTTATGTATCTAAGGATTGAAAATGCAAAACAAAATTCCTTGTAAGTAGTATTAATTCTGTTAAAAAAAATATAAAAAATACACAAGCACAGTTTATTTTTATAGTCATTTTAAGTTCAAATTTGGACGAAATTACATATTAAAATCAATATTAACGATTTTGGTTTTTTGTTGTAATTTAAAAATATTATTCGAAGATATATGAAACTATCATTATATATAAAATCTATCATGGTATAAGGAATAAGAAGTATGCTCAATGATAAGACTGTGCATATTTTTTTTTTATTACCATTGATATGTATATAATATGTCTTAAACCTAGACTGACGTACCTTCTCCGCTCAGAATCGTTTTTCTTATACAAAGATATTATATCATTGAATTCAAATTTAATAGCATCCATTATATAGTGAGCTGTACAGCAGAGCACCTTTTTTGTAATACACCTCCAAAAACTATCCTATTAAGCATTTTTTTTTTCATTTTCATTATTTTTTTTTTTTATAAAGGTTCGTTTTTGGTTCTATTAATTTTATCGAGAGGATTTATTTCTCTTAACGTAATGATACAGGATCTAAATGTTTTATAAATTGAAAACCAATATTTTGTTATGGTTTAATATCAAAAGTCTCTACGTTTCAACTTTCAAACACCCAAAAATAATTACACCATTTTCGTCGAAGCTGACCGTTTTAATTACCACCTTTTTTTTAAGACTTACCTTCTAGAATCTAGATAATATACCCTTTATTATTTTAATGAAAATCTAACACGGCGCTATGAATAGGCAATTAAGGTACATGAAACTAAAAGAAAAAAATTTAGCAAACTATAGCGTTTGTTATACATAAATTAAAACCCTTTACTAATAAAAATGAAAAACCACTGTGTTTATATTATATCATTATTATTGTTATTATTATTATTTTTATTAAAGTTAAAACTTAAAGCCTCGATAACAGGACTATTGGTTGTATTATTTAAACTAAATTGTACAATTTAATATCTTTCACAAATAATAAAATGTATATATTATTGTTAAATATATACCATAATTTTCAAAGCAATATAATTATATCAGAGCAAATTAATTATGAAAATATTTTATATTTGAGGTACCTATATGTATATTAATCAGAATCAAATAGTTAGAGTTTTAAATCATTAAAAATGTATAAATAAATAGGTACCAATATCTCTCAAACAAAGAGACGAGTTGTACTAAATCGCCTCAGAATAGATCATATACACTATACCAGGGACTGGAACCGTACCGAAAAGAACCGGTTTTGGAACCGGAACCCTTTCAATATTGGGAACCGAAACCTCACCGAAACCCTAATTCAAATTAATTTTAAAACCAGAACCTCACCGGAACACTTATTTAAATTTATTTAAAAACCGGAACCTTACCGGAACCCTTATTTATATTTATTTAAAAACCGCAACTTAACCGCAACCCATACTTTTTTTTAAAGGTTTTCACAATTAATTTCGGTTTAGTTGTATCATTAATTTTATTTAATATATCTGTTAATTGTTATTGGTACATGGTATATAATATGAACTAAACAAATACGTAAATCTATTATTATTATTAAGAGGTTAATTATACAAAAACAATCATTCAATATTAATTGTATTTTGTACGTAACAACTGATAATGTAATAGAAATGAGAAATTCCCAATAAAAACAAGTCATTATTTACTGCATATTATTATATGTAGGTACCTATAGGGGTTCCAGTATGATTGTGTATATTATTACTATTAATACTATCGTTATCTGACGTATAGTTTATTGTACGCCTCGCGCAGTCGCGTCCTACTATTCTTGCCTATGGCCTGAGCTGTAAACGCGTTTCTGTGCTATGTCGCTGTACCTCACTTTTAAACTTTTTAAATTTAACTAAAGAGTAAGTTTTTCTATATAATTTACATTTTTATAAGTTTTGTTTTATTTTAAAATTTAAAATATTATTTGTTATTTACATATTATAAGTTTATTACTTAATTTTATGTATAAGTACATAACATTTTAATTTGAAAGGGGTTTTTTTTTATTTTAAATAAGATTTTATTATAATCCATTATGATGTTTAAGACGTTTAAGTTATCCTTATCATCAAATATTCAAAGGTATATAATTTAATTGTCATAAGTACTAATATTATAACTAATGTATGAATAATATCTTTACATTTCAAACGTTTTATTTTATCTTTAACGTAATTATATGTGTATTATATTAATTTTGTGTATGAGTAAAATGATTTTTAATTGTCACTATCATTAAGTATTCTAAAATGTTTTGATTTTAACTTTTTACAGATTATTATAAGGTAAAGCACATACTTATAATTATTATATAATATCTATGAGGTGAATAAAATAAAGTAATCAGATTAAAATCCTGTGAAAGTGGAATAGACTTTCCAATCTACTATCTTCTTAAACCCCTGACCACAAGTCTCTAGCCTAAGAAAATATAATATCTGGTAACTGGTGATAAAAAAAAAATTATTTTTAAAATCTTAAATACTGAATAATAATGCAACAAGTAGTAATTGGTAAATGCTACATAGTAATCTAGTAAAATACAAAAAGTGTTATTTGAAACGGGATAGTACATGATGTTATTTTAGTCCTTTCCTTTATCCTAAGCAATTGGTAGAATATCTGGTAGAAAAATTAGTATTGACGCCAACGAAACTTATCAAATATTTCTTACATGAGTGTTAACTTTCAAGTATAAAACCTAAACAGGAATTTCATTTCAGTTTTCATTTTTTAAGAACCGAAAAGAACCGAAACCTACATTTTTGTTATTTTAAAAACCGAAACCGAAATTTCGATTTTTTTCAAAACCGAAAAGAAACCGAAACCGAAATTCTAGTTTTTTTTAAAAACCGAAAAGAAACCGTAACCGAAATTTTAGTTTTCTTAAAAACCGAAAAGAAACAGAAACCGAAATTTTAGTTTTTGTAAGAACCGAACCGGAACCGGAACCGTCAAAATCATCAAGGTTCCAGTCCCTGCACTATACACACATGCCCATCTTATGAAAAAAGAGCCACCAAGAACGTGCCAAACAAGCGGCTATCCAACCTCAATCAAACATGTTATCATAGAATGCAGAGACACACATAATTCCTAACAACAAATCAACTTACCTGGGCACCAACGAAGATTTCATTAACAAAATATATTAAATTGTACAGTTTAGTTTAAATAATTTATGTATGTAATACAAACGAATAATCCTGTTATCGAGGCTTCAACTTTAATAAAAAAAAATAGGTAATAAACCATTCCGTTTGAAAGTTAAAAATTAAAATAAAAAAATAATTGCATAATAATTTTTAATTAAGAGTGGTATGTACCAGATACATTCAACTTTCATTGTACCTATCATACTTTGTTCCAATTAAATTGGTTTTGTTTTATAAAAATGAATAAATAATCCGTTAGTACGATAATTAATATTAAAATATTTAAGTTTTATAATATTGTTTTAAAGTTAAAAGCCATTTAATAAAAATCAATAAATATATTATGCTTTGTTAATTACTAAAACAGGTAACGCAAATTATTAAGTAATATTAATTATTATAATACAGTTGAGTATACCTACAGTTATTCCTTTTTTTTATTTTTTTAAATATTTTGTAAGTACAATATTATTATATAATAAAAAACCTTTTTTAAACAAATATTCCTAAAATAATGATAACTACCTATAATTTAATACTTTAGAGTATCATTAAATATTCAAATATATTAATATAATACTATGTACTATTATTGTTTTTGTGCGCTTCTCGTCAATCGCTAAAAGGCTTTGAGACTCGTTTATTAGATTAAAAATCATTCTGTATTTATATTATAGTGGTATTGAGATAGATAAAACGAGGGAATGATATTTGAAGTAGGTACCTAACTTTTTACATTTTGATTAGTAATTTATTCTCCATGGTTCTTATATGATGTGTTGTTTATTCTTACTTCTGAACTATATCTTTATTCGTTTATTTTTTTTTTTTTTTATTGAGCTTAAGCCTGGCAACTATTGCCATTAGCTGTATTTTTTTTGTACAGGGAGGAACGGTTGGCTGAAACACGTTTGTATGTATGGCAAGGATTTGTAGTTAAAAATCCCGAGAGGTCACCCATCCGGGAATTAGCAACACCGGCCGATACGTACACTAAGAGCATTTCCGCAGTTAAGTGTACGGACCTTATCGCCACACCAAGCCACTGTCATTATTTATTTATGATTAAACCAAATCAATCATTTAAAAATAGTGGTAGGTACCTATTTAGTATTTTTTTTATGAAATAAATCTGAAGATCATCATTGAATTACTCTTATTTTCAATAATAAATGCAATTTAAAATCCAGTTCATTATAATATTATAATGTTTATTACATTTATGATATCGACCAAGCTCATAAAAAACATCTTAATTCAATAAATTATCCAGGATTCTTCAGAATAAGTATGAATTTTAAATATTATATTCAATTGAAATTTATATTTTACATTTCGTACATCGTATTTTGTCTATAATTACTTTGTATTTTTCAATTTAAATAGGTCGTTATTTTTTTTTTTTTTTTTTTAATGAAATATAAAATACATAATAATATTATCAATTTTTTTTTTTTTTTATTGAACGTAAGCCCGGCAACTGTGGCCATTAGCTGTATGGTTTGTTTGTAGGTGTATTGTATTGTTGGTTGTAGTAGGGGGGAACACGTGTGTTATCAATTTTAATTTTTACGCTTACCTACATTTATTAATTTCTAGTCAGTATATTCTATTCATACAATAATTTTGAATAAAATATATTAAATATTACTGGGTACTGTATATTAATAATTTATCTACATATGCAAATGATAATCGTTACCACTAAATATTTTGTTTTATAATATGTATTTTGAATTTTGTATTTTAAATATTTTAAATAAACTATTTTTTATTTTTTATTTCAAATAATGTCTTTATTGCGCATACAAAATTAAAAAACAGATTTTTCATTTTATATTTTAAACAGATTATGTAACTTTATTTCAGAACCTTGATACTTATGTTAATTTCAAATTTTAATCACAAATTCAATTAGGAAAAACACTTATGCCACATAACATATGTGCTAAATCAAGTTAAGCAAATTTATTTACCTCTATATTAAATTACTTACTAATTACAATTTTATCTAATTAATATTTGCGAATGATTAACATATATATTATACCTATCATATTAAAATGATAATTGAAAATAACTTAACATTAGGTATGTGATTTTATTGACTATAAATGTACTCACGTGGAAAAAAAAACGAAGGTAACCATGTTATAAACTTCATAGCAATCGAAAGCACTGCCGAACCACTGTGTTGGGACCAATGACGAATACTACTATTGGTAGTTGAGCACGTGTAAGGGATTTGACAAAAGCACTCCCTCCTCTCATGTTATATGAAGTATCTAGTGCACTCTGGTGGTAACATTAAATCAGTTAAGCTTTAATTTAACTCAGAAAATGGCGGCAAAATTTATTCTACAGAGTTGTTATACTGAGATGTTATGAGCCTTGTATTAAATGTTAAAGGTACCTACTCGTATTTGCCCAAACGCTTCTTTATTGATAATTTATTGACATTTATAGAAAAAAAAACTAAAAAAATTGAAAACTGAAAATGCCCGTAAACCGCTGAAAAAGAGTCAACATTTTGACACATTCAGTGAAATTTTCATGTATTTACAGTTATTCGTTTTTGAATTACAACAAAATAAGGAAATCGCTACATGAGAAATCGAGTGAATATCCAATATTGTAAAAATTTGAATTTCAAAAACTCATAAAAATTTAATTTGACTTTCTTATAGACATTTATTTCTTGATAAAGGTAGATAATCTTATAAGGAATGTAACACATTTTAAAATCTTAATAAATCGTTTTTCACCACGCTTTTGAAAACTACTGGGAAATTTTCAGTTTTGACCCCCCAAAGTACCAACTAGATTCACTTTCCTATCAGAAAATCTACTGAAACGTGATGACAGACACAAAAAAAAAAATAAAATAAACAAAAAACACACATCATCGTAAAATCAATACATTTATCGTTCTACTCAGAATCTAAAATGCATGGGCACAATGTTCTTTTATAAGCATTTAAAGGTCGAATTTTAACAAAATTTGTCAAATTTAAACTTTAAAAATTATTTTGTAGTTAAAGATGAATAAAATGTTCAACTTTTATAGCTAAGGATTGAAAATTTAAAACAAAATTCCTTGTAAATCGTTTATGATATAATTTATCTAAAGGTTTTTACCTATTTATAAATAGGTAGATAAATTACTTTATTCACAATAATATCCTCAAATATACTTAATAATATCATAGGCTGACTGACCGTCTTCGTTCAGATCGTTTTTCTTATGCAATGATATTATATCATTGAATTCAAATTTAACACAATTCATTACAGTGACCCACTGGTAACCTACTGTAGCAGCAAACGACATCCACTTTCCAACTTTTTTGTTTATTTTTTCCAGCCGATGTTGAAAACTACTGGTTATTTTAAGATTTGACCTCCCAAATGTATTTACTAGATTCACCTCTCACTGAAAAAGACTCTAAAGTTTAAAATCAAATCATTATTTCGATTTTTTAAGTATTTTCGAAAACTTTTCGCAGCGGCGCGGGTATGAGGGGGGGTTACGGGGGGTTAGTTATTTATTTTTCTAAGTCAAGTATTATGATATACCTGTCAATAATTTTTATAAAATATCGTCATATCGTCCCCGTCCACCGTGGCAGACCACGTTCTGTGTGCCCAAGCTATTTATGGATCGTTTTTTCGTTCGACACGGACTGGCGAGTGGCGGACAGCGGTTGATAGTATTTGTATTATGTCTACACTATTATAGGGAAGTTTAAATTTGTACACAATACAATTACATTTTGTCCATGTACCGACGGTCGCATGGTCGGTTTAATCATTTAAACCATTCAGTGTTTAATCGATTTTCGAACGAGTAACGACTCGTTTCCGATAATCATTAAAATTATTATTATATATTAAATAATATTTATTAATATAAAGTTATAATAAAACTTGGAATTAATAATGTAATATAAATATTTTTTAAATAAACAAATCATTTTTGTTACTACTTTAATAAAATTACTTTTTATAATGGTTCGATGAAAAGTGATAGCATTATAACTATTTAAAATAGGTAGGTTGTTATTGTGAAACAAATACATACAAACAAAAAAAATATTTAGGTACATATGAATTATGAGTAAACACATATTACGTTAATTATTATTATTTTATAAGATTTTAAATACAACCAAGTAAATTCTTGAACCTCAATTAGCCCCCCCCCCTGATGAGTGATAAAACTCGTCCCTGACTTGTCGTGTATAAAATACATCAAATAAAAATGTTTTAAACTTTTTAATTTTAACTATCTAAAAATGTTAATTAGATTAAACATAGATGAACCTTTCTGAAATACCTTTATTTTTTCTACCATAGCATGTTCGTGTGTGTATAAGTCTAACAACAAATTATAATGTTGATATGATTAGACCCTAGACCAACAGTCATCAAATTACAAAATAATCAATACATTTAACTAGGTATGATAGTGTTTATGCCGACTGATTTACAAATTTCAAACTATTAATTGGTAATTAGTCAATTACACAAATATTTATTTTAATTAAAATTCAGCTTTATTGGCATTCACATAAAGAACATTTAGATAAATAATAGTTATATAGGATAAAAGAAATATAAAAAATTACATTTAATTTAATTTTACAGTCCTGAGACATTGAGGAATGAGTTTACGTCATTTATTAAACCTTTGAGGCCGATTTATTCAAATGAAATTGCTTGGAGTATTAACTTTTTTATTTTATTTTGACTCCTATGGATTCTGTATATTTTACAGATAATTTAACATCGTATAATGTACATATATTACAGTACCTAAGAACTAGTTCTTCATTCTAACTCAAGTAATTAAAGCATTTGTAACTATGTGAGTCATTAATTATTAGAAACCATAAAGATATACTTACGAGGTTGTCTCACCGTGTTTGTCTTTGTGCATACAAGCATATCCAAAATATTACCTCTTTTATCTGCTTCCTACCTATATTATATTATATACAACTAGATTAAGCTATCTTCGGTGACAAAAAATAACAATTAATTATAATTATTCATTTATTCAGGTTAACTAAAAAATACTTATAATGAATAATAAATAATAAATAATAAATTAGAAAAATATGAAGAGATAATATGGTTAGATATTCTCATCATATAAAAATAATCAGGAATTTGTCTGATTGAATTATTTATAAAAATATATAGAATCATACATAGTTTGTTCAAGTTTTATAAACTTGTATATAATTTTTAACAACAAACTCAATTTTAAATAATTGTATTAAATAAATATTTTGCTGTATTATGAATACTGTACTGCCGAAGTCATATGTTTCAAATTGTTGCTTATACAGTGTCGAACTCTGTGCACAATACTGAGTGATTTACATAAAATAACTCTATGACACGGCTGATGAAGTACACAATGCTATACCTATAACATAATGTAAAAATATTTGTTAGAGATTTTCTAACGGTTCGTATTAATAATTTGTTAATTTATATTGATAACTATAATTTATATATAAAAAAAAATATTTGTAACTAATTAGTTAAAACTGTTGTAGAAAAAAGCAGGAAAATAATATAGAAAAGGTGGGTTATTGGCTGTCGCTCTGCTTTACAGTAGCCAGTAGGTTACAATAGTGCAGGGTCGCTGTATAATGGATGATATTAAATTTGAATTTAATGAATAATATCCCAAAAAATTTGATTTAAAAATGTAATACAAGATTCATATAAGTTTGTCTACCTTCATCAAAAAAAATATAATATCTATAAGAAAATATTTATGAGCGTTTGAAGTTCAAATTTTTACAACATTTTTTTTCACTAGATTTCTCAAGTAGGTACCTAGGTACCTAGTGATTTTCTTATAATTCCAAAACGAATAACCGTGGATACTTGAAATTTACCATATGTTTAGTTTATTAATTCCTATACTTGATAAAATTTTTAAAATGTTTAAAATAAAAAAAATCATCATTTTAAAAGCAATACATTCATCGCTCGGCTCAGAATCTAAAATACCCGGGAGAAGTCACTTTGATATACAATAGTCAATAGATTTTGAGTATACATATCGTTACACTTAAACAGTTACACAGTAGGACGCTAAAATAAATAATCTGTTACATTTAAATTAAATAATAAATCATCGCTCACAAAAACAGAATTCGAGCGAAGAACATAGATTAACCTCAATATCTAAAGCAATTTTATAATTTATTTTAATAAATAAATATCTAATTTCGTAAAAATTAGAACTTCAGACGACTACAAAAGAAAGTGTTGACTATATTATGTACTTTTGATATTTTTATGATTTTATTCTGTAAGATTATTTTATGAAAGTCTTTGTAATCAATAGGTACATTTTCAAGTTTCATTCATTTTTATTTTTGTTTTTCCCAAAATATTTTGAATTTTTTCTTTTAATGCACTATAAATACAATATTTTACCAGAAACCACCTTAGATTGAAGCATGTACGTGCTACTAAAGCATAAGGTTAAGTTAGACACATAATAAACACATCGTAAAATCAATACTTTCCTCGTTCCTCTCAGAATTTAAAAATATTTATTTCCTAGCTGGCTATAGGAGTATAATAGATCTATAAATAATTTTAAATTATTACATTTTAAATAGTTGTACTGAGAACAAGTTACTTATGTTTTGTTTAATAGTTCATTTTTTTTTCTATTAATAGTTATTTTCATTTATTTTTTAAAAAATGTCCAACTTTTATGTTCATATATTATATTAATGCCTACAGGTTCCATAATATTTATGTTCAAATTTATTATATATTTTGTATAATTTCTGAAGAGTTAAATTCAATCTAATATCCCAATATTAATAACGTAGGTAATAAATATCTTATAAATATAGAAAATAAAGAACGTTTTGTTTCAACGTCGAAGGTTCATTTAATATAATGAACTTCATTGATTTTTTGCCAAATAAGTGAATTAGACATGTAGGTATTAAAATATATTTTTTTTTTGAAAGATACCGCCCTTTCAATGTTTAGAGAGAACATTCTTTTGATTTTTTTTTTTGTCTGTTTATTGGTTTTAGCTCATCGACTTTCTTTTCACGTTTTTTTCGATAATGCATTTATATATGTATAACAAAAACGTTTCCCCTTAATTTCCGTTTACCTTATAACATACCTTAAATAATTAAAAAATAGTAAATTCAAGTTAATTGTTATAAATCATAATTACATGTTTCATAAACTGTCTAATATACTTATTTAATATATTTCGAATTCTAATTCTAATACAGTAATACCACATTAAACAACACAAAACTAGTCACATAAATCCAGATTTACAAGTATAAGTATACACATAGTCAAAATAAAAATTTTAAATCAATCCTCCTTCTGTATACATGTGGACCCCTAGAGGTCCGCTGATCACAGTTTGGGAAACACTGGTGTAGTTAAATTAACTAAAAATTAATTAACAAGAAAAAACCAAGTGGATTATATATTACTTACTGAATGGTAATAACCATCAACATTTATATAAAAAATAAAACAAAACGAAAATATATATTCTGTGTACAATTTACTTATATTGTACCGTCAAGCACCAATTGTAAATATTAAAAAATGCGTAATTATTTAATGGTTTCCACTTTAAATGATTATTAATTTGTGTGAAATTAGACTTATAATGCACCTACCTATGTTATATTATGATCTATTCCAATTTTTCATTTCATCATTTTAAATGCCTTCCGCATAATCCGATCCGTTTCCAAATTGCTCTCTATAAGTAGATAATCAAGAATATAGAACATATTACATAGATCAATATTATATATTTTTTATGTATTGAAAAATAATTATAAATTATAACCCACTAATTCACAAAACATCATCTATCAATGATACTGAATGAAATATATTAAATAATACGAGATATTTGGCATTTAAAATACTTGGTTTAACAACGGAATTAATGTGTATAGATAAAAATTATACTTACTACAATATGGTTCAAAAAATGCAGTTCCTGCAATAAAAACACCTCTACCTGGATATTGATCAGTATTTAAACCTAATGGTACACATTCATTAAATTTACATTTGTCAATATTCATCAGGATAGGCGTGAGTTGGCCGACGGTTGCAGCACTGTGAAATACACAACACATTATTTCAATTTTAAAAGTAATTATGGTGTATATGTTTGTTAAAAACAGATCAAATAATATACTTTGTAATAGCAGAAAATAATTTTATTTTCTGAGCCCAGAATGTACAATTGTCTTCTAATGACTCTGTGAAATATGAAAACGATCTTCCGTGAGAGCAAGCAACCCAAGTTCCGAGTACTAAACATTATTAAACCATATAATATTGAATTATTTGATTAAAATAACAGCTACTTCATAAATCTTGTGGTAGATAACTAATTAATTTACATGATATAACTGTTATTTATTTTAAATTACTTATTTAGGAATTTTTATATAAATATTAAACTATTAAATGTATCCAAAACAAAGAAGGTGAGCATGTGGGTGTCGCTCTGCTGTACAGTAGGCTGTACAAATTTAGAATCTTAAAATGTTTAACAAACTGTAATATTAGTATCTACTGGATACCTACTATATAAATATATAATGTTCAAAATATTAACATCCTGTTTTTATTGTGTTATTTACAGATATTTTAAATTTTGCAATATTTAATTATGACTTTATGCAATATAGATAGTTGGTAACATTTTTCTACTTTCATAAAAATAAGGTTTAAAATTGAATACTAAGATCATCATACATTTTAAACCACGATTCAAAAATAATTAAATTAAATTTTAAATTTTTACACGCGTTTAAAGTTAAAATTTAAACAAAATCAAAAATATTTGCATATTGTTTTGTAGGTAAAAATTAATAAAATCTTTAATTTAGAAAACTTAGCTTATGTAAGCAACTCCAACAAATCAAAATATTTTGTTAATTTTATGGTGTATAGGCGTATAGCAAATCCTAATACAAATACATTGATTGAAAATTATATGTAGGTATCTACAGTCATTTGTACTAGAGTTACACCAAAAACCAAAATCGATTTTGTCGAAAACCAATTTTTTAAAAATTCTCGTTTTTTCTTAATGTTTTTTTCTCCAAGCTTTTGGAATCTATTGAGAATTTTAAATTTTGACCACCTTAACGCACTAACTAGATTCTCTTTCCCATCGAACAAGCTACTGCAGTATTCATGAAGTAGAAAATCGAAGCATCATTTCGAATACTTATCGTGTACACAGACACAAATATTAAAAATTAAAATTAAAAAAATTAAAAAACACACATCATTGTAAAATCAATACATTCATTGCTTCACTCAGAATCTGAAATAAAAATATACTGTAATATAATATTAATTGTTATATATAACAGCGAAAGAGGGAATGTATTATAATTAGAAACGCAATTATTATATTGATATTTAATAATTGTTTTAAAAAATTTGAAATCATAAAATTAATATTTTAATAGGTACCTATTGCAATGTATATTATAATATTATTTTGTAATAGGTATATGTTTAATGTTTATGTATTGATATCTAACTATGCCTTCAGATAAATGTATACTGTTATTTGACTCACAATAGTTATTAAGTAATATTTTAATTATCTTTGCACAATCTTTATACTTTGTAGCTTGTATTGGACTATTCATTCATCTACTAATTTAGTGATTATTACTTTGCAGTTATTATTATTTTCACACTATTTTCAACCGACACCTCTGTTCTTTGTATATCTACTGAATAGTGAATAATACAGGGATTTTTAATTTTGCATTAATTTTATTTTATTAAATTAAAAGATATTTCTAAACTTAAGTAGTAAAATGTTGAATAGATTATCTCTTATAATTATCTTGGTTGCCTATGTATCAAAGTTGATTGTTTAATTATGCAATTGGAATTTTCTTTAGTATCCTGTTTTTTCAGTATTTAATTAAATATTTGACTTAAATATTTGATTTAAATATTTGACTAGGCTATTTTATATTATACTTTATTTTACATAAATAGTTACTTACACATATTTACATAAATAATAAATATTATTCTTAAATGGAGAATGGAGATTAATGAGTCAGTTTTATTATTAAATAATTTATAAAAGTCGACCATATTAATATTATTATCAAACTCTTTTTCGTGTGCTATATTGTAGGTTTTATATTGTTTTATGAATTATATTATTATCTTCTGCAATATATTTATTTTTACAATTTTTATTGAATACGATAGCACTCAATAAAATAAATTATCGTGTTCTGTTTTTAAATTAATTAGTTCTAAAATAATTGTCCACGATATATTATAATTATACAAATTGATTTATGTTCACTTGTCATATTTTATTTATTTTTTAATTATATTAAATATTTCCAATAGCTAATAAAAATATTTATTAAAAAAAATGATTACCATCAGCAGGAATAGCAGCTAAATCCGCAATACTCGTTAATTTTACTTCATTTATTGGAGGTACAGTACATCCAGGCTGTATGAAACCACCATTCATATAAATGTCTACGTGGCCTATCAAATTGAAATAATAATTTTATAATACTCTAAACCTAGATAACATACAAAACTCGTATAATTACCTACGGGTGTGATAAGTCCAAAACCTAAAAATGGAACTGTGGGTCTACAGCTGGTATGTATAACGTCAACAAAATGAGCGTCTGATTTATCTAATCGTACTTCTTTTGGACAACCTTCAAATCCTGGTTGAGCTGGGTCAAATGCTGTTATTCGACTCAAACCAGGGATGCCTTTACCAAAATATGAGGATATATGAGCACCCAAACTATGACCCATTACGTGAATTTTCAGTGGGTCCAGTTGATAATGATCAATGAGATATTTTCCAAACCTTAAGGTAAAAAGAGATATTAAATTTTTTAAATGTAAAGGAAATTTGTTTTGAATTTGTCTGAACTATTATACTGTTATTATAATACACTTATAAAACTTAACCGACATTTATACAATTTTAAAAATTAATATGTTTATTAATGTGGATGATTCATTAAAAATGTATTAGTTTTAAACCTAAAAAATAATTATTCTTTAGTCTATATTTAATCATCAAACCAGTTTAAAAAAATATGTTTAGAATACCTAAACAATAAACAGTATCATTGATTTATACATATTACTGCATATTATAGTATATCAATCATCAATGACAGTACCTATGTAACAGTCAAAAATCAATGATGAATCGCAATCTAATCTTTTAATTGTTTACCCACTGGTTTAGTTGCAGCTATGTTCTTCATAATTTAAAATGTATCTCTGTAAGTTACGAGTTTGATGATAGGTACATAAATACAATAATCTAATTTTTCTCTTAAATATGATTTTGTGATGTTACCTAATTAATTCTGCACCGACAATCCTTGTGTTTGAAGCTACTTGTAAATAATTAAATTGCTTCGATCCCTTTCCCCAATCAACTAAGAAAATATTTGCATCACGCTATCAAAAATACATAAATAAGTTCTAAATTAGAATTTATACAATCTGCAACTGCCTAAAAATAATATTGCTATAAATATTATAAATATATTATATATTTATTAATATATTAAAATAATATTATTTTATACTTGTTTTAAATATGCATCTTTAAGACCAGACATCCATTGATTTTCTCCGTCGCTATTAAATCCGTGTACTATAAATACAGTGAATGGTCTCATAGGATCGAAGTCCGATCCTTCTAATAAAATATTTGGCCATAATTGCACAGTGTATCGAGCATTTTGTTTTCTAAAATAAATAGTAGTACATTCATAAATTTATTGATAAATTATAAAAATTAAAAACACGACATACCTAGTATGTGAGTAAATTTTTACTTCTACCTCTTCAGGTGTCATAGGTTGTGGAAAAGGTCTTAAATTTGAAGACCAAGGATGTTCCATTGAGAAACAACCAAGTTCGTCAAAACATCTAGATTCGTTCCCAAAACCTGATAAATAAATTTCATATTGTCAATCTGAATATTTATAAGTGTAATTAAAAATTTAATGAAAGTTATTATTATTATTATAAATAAAAACAATAATAACATAAACCACAGTTTGTATTTATAAGCATTGAAAAAAAAAATTTTAATCATACACTTTCTAATAGCATATAATATCTTAATAAATATTCAAATTGCAATATAAACAAATGGTCTTAAATTAAAACTAAAAATTAACCTAACCTACTTATAATATTAGGTACCTATAATATTGCAATTTTTTTACCTTTAAAAAAAATTGTGAAAATATGTACAATTTATTTTGGTTGGTTTTTATTATATTACATTAATTGCACCCACAAGTCACACATTACTTTAGTCGGTACCTATGTGAGTGGGTAATAGTTAGTAGTTTATTATTTTTTTTTATTGCTTATATAATATTATTACTATTGTTAAATACTTGCACGAAATATTTCTCACTAAATCAAATACTTATTATTATCAGTCGACAGTCATTCTAGTTTTCAAAACAATAGGTACAATAGGAAGGTAATTAAGTTGGTAAACATAACTTTTATAACTAATATAAAGCTATTATTTTCTTAACATTTGTTTTATTTGTTTACCAAGACTGGGTGAAATACACTGTTGAAGTAATGCAGCTCTAAGGATGTTATCGGCATTCTTGGGTATTACACATTTAGCTTTTTTTATTATTTCTTCAATAGATTTTAATGGGATTCTTTTAAGTGTCTCTTTGGTTGTCGTGATAGTTTTGTTCACCATAGTGGCTCCATTTTGTAGCGATTCTTTTGTTATCGTAACAGTTTTGTTTACTACTTTGGTCCCACTTTGTTTCACACAATCACCAATCTTTTCACAAATATCTTTAACATTGTGTACTATCAATGTGGTAGAATTTTGAACGTCTGTCACTGCATTTTTAACAACTCCTGTTATTTTGTTTACAGTATTATCCGGTAATTGTCCATTACCTGTCAACAATTAAATAGTTATAAATAATTTAAAAACACGTAACAACATAAAATTCAATATAAAAAAAATTGTCATATTGTTAAAAACCTTTCAGGATATCGATTTTTATTTTATATGTCTTGATTTTCGAATAAACATTAGGTAGGTACATTTGTTCAATTAATACGTTAAAATATTATGGTCAGTGGTCACTTAATAAATAAGTAAAGTTTTTATTAAAATATAAAAGTATTATTTATAAGTTGTATTAACATTGTATCTTTTGAGATTGTGCGTAATTTATTGCAATAATTATTCGAAATAAACAATCTATAACCTAATAATAAATGTACTACGAAAAGAAAATGTCATATATTGTTCGAAGTTAACTCTATATTTAATGTTAAAAATGTTAAGCCAAATAATTTAAAAAAAAAAGGGAAGTAGGAAGTGTGCAACCCTCGTCATTGAGTAAATCACTGTAATGTATGTGTTAAATTTGTATTAAATGAGAAATCATTGCTTAGGTATAGGTACAAAAACGATTCTGAGAGAAAACGGTCTATCGTATACCTATCAAAAAATATATTATATTTCTATAAAAGTAATTTATATTACTATTAGTAATATGACGGCTTGAATAACTTTTGACCGAAAGCATTGCATTTCAAAATGTCATTGTGTATTTGTGTGTATAAAAATAATAATAGGTATCCGTACAAATTTTAAGCCCCACGAAAATTGTGTTTATTTGTTTTTTAGATGTTTTAGTTTCAGTATAAACTAAAAATAAAAAACCTTGTATAAAATGTTCAATTAAAATACTTTAATTAAGTTGACTAAAGTTTTATGAAAATTTTAAACATTTTTAACCCCAAAATATTTTACAAATTTTCGTGATTTTTAAGAATTTTGTCAAATTTTGAACTTTAAATGCCTATAAAAAAATCATTCTATTTAGAGAATTTATTTAAATATCTATAAATAGCTCAAAAATAATAAAAATACATGTTTTGAAAATCATATCATAATAATGCTAATATAAACATTTTGTGAAAATGTCAAGTATCTACTTTATTCGTTTTTTAATAATTTATTACATCATAATAGTCGTTTGTCAAAAATTGATTCATCTTTTTACTTAATATTTTTTTCCCCGATTATTATTAAAAGTAAGTACTGACTATGAAATTTCAATTTTGACCTCCCAAAACCAGTACCAGCTAGATCTAATTTTCTACCAAAAACCATTCTCGAAATTTAATATATAATAATTTTTTCTTTTATAAATCGTGTATAACATCTTAAATAATAAACGTGTATATCATTTTGTATATTCACACAAAAAAATAATACACATCATTGTAAAATCATACATTAATTGCTCCGCTCAGAGATCAGAATCTAAAATTGTTTATACTTTCAATTAATATACAACTAAATTTCTAAGGCATAGCCAAACAATAATATCTTGTAAAAGAAATACTATATAGGTATGGTTTTAAGCTCTTGTATGTCGATGCAAAGGATATTTTATATGTTACGGTTAAATAATATGGAATTCTTTAAAAACTATAGAAAAAATACCATACATTTTTCATAGCACATATTTATTTTATTTTTACTAAATACCTACTCCAAAATCTATATATTTAATTTAAAATAAAATGTAGGTATCATCAAAATTATTATATTGAGTATATTTGATAAAACTATAATGTTTATTTTAAAAATTATTCAAAAACATATTAAACGGTAACTTTTAACTTATTGTTAATGAACCGTATTTAATTTTTGTTCTTATTTATTATACTTTATAAATTATAAGCATAGCCATAACTAAGTAATGAATAAAAAAAAAACGTAAAATCAGTATAGGTTCATTATATTACTTTTTTATGGACATGACATTATAATCTATTTAAGTATTATAGATTTAATATTTTATTTGGTAACTATACATTATTATTACTATTAACTAAATATTAACTTTTTAAAAAAAAAATAAATTACATAAATGTCAAAATGTGATATCCAATAGTATTTTATTTTTTTTAATATTCAAGCAATTCTATTTCGAAAATAATTTATTACCTATCTCTATATTAATCTCATTTCTATTCTGCTTATAATCTTGAATTAATTTTAAGTTTTATAATAAAATACATCAATAACTTATAGAGGATATGCCCGTTACACAGTATCTACATCACATTTAAGTTTTGTATATTATTTCCATACATAAAATTAGTATTAGGTACGAAAAGAGTTTAATAAATACTTATTATTACTATATATATATATATATTATTACTAACTTTGGTAGTATTTAAAATTATATAAATATTTATTTTTTCAATAAATTACTTACAATTATTTAAAGTGCTTAGGAATATTAAAATTCCTACAAATAGTAACTGGAACTTAAACAACATAACGATATAAATATGACATGCACCTTCGTTGAATAATGATCATCGGTCGACTGAATACTATGTGCGCTGTTAACTATTTATATGTTCTAATCAGGTTTAGAATTATTAAAAATATCAAAGTACATAATGTTTTCCGGTGTCTGACCTTAAGTTCAAGATTATCAAGATGTGCACTTGGAGTAACCATCAATACAATAGTACAATATGATTCACAATGATTTAGCAATCAATTAATAATTACAATGAGTAATTTATAAAAATATTTTAGTATGCAATAGGAATCTTATCGACGTGTAAAACATAACAACAATATTAATTATTCTTATGTACCTTCCTATATTTTTATTTATTGTTATTTTTTACTAACATTTATCAACTAGAAAATGACCAACGAGACTGTCATATTTGTGCCATGTGTGCCATGTTAAGTTTTAATGTTTTGTACTTGATTGCAATTTTTTCTATTTTATTCTAATTTCTAAATAAAGTTGTCCTTTTCCAAGCTTTGGATCGAGTATAATACTCCTTTTAACATATATGACAATATGACACACAGCACGTGTCTTGTACCTTGCTTAGCTCACAATTCACATCACGAATTTGCAATATTTATCTATGTAATCAAATTAATTTCGAGTGTTGAATCTCTAAGTAAATGAAGCAATGTGAATAAAAAAAAATATTAATACTACAGAAGTTTCGGTTTTGAATTTAATACCGGTTCTTGACGAAAGTTTCTTCAGTGGGTTGCTTCTTCATTCAAGATTTTCATCCTTTTGTATTATAGCCCATACTCTTATTGTGCCTTATTGTGTACAGATTAAAAAAAAATAAAAAAATTACCGGTTTTTAATTTTTTCCTGTTTCGGTTTTAAGTTATAATACCTGTTTCTAATTTTTTCAGTTTCGGTTTTAAATGGAATACCGGTTTCCAATTATTTTCGGTTTCGGTTTATCAACGGCTTATACTGGTTCCTGAAATTGGTTTTGAAACTTGTTTCTCAAATCGGTATTGAAACCGATTTCAAGCCCTGATTAAAAATGTAATTATTGATCGGGCCACAACTTAATAAAACGCAATAAAACTCGGATAAAACGTTCCATAATCCAAACCCGATCTTCGAATTACATTTTTTTTCAAGACTTGGAAAGTTAATGATTTTTCTGAACTCAGTTAAGTTAAGTTTATATGCACCAATAACAAAAAGTTAAAGTTAATTTAATTATAGGTTAACTCTGTTCGATCAAAAGTTAATACAAACTTTTTGTTAACTTTTTATTAAGTTTATTTGTTTATACAACGATAGCCAAAACCAAATTATAGACTATAAACTATAGTGTTTATACTTTATACAGTATTTCCATATGAGTAAGATTGGAATAATATATTTTTTTTAATTCAAGGTAAATAAATATGTTTTGAAACGAAAACGAAATAGACTGAAAAAGTGAAATGTAATAAAATTAAAAATAAAATAAATTAACTAAGCTTACTTCTTAAAATGAAAAATTAATTCGTTAATTTCATGTTAATTAAAAACAATTAATTTATTACCTACGATAACAGTTAAGTTAATGAAAATCCAAAAGTATCTAGTTAAGTTAAAAAGTTAAAATAAAATTAACTTAACTTTAACTTTTTAACTCATTAATGCCCAGTCTCGCCTTTTTTAGAAGTCATCTTTGGGACGCAAGAAGTATGCAGCCTACATTTTACTTTTGACACTCACTTTATATTTTTATTTTATTTTAACGTACTTATAGTAAAATTAAAAATGCTTCATTGGTATTAGGGACTTTGAAAGCCTAATCACTAGCGCCCTTTTATGGGACCCATAATTAGATACCCTGGAAAATTGCCCCACTGAGCCTATCCTAAATTGATAAACTTTGTCGTAATTCGAACTTTAAATGCTTATAAATTGAAGCTATTATAAGACGTTATAACAGACGGCAGACGAGGTCATATTGCATACGAATGAATGGTAATTGATAAAATCAGTTGAAAGAATGTATGTCTGTCTGTGTGTCCATATTACCATGGCAAAAAAATGTAACGTAACGTAACGTAACGTTTTTCGATTTTATATGCCAAATCAAAGACATAAAACACATCGACCGTAATCTCGGATGAGAAAAATGATATTTTGCAATTATTTTCGTAACGTAACGGTTTTTTGTAACGTAACGACTTTCGATTTCGATTCTATGTGCCAAAGCAAAGACATAAAATGTCAACACGACATTGTGGGTATTATAATCATAGACTTATGAACTAGTTAATAGGTAACTGATATATTTAAACGGTCCCTAAAATATCCAAATTTTCGTACTACACACATAGTCCCAAATCGGTCAAATCTAAATTATTTCTTGATAAACACTATAGTATAGGTACTATATTCCACAATTAACTACTAAGCTGATAATAATAAAAATAGCTTCTCTCAATAACAATAAATAATAATAGTTATAATAAGACGTAACAACACAAAATTATATTGTTTTCTGTGTGTCTATGTTAATAATTAATATATGGTTTGACAAAAAATCATTGAAATATAAAAAAAATTTAAAGATATAAAATTATACATAATATTATTATAAAGGTTTAATTAGAATAACACACTTTTAAATTTCGTACTACACACTGCACTTTTCGTACTACACAAAGTGTGTCATAGGTAGGGAAACAACAATTTTAGGGACTGCATTTTATTTAATTAATTATTTGCCCAACGATCTAATAATTACACTTCTAACAACAAAATGTAAATAACTATTTTCTTAAAATATATTCATAAAATTAATCAAATATTTTACCATTTATGTATCTAAACTTCTAAACATTAAAACTAGTATTTTCTTATAAACAGTAAAAAAAATTTAATTCAAACTTTTTTCAATACTAACTTTTTTAAATCAGACCCCAATTAAAATGTTTTCATTTCTGAAATTGGCAATGAACATATTTTAATTAATTTAATTAATACAATAACATCTCTATTACCAAGTTTCACTCTATATACATTTTGTGTATTTTAAAAGTTTTTCCTGTAATATCTGCAAATATATTCCAATATATATAATTACATAAGTAACATACTTTTCTGATTAAGGTAATTTGTTATTAGCTAGGTTCTGTTGTATAACTGTATAAGTTATGTCATTATAAACATTGATGTTGAATCAAAATCAAAATACATTTTAATAATACTATACTAATAATCTAATATAATATGAAATTCTCGTGTCACAATGTTGTAGTTACCATACCCCTCCGAATCGGCTTGACCGATTTTTATGAAATTTTATATGCATATTCGGTAGGTCTGAGAATCGGCTACTATTTATTTTTCATATCCCTAAGTGATAAGGATTGTCCAGAAAAAATTAAAAATAATAATAGTGTATTATATATTGGTTTCTATTGGTTAATCGGGCATGTTTGTGTGGCTAATTTAAAAAGAGTTAAATATGGTTTTTTTTATTAATCGGATTTTAGTACGGTTAAGTTAGGTTAGGATTTTGTATTAATTGATTAGGTATATTAATCCATCGTATGTGGAATTAAGTAAAAACGACAAACTTGGTATAACTTTGATACTTTAGAGTTAAATCATACACTTACGTACAAACAGCACGGGCTCCGCGATCTACCGCAGATAGATTGCCTTCCTGATAATATACTGCTGCGAATCAGAATTTTTATTCCGGGCGGAGGGCAGCAGAAAAGTTAAGATAAATCTAGAATATCATACACCGAATATTAAATAACGCATTGAACAAAGTTTGAGTCATATACAGTTTGTACATTTAACGGGTAACGAAGTGCACGGGATTAGCTAGTATTAATATAATATACATAAAACATAACCTGCATACCATAAATATAAAATTTTTCATTTATTCGTATTTATTACAGTTTTATTTTTGATAATATCTATTGACAAAATTAAGTTATGCAAAGATTAGAAAGTAATAACTAATAATTATTACACGCAAGTAAAATGTATCAATATTTGAAATGTGAATATTATCACACATTACTGTTTTTAAACTTTCATTAAACCGTTATTTTAAATATAAAAATAAACATAACCGATAACCACTAGGTAATTATCATTAATGCTAAAAGTATAGGGACATTTTTAGAATTTTGAAATGAAATTAAAATATAGGTATTATCAATTATCATTTAAAAATAAAAAAATGATTGTGGTTACACCAACAAACAAAAATTTAAAAATCGGGCAAGTAGAGTTAATTGCTCTGCTGTACAGTAAGTATCTAGTATACCTGTCATTGAGTAGGTCTAACGTAACTGCTGTAATAGATAACTTAATTTTAAATTTGAATTCAACAATTAATCGTAGCATATGTAAAACGATTTTGAGCGGAGCCCGTCAGCCTAAACTACTAAGTAAGTACCTATATATTTTTATGATATATTTATATTGTAATTAAAGTAGTTTATTTTACTATTAGTGCCTAATACGGTAGGTTGAATTAATTTATGTGTATTACAAATTATTATGTTATATTAAATTTTCTCCATTTTTAACCAAGGCCAACACTTGTTATCAACAATTAAAAAAAAAAAAAAACTTAATGAATATCCAATTTCGTTCAAATGTAAACGTATACAAAATATTAGTGGAATTCGGTACACTCAACTATTTTTTTCATAATTCTAGTAAGAAAACTACCAATAATATCTTTAAAACAAATATATGCAAGTATACCAAAAATGCTTAAAAATACAAAATCAAATTTTTATATTAGCAAGCAATGTTTAAAACATATAATATTGTTCTATATTCTTGTATAATGGTAATTGAGCTACCTATTGATACAAAAATAACAAAAAAATATGCAAGCTCCAATGATCATCTACCCTAATATTTATCGACTTCCTCGTCTATACATTTATGTAGAGTTTAAAACCATTCCAATTGCCCTCCCCCGTCAATAATGTATAGGTTGAAGAAGTATGCCCCACTAGGCCCAGCTACATAAAAAAAAGCAAAGCCATGATAGGTATAACCTTGGTATCTGATTGGTAATGTAATTTAGCTTCCATATTGTTTGATTTTGATAAAGAAAAAAAATTCAATGTCTTTTTTAACTATAATACATTTTAATATTTTAAGAACAATACCAAACAATTCGGAATTATTTTTAATCTGAATATTTATCTCACTTGAAGATTCTGACTATATAATATATATTGTATGTCTTATACATAATAATATAACGTGAAATAGCGTAGGTATTTTATATACTCATTGTAAATTGATATATAGGTACCTATCGTATATATCATTTTTACGGGTGCTGATTTTGCAATTTATATTATTAGGCTGGAAATAATCAGCCATTATATTTTGATCAGAGTTATCCTATATTTCTTAATAGCTTTGAGTTGTAATAATTATAGATACACAGTACACATCTTCATCTATAAAATCATAACCAACTTTGTACCTACCTATATTACCTTCAAAATGTTTACATTTCAGATGCAACCTAAACATTTAATTTTAAATTTAAAAATAGGGACATTTTAATAAAAATAAGTTTAAAGTTAATATTTGAATAATTATTTATTAATTAATATAGATATACTATTTTAGACACTTAGCGGAGCGATGAATGTATTGATTTTAAAATGATGTGTGTTTTTGTTTTGTTCGTGTCTGTGTACACGATAAGTAGTTGAAATAATGCTTGGATTTTCATCTTCAATATTTTTTCTGGTGGGAGAATGATTCTAATTGGTACTTTTAAGAGGTCAAAATTGACACAGTAGTTTTCAAAAGCACCGGAAAACTAAATAAAGAATAAACAATTGCTAGTCGGACTCGTGCACGAAGGGTTCCGTACCATCATCAGCTATAAACATGTTGGCAACACTGCTTATATTATATATTCTATGATTTTCAGTATTTGTTGTTATAGTGGTAACAGAAATACATAGTCTATGAAAATTTAAACTTTCTAACTTTCATGGTTCATGAAATACAGCTGGTGACGGACGGACGGACAGCGGAGCGTTAGTGTTACGGTCCCGTTTTACCTTGCGGAACCCTAAGAAAAAACGGGAATTTTCGACAAAATCAATTTTAGTTTTTGGTTGTTACTCTAAAAAAATTACAGTAAGTAGAAATTAAATTTCACTGAATGTTTATGTTATCATTATCACAATAATATGCAAATAAAATAATTTGAATACCTATTTAAATATTTTGTAGTTAAAAATGTATAAAATGATTAATATCGTAGCTAAGAATTTTTTTTTTTTTTTATTTTTACAAGAAATTTACAATCTGTACTTACTAGAACAATTAGCAAATGTGCAGAGGGTATTTACATGTGAATTTTTTGATGGAAGAAACCACCCATTGGTGATACTACCTATTTTGTGTTCTTAGCTTTAAGTTAAGCTAATTTTAATTATTAGACAGAAGGTCTCGACACCATCTTCGCTTAAGCCGTCTAGGTGGATTACCTGGAATGGACAAGGTAGATAGTTTTTTAATTAGAGGATTAGGATGAAGAGGTAGTTTGGTGTGAAATCTTTTATAGTAGCATTTAGCTTCGTCAAGTACTGTAGTTATTCTTAGATCATTATGAAGCGTAAGATTGGATACAAAGGGAGGGGCATTTGTGATTTTTCTTAGGGTAATGTTTTGAAAAGCTTGAATTTTTTTAATATTTGATTTTTTTGCACTACCCCAGAGCTGGAGCCCGTAGGTCCAGATGGGTTTTAGAAGAGCTTTATATATTATTAATTTTATATTTAGGTTAGTGTGTGTGTTTCTGTGTAGCAATGAGCTTAGAGTGCGTAATCGATTGTTTAATTGTAACCTTTTTGATTTTATGTGTGGAGCCCATGTAAGACGACGGTCTAAAATAAGTCCTAGATATTTTACTGTTTGGGAATGGGGAATATGGATTCCATAGAGATTGACATTTGGACATGGAGCCTGTTTTAGAGTGAATGTCGTGTGAAAGGATTTATCTTGGTTTACTTTGACTCTCCAATTAGTGTACCATTTTTCCATAAGATGTAGGTGATTTTGTAGGTTTCTAGAGGCTATCAGAGGGTCTGCGTTGATGGAAATTATTGCCTTATCATCTGCATATTCTGCAGTTAACGTGTGAGGTGTCGTAGGTTGATCTGATGCGTAAATGTTATATAGTATCGGGGAAAGTATGCCTCCTTGAGGGACACCTGCATTTATAGGGGCTATGCTTGAGACAGAGGAGCCATAGCATACTCGGAAGTTGCGGTTGGTTAAGTATGATTTAATGAGAAGGTAGTAGGAAGGGTGTAAGAATTGTTTGAGTTTGAATAGTAGACCATGATGCCAAACTTTGTCGAACGCTTGTGAAACATCCAGAAAGACACAGGTGCAATACAATTTTTTCTCAAGGGAGAAAGAAATTGCATCAACTATCCTGTGAGCTTGATGGATTGTAGAATGTGATTGGCGGAAGCCAAATTGATGATCTGGAAGAATTTTATTTTCATTGATGCTAGGTAAGATTCTTTTGAGAATTAATTTCTCAAGAATTTTTGCAAAAAACGGAAGTAGGCTTATAGGTCTATAAGACGTTGCCAGATCTGGGGGTTTATTGGGTTTTGGAAAGAGAATAATAGATGAGAATTTCCAAACAGTTGGGAAATAGGAAAGTCTTAGTATAGCATTAAAAATATGAGTGAGGTGAATGATAGCTTTTTTTGGGAGATACTTAGCGACTTCAGCAGTGATTAGGTCATAGCCCGGTGATTTTCGATTGGGATATTTTTGAATTATGTACTTGACATCATTTGGTGAGAAGTGTTTGACAGGGGTAGAGAGGGGAAGGGGAGTATCTAGAAACTGGTTTACTGTGTTTATATTGTCATAGTTAATTATGTTTTCATGGGGCTGAAAAGTGTTATGCAAATGGATCTTGAATAATTCTGCTTTTTCTGAGTCTTTAGAAGCATAAGTGCCGTTGTCTTTTTTGATGGGAATATTCGAAGATTTATATTTAAGAGCTTGTTTGGTAGCTTTCCAAAGACTTCCGTCTTTATTTGATAGATTAGATAAGTGGTTATGAAGTGATTCTAGTTTATGTTTAGTGAGAATTTTTTTTAATTTGTTTGCCAGTTTATTGTATTTATGTTTATCCGAAGGTAGTCTAGTTCGCTGATATTGAGCCCTTAATCTACGTTTCTCGGCTATGATAACTCTTATGTTTTGGGGAGTTAGATTAGTTACCTTGGGGAGCTCATTTGGATTTGTTGATGCCCAAGCAGCTGTTTGTATGCAGTTAGTTAGGTCATTAATTGCTAAGTCGATGTCGTCAGTAGATTTTAATTTGACATTTAATTTAATTTCTTGTTGGACAAGGTTATGGAATAGGAGCTTATCGGTGTGAGAATAGAAAAGTTTAGGTGGTTGGGGGCGAATTGGTGGATAGGTGTTTAGAGTTAGCAGTATTGAGGAGTGATCAGAATTTAAATCTAACAGGTTTTCAGTGGTAGTGTGTATTCTGTTAGGAATTTTAGTAACGAATATGTCCAGAATGTCAGGGTTTTTTCTTAAGGACGTTGGCCAGTAAGTTGGTCCAGGTGGGGCAAGCACTTTGAAATTATTATTTTTGACAAAGTTATATAGGATAAGACCTCTTGGGTTATTGGCCCGACAGCCCCAGTATTGGTGTTTAGCGTTGTAGTCTCCTCCAATTATGAAGTTGTCCTGTTGGATGGTATTGAAGTAGTCAGTCAGCTTTTGGGTGGTAATTTTATGTTTAGGAGGGGAATATATAGCTGCAATAGTGAATGGTGTAAAGTTTAGTTTTATTGTTAGCGCACAGGATTGCAGGTAGTCTAGTCGGAAGCTCGGGAGTTCTTGGAATTCTAGTGAGGATTTTATGAATATGGCAACACCTCCATGTGCAGTGTTGTCAGGGTGGTTTGTATTAATTAGTTTGTAGCCGGGAATAAAGAAGTAAGAGTTATTGGTGAAATGAGTTTCAGTTATCATAGCAATATCGATACGTTTAGAATGTAAAATTATTTGTAATTCGTTTATGTGGTTCCTTAGGCCATTTGCATTAAATTGGAGAATTAATAATGAAGCGTTAGTGGGTGAGCGATTAGTCATTTTTTTTGTCTAATAGGCTGGATATTACTTTAGTAAGTAGAGCTAGTAGCGGATGTATGAGGGCTTTGAATTCATCTATAAAACTTGACATTACTTTACTGATATCAGATGTAGAGGAGTCAGAGGAGTTTTGTGGTGGAACGTTGGAAGTAGCTTGCGCGTAAGTTTTGGTATTAGAAGAATTATTAAGTGAGCTATCTTGCAATGGGTGGCTTACTTGTACATTTGATTGCTTAAGTCTAGAATTGTTTACAGGAGCATTATTATTTTTATTTGAATACTTGCGTTGTTGCAGTTCTCGGTATATGGTGCAGCCCTTGTAGTTGGCAGGATGATTATTGGCACAAAGAGCACATTTTGGAGGGTGTTCACGAGAGTTTGGACAGGTTGCTGAAGGATGATTAGCTCCACATCTCACACAGCGTGGGGGGTATCCGCAATAGTTTTGTGTGTGGCCGTAGTCTTGGCAGTTGGTGCACTGGCTTATTACTTTGGGTTTGTACGGTTCTTCTACTTTGACTTTGGTGTGAAGCAAGTTTTGTAGTTGGAAGATTTCTTTGGATTTTTCAACAGGTTCCAGATCTATAAAAAATAGTGGCAGAGGGATTTTGCTATTTTTATGTAGGACATTTGTAACTTGGCGGATATCGAAATGGCGGATTAATAATTCTTCTTTGATAGTTTCCGTTTTGGTAGAGGGATGGAGGTTCCGGATCACTACGCGTAATGGCTTGTCTTCTTTTAGTTGATAAGTGTGATATTCCGCTTTATTTTCTTTTAAGAGTTGAATTGTTGTTCTGTAAGATTCAGGGTGCTTTGTTTGAATTTTAAGACGATCTATTGTAGATTTACAGATGAAATTATCAACTCCAATGAGTTCGATTAATTTGGTACATAGACCTTGAAAATCAAGCACTCCTTTTATATAAATAGGAGGAGGTAGTTTAACCAAGAGTTCAGCATCATGTTCTGATATATCATTATCACCAGGATCATCTGAATTATTTTCATTTTCATTTTGGGCGAGTACTTCATACCGGTTAGTGGTTTTGAATAATTTGCTTTTGTGATTTTGAGGAGAGGTGGGGGAGTTAGGTTGTGAGTTTGATGAATTAGAAAGCAGTCTTTTATTTTGTTGGGTCGTTTTCCAACCATCAGCTGTGTTGGTTAATTTGATCGCGATCGGTTTAGTTGGTTTTTTGGACGTTTGGGTGTTATTAACATTAGATTGTGTGTTTGTGTTATTCTTGGTCATGGTGAAGGTAATTAATTAAAATATATATATTACTGTCAGTGAAGATAAGTAGTTGAACGTTGAACGTTGCGTGTGACTCGGCGACTTTCCGATAAGAGGTACCGCCGCATCGGCCGGTACCTGTGTGTGTGTGTGTGTGCGTGCGTTATGCAATACTGAGTTATAGTATAACGTAAAGAATAGTTTAAATTAATAAGCTTTAGAGCACTTAGTGAATGGATCGAGCTTACTGTTGTCTCTGTGTAAAAGACAAGCTGAGAGAAAAAAAACACTATACGTATTTTGGTTTAAGTTTCAAAAAAAAGTGAAAAAAAAACGAACAGACATGAGCGAAATACATCGTATACATACGGAGCGCAGAAAGACACGTGTGTATCGAACGAGTGTCACCGCGAGACTGCTAGCTAAGAATTTAAAATTTAAAACAAGGTTCCACGTGAGTAGTTCATACTATAGTCTATAACCAAAAAATTAAAAAAATAAAATACACAGTTGTTTGTATAGACATTTTAAGTTCAAATTTGGACGAAATTAGATATTTAAATGAAGATTAACGATGTTAGTTGTTTTGTTGTAACTTGTAATTTAAAAATATTATTCCTGGGTACTTGAAACTTTTAAAATACATATAATATTATTATAATTTATACACATAATACAATTTTCAAATAAAACTTTTTCAACACTTATGCGTACTAGTAAAATAAATTACTTTAATCCTGATAATATTATAAAATATACTTAGTAATATTATAGGCTGACAGACGGTATTATTCGCTCAGAATCGTTTATCGTATATCGGTGATTTTATATCATTGAATTCAATGCATAATATTGCATATCTACATCATATAATTTGAAAAATAATTTGTTAGTCTATATTCCTAACTCCTAAGGATATTCAATTATATATTTATATTGTTATTAGTTGGTAATTTGTAATACTTAGGCTAAACTAATTGTTGACAATAACAAATTACATACATTATAATACGCACAGTATTAATTGTAGTGCCAATTGTAATTTTAATGATCAATCGTGGGATCATATGCAAGACCAGTTAATTTAATAATTTTCCATTTGTGCAATTGATTTTCGGTTCCAGGTCAAAATATCTCCTACAAAATATCTCTAGTCAAAAATATCTCCAGTACCAAATATCTCCCATGAAAATATTTTAATATTTATAATATTTTATATTAATATAAATGTTTTTATAACAACAATTATTAAAAGTAAATAAAAATTTGATGGCTAAAGTGATCACCAAAGTAAGTACATTAGTATTTAAAAATATGTTATTATTGTAATCATAACATGTAATTATTACTATTTATTACAAGTACAAAACAATTTTTTTATTATAATATAATACCTATAATATTTCATGGGAGATATTTTCATTACAGATATTTTTAACAGGAGATATTTGGTACTGGAGATATTTTAAATCGAAAATATTTTGAACTGGATATATTTTAAATCGGGGATATTTTTGATTAGAGATATTTTGTCGGAGATATTTTGACTGAAGATATTTTTGCGGAAATACAGTAGAACTCCGTTTATCCGGACTAATTAATGTCAAGGGTGGTCCGGATAAGCAAATATCCGGATGATTGACATATGACGTATTAAAAGTTATTTAGGAACATTGTAACACGACTATTCATTTGTTATAATAATATAACAATTGACAGACTAAACTGTGCGACGATTAGACAACAACTAATCATTGGGGGTGCAAAGGGGATTTTTGCACCCCCGAGTTAAAAATGTGCACCCCCAAAATATACAAGACTTAATCTATAATATTTTGATTATTTTGAAGTAAATATTATCAATAAATACAAAAATGTTGTAAGTGGGTACTTCACTATTATGTTACAACATTGCCAGCTATAGCAGTATATCATAATATTATGAAATAATCTTTAGCTTAGGACCTTTTTTTTCGTCCGGTTAATTGGACGTCCGTTTGATTGGCGTTCGGATAATCGGAGTTCTATTGTATTTTGACCGGTCATCCTGTACATCTAGCACGGCAACGCTTCTTTCTTTTATTAATTAAATTGTCTGTGACACTAACATTATTAGAAATAGACAAATCACCTTCTGAAGTAACAATTACATTTTCTGTAACATTAAGAATATTAGAAATAGATAAATCAACATCAAAATGCCCACTTTGAATATTGCCAGTTAGACGCAATCTTTTTACTGGGAATGTATATATACCAAATCTATCATAAAGATTATTATTATAATAAATTTGATATACATATGGGAAAATATTGAGAGCTGCAAACAATTCGCAGTAACCACTGTAGACAGTAGAATTGCCCATATCCCGAAAATAATCCTCAGCAGTGGATAAGTTGTCCCCATATGAATTCTAAGACATATTAATAAAGGTACCTATTCAAATTATCAGAAATGTTATACTCAACAATTGTATTTCGGATCTCCTGGCATCTTTCTTAAGTGTTAAACAAATGAAAGGAAATTGAAAGGAAAAGGCAGGCACCATTACCGATAAAAGATAATTGGTGTTATTTGAGATGTGAACATTCCATTCACAGTCATTTCTTCAATAGATGACATTTTAGATTCTGAGTGGAGCGAGAAAGCTAGTGGTTTTACAATGGTGTTATTTCTTTTTTTTTTCTTTTTATATCCTGTATACAACATTTCTACCAGGAGGAGTGCTTCGATTTCAACACATAGTACTTTATCTTTTAGCAAATTGTTTCAAGATGGTACTTTAGAGAGGTCATTTTTCGATTTAATCAATAGTTATTAAATGCCATTGTAAAAACCACCGAAAAGTTTCGAAAAACCGCTAAAAATTGGATTTTAATTTCTAACGGTTTGTTTATTACAGAGCTTTACACTGGAATCATTTTTTGGGTTTCGGGTTTCGGGTGTTGAGAGAAAATTCGGGTTATTGAATTCGGGTGTTACGGGTTAATACACTTTTCTGGTTACGGTTAAATGCAAATTTATTCGGCTTATTTAAGTAAACATAATAAAAAAAATTAAATTTAATATTAATACTTATTAGTTATTAGTTTATTACTTAGTACTTAGGTACTTAGTCTTTTTCTATAGAAGAAAGTTCTCGCTTATTACATATTTTAATTTTTAACTAAACATATTTTCGTTATATTTATTTTTGATTAAGACAACACAATTGCTATTGTCTATTATTGAATATTGTGAAATAAAATAAAACAGTCATCTAGTATCAAGGTCTTTTTTAAATATTTAATTAATTATTTTTAAGGTTACAAAAAAAAAAAGTTTGCTCTACTGTACAGTAGGTTACAAGTGGGCCACTGTATAATGGATGGTATTAAATTTGAATTCAATGATATAATATCATTGTGCAAGAAAAATGATTCTGAGCGGAGACGGCATGTGTGTCTAGGTATAAGACATTTGGTATTAAAAACAAAATTGACCTATAATAAATTCCAAATTAATCATATCACAATATCCATTAGGTAGGTACTTATAACGCGTTATACATCAATAACAAACGATACTATCATAGATATAAAGTAGTCAGTGGTGTAGACAAGGGGGTGGCGTGGGGGTCAGACCCCCCCTTGGCTTTTTATTACCTTAGAATAAATTTTGAGAAGGTGGGGGATTTTCCAATTTTTCCCTCCCATTAGCAATGTCGTTTTTTTTTTTTTTTTGATCCCCCCCTTTCAGAAATCATGTCTACGCCACTGATAATATACTTGAGAAGTTTCAAGTACCCACGAATAATATTATACAATCATAACAAAATAACTAAAATAGTTATTCTAGGTTTTTTAATATGTAATTTCGTCCAAATTTGTATTTAAAATGACTAAAAATAAACTGTGCTTGTGTATTTTTTAGATTTTTTGGTAACAGAATTAACTACTTATATGGAATCTTTTTATACATTTTCAATCCTTAGATATAAAAGTTGAACATTTTATAAATTTTTAACTACAAAATAATTATTCAATTTTAAATTTGATAAATTTTGTCAACATTTGATCTTTAAATGCTTATAAAAAAAAATTGTGCCAATGTATTTTTAATATTTTTCAACTGCTATTGTAACAATATATCAGGAGCCTTGTATTAAATTTTTACACTTTTTGGCCCAACAATTTATTTTCAATAATTCGGGTTTCCGGGTTTTGTATATACGGGTTTTGGGTTATGATATTTATTTGGGTTAATTCGGGTTTCGGGTTACGTTCGGGTGCAAAGCCCTGGTTTATTACCATAGAAACGAATAAAAAATTATAATATTATAATATTAATTCAACTAAACAATGATAGAATATCATTGCATTCAAGTTTAACAGAATTCATTATACGCAATGACTCACGTGTAACCTACTATACAGCAGAACGACGTCCACTTACCAGCTTTTTTTATATATGAAAGTGAAATAACTGAACAAAAAATAATATCCCATGCCATATTATATTGCCAATGACAATTTCTAATCAATAATTAATAATAATTAAGATTAGATATTGCTTGATAGATGGTGCAAATGTTGTGTACTTACAACCACATAATTTCGCCTTTAGGGGCTGAATTTCCAAAAATCCTTTCTTAAAGCACTGTGCAATTATAATATTAATCCTTCCTAAAATTTCAACCGGGCCCACCCTGTGGTTTGGGCTCTATGTTGATTACTATCTATTTATAAGTTTATAACGATTCATAAGTCGATTCAAACGTACCGTAGAACAGTATATGAATACAGAATAGGTTCATCATATAAACTAAACTAAATATTTTCAAATATAATTTTGTAAATTAAATAATAATAAATATAGTGGCTAATCGTCCATACGAATAATATTTTTAAACTACAACAAAATAACTAAAATTTAAAATCGTTTTATTCGGTTGAACATTCTATTTTGACAAAATTTGAACTTCAAACGCATATAAACAACGGTCGTGAGTACATATTTTTGATATTTTTTAATTGCTTTTAAAGTAGTTCATGTGTGATGTAGTATAACGTTTTCAATATCTTTTATTCACAAAATGTTTGTTTTTATCAAAAAAAGTAGATGTCATATGTGTCTATAAATACGCAGAATGTGATGTAATATTTCGAAATGGATATCATGTCTAAAAAATAGTAATATAAATATTTAGCGAAGCACTAAATTCATTTTTGACAAACAACAAACAATTTTTTTTTTAATTTTTAACTTTTAAGTACCAGATACATCTATTTACTATACCTGAAACCACACTCTGAGTTGAAGATATAAAAAGGGCTTTCAAACACACATAACAAAATTTTAAGAAGAACACATATCAATCTAAACCAATACATTTATCCCTCTTCTATACAAGACTTACAAGAAATTAAATTTTTAAAAGTACAAAAAAAAACGTCTTCAACTTTATTAGGTATACAAAAAAATAGGTTAGATAACTGCAAGTGTAATATCTATATTCGAAACACTAAATTTAAACTTCAGAGCATACCGTGATTTCATTAACGTTAGTTCAACAGTTTAAAATAATATTGTCATAAGACATAAATCATGGTTTAATGGTTGGTGTATACAAAATACTAAATAGGAACTAATTTATCTCGTACTATCTGCCGTTACTTATGACCTCTTAACTATTTTCATGAGTATTATTATATTATATACCTACACCTAATCATCGTGGATACCGATTATTGGTCAATGATTCCAAAAAAATGAAAGAACCTGACTCGTGGTAATCTATGCTTTAAGAATTTATGAAAACATCTAAAATAATGGTGAATAAATAGTATTGATACAATTTTTTTTATATACAATGTATAAGTATATTATTATATATTATTTTAGTGTTAATGCCAAAAACAAGGTTATACCATACAGTAATATCATAGTAATATTATACTCTATGGGTTATACATACCCTCTCCATCCACTAATGGAAACATGAATTCATAAAATCCTTACCGTCTTAAACAGAATATTTTAATTGTTGAAGTTATATACTGTGCCCAATTTTGTTTGTCGTTCTTCGTAGTTCGTATAAGACGCGCGTAGACAATTTCAAATATCTTTAAATATCAAAAAAAAAGACAATATATTTTGAAAATTATATATCATGTTTAGTAAATGCTATTATGAAGTTTTGGTGAAAATGTCAAGTCTCTACAGTTATTAATTTTTGAGTTGCAATACAAAAAAAAATCTATAGACTTGTTTTGCGTAAATATTCCCGTTTTTTCTTATTATTTTTTTTGTTTTTATTCTACCTAGTTATTTTTAAGAACTGGGGATTTTTTACTTTTATCTATCTCCGAAAGTATCAATCAAATCCAATTTTTAATCAAAATCCACCTTCACAATTGCGAATTAAAATGTGATGATTAACATAAAAAAACATACATCATGGTGAAACCATACATTCATCGAACCACTCATAATCTAAAAAAATGATGTGCATCAGGTACTTATTAGATATTTATTTTCAAAATAGTTTCTATATCTATGTATTTAACTATAACTGGTTAAACCATAATATGTTTTATATGGCTATTAAATGGAAATTATTGTTTTTCTGTACCTATGTTATATTTTATTTTGTAATTATAAAACGTGTTTATTATTGTTCATATATTCATATATCTACCTAAGTAGAGGGTACTGAGAATAAGTAGTAAGTACATAATAATCTGAAATGTATATAAATAGATATCTAATAATTATCAATAACACATATAATATCTATATAGTTTTTATCAAGGATTTATCATTAATCAGTGGTTCTAGTTTATAATGTTAGTAGAGTTCAGAATTAAATAACAAATTGAACTGATCTACTAGCGCGTTATAAAATAGGTACCTATATATATTAGTTTTAAAAGTATTGCTATTGACCTAACCAATAACAGTTGTATTAAATATTATAACTACAGATATAGGTAATTTTTCAATATGATTGTACAACTATTTCCCAAGTAGGTATACAAACAGATTGATAGTATTTTATTTGATATTATAATACATTTTAATATTGTTGAAAATATGTATTTAATAAAATATTGTGATAACGTTCACCTATATTAAAATAATATATAATAATATATTATCTTTATATTACTACGCCACTAGAGAAATAAAATCATAAAATTAATTTTCATTGAGTTAACTATACACATATTATAATATATTATATTGATTATAATCAATAAATAATAATATGTTAAGTACTCATTATTCCAATGTTAAGTATGTAAATATACCCATATAAATGTATGTGTTCCCAAACTCGAGTAGATTATAGTATAATAATTAATAACTAAATAACGTATTTACTATCAGACGGAATTTTACTAGTTACTTTATAATTAGGTATTTAATGGGTAGCTACTAGCTAATATTCAAATAGTAATAACAGAATACATATTTTTATATTATATGCAATGTATAAAGTGGTAACTGGTATTAGCAATGTAGGTATTTATACAATATGCTAATTCAGAGTTTGGAATAGGTAGAGGGGATTTTTCTCGATAAACCAGAATATTAGGTATATTATTGTGCATGCCCGAGGAAAACATTAAAACTACGTCAGGATATAAACATTAGTTACGATTGTTACGAACACAATTTAAGAGGTTATAGACAGTATATATTTTTATATTTCACCTTATTTTTAACATTAGATTATATTATGACAATCTATTTTTTCTCGTTAATATTATTAAGTTTCAGTTTATGTGTGACAGCAGGTAAATATAGTGTTCGATACAATTAATAATAAATTAAATTAACTCAATCGAAAAATCAGTAGTTTAATACAGTTATTTTTTATCGGTTTTAGCTCCACAAAGGTCAAATTATAAATTCTTAGGATGCTTTTTGGAAGAAAATCTATTAACTCTTGGAGAAGAAAGCCGTGTCTTAACACCAATATCGCCTAAATCTTGTTCAGAGTTCTGCTTCGAGAAAAAATATTTATTTTTTATTCTTAAAAATGAGTAGGATCTTATTTTTTCGTTGTATTATAACTAGCATGGATGTAAAAAGAGAAACGTTAAGAAAATACGTTGTTAACAAATGACTTAAATAGGTTCTCACAATGTTATTTTTCCAGGAACTGTTATTGTAGCAAAAATTATATTTCGAGACTAATGAAACAGTTTGATAATGAATGTACGATTAAATGCACGGGCGATGAATCGGCTTCGTGTGGTGGAAAACCAAATTTAGTGTCTTCATATACAACAGATAGTTCAAGTAAGTAAAAATCATTTTTTTAATGCATTTAAATATATTTAGTTTTTAGAAAATATAATATGTATATTTAACCACATATTATTCTTTAGTGATATTATATTATAAATATGTTCAATATAAATTTTTATAACTTATAATATCAATCATGATAGTGACGGTAAAATCACATTATCAAAATATTGTGACCTGTCTTGAGCTAAATATAGACATTTAACATTTTTTATTTTTTTAGTTTTTTTTTATAAATGTTAACAACATTTTTTTCATAAGCTTGAAAATCTTGAAAATGTAATACAAGGTTCCTCGTAAGTTGTTATAATAGCAGTTGAAAAATATTAAATATACTTAGGCAAGATTTTTAAAGTATCTAAAATTCAAATGTTGACTGATTCACAAAAAACCACGAAAGTTTGAAAACTATTTTGTAGTTAAAAATGTATAAAATATTCAATTTTTATTGCTAAAGAATGAAAATTTTAAAATTTTTTTTAAAAGTAGTAAATAATGTAACCAAAACATCTGAAAAATATAATATATGCATAGTATTTTTTTTATAGATAATAATTAATAGGTATATAATTAAATTTGAACGAAATTTTATATTTTACGAAGTATAACGATTTTATTTAGGTACATTATTGTACCTAATTTAAAAATAATATTCGTAGGTATTTGAAACTTTTAAAATTGAACATATATTTTATATTCATTATGCACAATAACTTTTTAAAATTCAATTTGTTCGGAAAACATAAATGCAACCAACCTATACCTATCTACTGTAGGTACAGTGAAACCTCGATAAGTCAAAAGTCAAAACCCTTAATAAGTTTTAATAAATTCCGTTATCTTGTCTAATCTAGCCTAAGCTAACATCATCTTAGTAAGTGAAGGAACTCGACAAGTCGAAAAAATTTCCCTTGAATTTTTATTTATCGAGGCCCCACTGTATTACTAATTTCTGGTAGTATACCTAAAATAAATTACTTAAATAGCAATAATATCATAAAATATATTTAATAGTATAGGTTGATAGACCGTCTTCGCTCAGAAGTCAGAATCATTTTTGGTATATAATGATTTTATATCATTGAATTCAAATTTAACACATCCATTACAATAAACCCTGCAACTAGCACCTGCTGTACAGCAAAGCGGTATTATATTGCCCACTCATTTTTTAAAAATATTTTTACCAAGATAATATTATTTACGAATTTGTTGTTATTTAAATAATTATTATCTGCGTTTAGTAACGAAATTTGTGATAAGATGATGCCATAACATTATACATTTCGATTTACCTTATAGGTACCTACTAATGACGTAATACACCTAGCGATGCTAATACAAGGTTCCTTAATTTTTATAAATTATTTTATGCTTAAAAATATTAATTTATTAAATGTTATTTAATTTTATACTATATATAACATATTATTGTCATATGCTAATTTTTTTATTATTTTTTCCAGTATCAAACAACTATATTGAACGCGGTAGTTTTCCAATACCAATTTATTTAGGGTGCTACTCTGAAACCCCAAATGATGATGAAAATCGTTTATTAAAAGGGCCAGCGGGACCTTATAATAATAATACACCTCAAAGATGCTTAGAAATATGTTTCAGGATGGGATATTTATATTTTGGAAATACATATGGGTAGGTAAATACTAAATAGATGTACATAATTATACATAAAATAGGTACCTATACATAATAAAGAAAGATAGACTTTTTACTTTTGATTATGCTTTTGAATTTTGATGTAGATATTTAACACCATACCTTTATAAAGGTATATGTATTAGGTATTTACTCTTTAAATTCACTAGCAGATAAATAAAAGTGTATTAGAAAAAAAAACAAAATATCAAAATGTAATGCTACAATTATATCCAATACAGAAATAAAATATGTGGCTAGGAATATATTTTTTTCCAATTTTAAATGGCACAATCTTAAATCTATTTTACTAATTTCAAACATAGGTACTATATTATTAAATTAAAACGTAAAATAAAACAACGTAAATAGCAAGAAATAATATTAAACGATATTATTTATTATGGAGTAGGACAACTGATGTCTGATAATTTAAAACTGTATAACTCTGAAGTTATAATTTTCAAATCATTTTCAACCATTTGTTAGAAGTATAATTAATTTTAAAAGTATTAAGTAAAAATCCAAATATTAAAATAACATTAAAAATGATCATCCTATTAATTAATTTAAGTTAAAGTCATGGTTATAAGTTATAATAATATAATTAAGATAATTAAATTATTACCTAGCATTACACATTCGTCAAAATAAGACTATACCAATATTGACATAGGTACATATTATGTATTTGTAGATCAGAATGTTGGTGTGGAAATCAAAAGCCATCGAAATCATTGAAAGTAGAAGACATTAATTGTGATTCTCCTTGTAGTGGCAATACTAATCAGTTCTGTGGCGGTGGATGGAAAATGGGAATTTATTCAACTGGAATTACTGGTTATTATTATAATTATTTATTTTTTGGATGTTGTAATAGGTAATTACCTAATTACATGTAAACAATATTGGAAATAAAATATTTACAGACTATGTATCAAAAAATTATGTTGGATGTTATGATGCTAATGATGACGATGAAAACAAAAGCAAAGAAAAGCATTTAGTATTTCAGATGGGAACAAATAATAGCCCTAAACGGTGCATGAATCTTTGTAATACTCAACGATTTAAATATGCTGCGGTTAAAGGGTAGGTATATTCGCTTTTTTACTAGGTATTTAATTATCAAATATTATTAATGAGTTTACTTATTTATAGTAACGTCTGTGAGTGTATGAATTACGAACCAAATTTTAGTTTAAAAAGAAGTTATAGTGATTGTTATACACTATGCACAGAAAATCCAGCAGAATATTGTGGTGGTAGAAATACATTTAGTATTTACAAAACAATATATTTAGGTAAGTATGAGAAAATACAAATTATTTAATAACTATAATAATATACTGAATACTGATATTATATTTATTGAAAATAATAAAAATGTAGATCCTCAAGGGAAAGTGTCTGTGAATAATATTGGATGCTTTAAAAATTTTAAAAGACATCCAATATTATATGGTTGGGGAATAATATCTTCTAACCTAACTCCTAAAAAATGTGTGTACAGTTGTTATGCAAGAAGGTTTCCTTATGCGGCACTTGTATCTTCGTAAGTAAATCAATTTAATCAGTAAAATTATAATTCAATTAGTTTTCGAAATATTTTGATCATTTATTTTTATCCAAAAATTACCACCTTTCAGAAAATTGTAGTTTTTTGCATTATTTTTTTGTCGATATTTATCAGTGCTAAAATAATTTTAACGGGAATAAAAATAATTTGCTAATAAGTAATACTTTATACTTTATAGTTTATAGTTAGTACCTATATTCATACAAAAATTAATAAAGTACAAAGTTTTACTTTAAACTTGATAAATGGTTGATTTTATCCACTATTATTTATAATATTAAGCTTAATATTTAAGTCTTATTGGTTGTAAGCCATTTTTAAAATCAGCCTATATAAAATGTATAACTCAAATACAAAATAAAATTGCTATCCAAGTATTATGTTTTTTTATCTTAAGCTATTATCTCATATTCTGGTTTAATATGTAGGTATGTATTTTGTACGTAATAGAAAAAAACATTGTAACATTAAAATTGTGTGTGGTACAAATCTCATATTATTTAATTGATATTTTTTTCATTGAAACTTTTAAATATTCGAATAATTATAATGTTGAACCATGAGTAATGAGTATCATGCTTCAAGTGAACTTGTTGCTATTTGCATATTATTTAACGCATGATTGCAGTATTCTTTTCAAATGTTGATGGGTTTTTTTAGAGATATAAAGGTAGCCTATATTTTTCCTGAAGCAACCCTACACGACTTCATGTTAGTTATATATATTTATTATTTATGTATAAATTCTACTTAGGTTAAAAAATCCATTATTTGTCACTTACTTTCTAATGTAAGTTACCAAATGTTTTTATATTATTTCTTTTCAAAAATTAAAAAACTAAGATGGTATTTTAGATTCTGAGCGGAGCGATTTTCACATAATTTTACAATGATGTGTTTTAAATTTTTTCAAATTTTTTTTGACTTTCGATTGTCATCACCTTTTAGGACAGTAAAATTGCTTAGATTTTCTTCAACTATATCAACACTATCTTTTCTGATAGGAAAATTAATTTATTTGATACTTTGAGGGGGTAAAAAGTAAAAATTGTCCAGTAGTTTGTAAAAGTGCCGTGGAAAACAAAAGAAAAATTAAGGAAAAGCGAGCATTTTTACTCAAAATCGGTTTTCTACAAAATCGATTTTGGTTTTTGGTGTAACTCTAAAACAAATTACCGTAGATACATGACATTTCCACTGGTTATTTATATTAGCATTTTATATACACCGTAACATTTTCAAAATATTTTTACTTAAAAAATATTGATTTGTTTAAAATGTAATACAAGGCTCTGGCTCTTTATATATTGTTACAATAACATTTGAAAAATATTAAAAATCCATGATCACAATTTTTTGACATTTTATTATGTCTTTGCTTTGGCACACAGAATCGAAATCGTAAAACGTTACAAAAAAACGTTACGTTACGAAAAAAATTGCAAAATATAATTTTTCTAATCCGAGATTCGAACTCGATATACGCGCTTATCACACGATAGTTAGGTGATATATGATAGCAGGGACAACAAAGACATAAAATGTAGTTGCAGACTCGTATGTAATATGATTTTCTGATATTATAGCATCAGATCTTAACATTAATGACGATTGACAACAGTACCTACTTACTTTATTTTTTATCGTTTTCAGCCATTATTATTTTCATAATAAGATATTTTACCCATAGTAACTTACTTTTAAAAATTGATACAGTATGTCCAGTAAATAATAAACCTAAGATGGTTAGGTATTTAAAAACAGTGAGCAATTTGTGGTACGTTATTATTGGAAAATCCTAATTCGTTTAAAAATATACATACTAATATTATCACTATTATTATGAAATAAAAAATAAATAAAACATAATATGCAATATGCATACAATATAAGTTCTCTTCTATCAGTGATAGCGGATTGTGGCCACTGGCTAGTGGCTATCCTAGAGAATAAATACTTGGAGAGTGATTCTTATATTTTATAAAAATCATCCTATTTATGTTACTGTGATCATACCTGGGTCACTTATAGCTGACCCAGCAATTTTCATTTTATGATATATTTATAACTTATAAGCATTCAAAATTCAAATTTTGACAAAAGGGGTAAAAATCACTAAAATGTTCAAATTATTTCAAGTTAGAAATTCCTAAAATGTATCTTTTTAAAATGTAATACAAGATTCTTTATAAGGTTATCTACCTTTATCAAAAAAAATATCTAAGTAAGTCTATTAAAATTTTTATGAGCTTTTGAAATTCAAATTTTTGCAATATTGGATATACATTCGTTTTCTCCTGAAACGATTTTCTTATTTTGTTGTAATTCTAAAATGAATAACCGTAGACACTTGAGATTTATATCATGTTTATTTTATCAATTCCTATACTTGATAACATTTTTTAATTTGTTTTGAGCTGTTTACGGACAATTTCAAATTTCAATTTTTTGTAGTAAAATGTTCAAAATAATATATAATTTTATGTGAACAAATTAAAAAAAAGGTGGGTAAGTGGATGTCGCTCTGCTGTACAGTAGGTTACAAGTGGGTCACTGTATAATGGATGCTTTTAAATTTGAATTCAATGATACAATATCATTGTATAAGAAAAACGATTCTGAGCGAAGACGGTATGTCAGTCTAGGTTTAAGACAAATTATATACATATCTATGGTATTAAAAAAAAATTGACCTATAATAAATTCCAAATTAATCATATCACATTATCACAATATCCATTAGGTACTTATAACATGTTATACATCAACATCAATAACAAACCCTGATACTATCATAGATATATAATAGTACCCTTTAGAAGTTTCAAGTAGGTACCCCGTACCCACGAATAATATTATATAATCACAACAAAATAACTAGGTTTTTTAATATGAAATTTCGTCCAAATTTGAACATAAAATGACTATAAAAATAAACTGTGATTGTATATTTTTTAGATTTTTCGGTAAGAGAATTAACTACTTACGTAGAATCTTGTTTTAAATTTTCAATCCTTAGCTATAAAAACTGAACATTTTATAATTTATTAATTACGATGATTAATAATTTTCGAGATTTTGAAAAATTCTGTCAAAATTCGATGTTAAAACGCTTATAAAAAAAAATTGTGCCTATGTATTTTTAATATTTTTCAACTGATATTGTAACAATATATCAGGAGCCTTGTATTAAATTTTTACACTTTTTGGCCCAACAGATAAAACTTAATTGATATTTATAGAAAAAAAAAACTAAAAAAATTGAAAACTGAAAATGTCCGTAAACGGCTCAAAAAGAGTCAAAATATTTTCAAAATTGTATGGTGTATAGGAAATGCTAATATAAACATTCAGTGAAATTTTCATGTATCTACAGTTATTCGTTTTTGAATTACAACAAAATAAGGAAATCGCTACATGAGAAATCGAGTGAACATCCAATGTTGTAAAAATTTGAATTTCAAACGCTCATAAAAATTTAATTTGACATTCCGGTAGAGATTTTTTTATTGATAAAGGTAGACATTCTTATGAGTAATCTTGTATTAGATTTTCAAATCTTAGATTTAAAAAGAAAAATTTTTACGAATTCTTAACTCAAAATAATTTGCTAATTTTCGTGATTTTTCCATATTTTGTCAATTTTTGAACTTTAAATGCTTATAAAAAAAAATTGTGACTAAGGATTTTTAATATTTTTCATCTGCCTTTGAAACAATATATTAGGAGCCTTCTATTAAATTTTCAAGCTTTCGCAACCAACAAATAAAATTTTATTGATATTTCTAGAAAAAAAACTAAAAAAAAACGAAAAATGAAAATGTCCCTAAACTGTTCAAAATAAATCAAAATATTTTGAAAATGTTATCGTGTATAGAAGATGCAAATATAAACAACCAGTGAAAATTTCATGTATCTACGGTCATTTGTTTTAAAGTTACACCAAAAACCAGAATCGATTTTTTGGAAAACCGATTTTGCGTAAAAATTCCCGTTTTTCCTTAATTTTTATGTTGTTTTTCCCGGCGCTCTTGAAAACTACTGGGAAATTTAAATTTTGACCTCCCCAATGCACCAACGATATTCACTTTCCAATCGAACAAGATACTGAAGTCGAAAATCGAAGCATTATTTCGACTACTTATCGTGTACACAGACACAAAAAAAATAAATATAAAAATAAAAAAATAAAAAAAAAAACACACATCATTGTAAAATCAATACATTCATCGTTTCACTCAGAATCTAAAAATTCTTACTCAAATGGCATAATTTATTTTGTATAGGAAAGAATGTTTATGCAGCTTTACCAAACCTTCGATTGAAGGTATGATTGAGGATAGTATGTGTACGACTCTTTGTTCTGGTTCATCTAAAGATACATGCGGTGGTCTTAATGCGATAAATGTATACAATACTGGATTAGAATGGCGGACGAGTACAATTGGAAATTATTATTTGGGTTGTTTCGAGGAAAGTCAAAATAACAGAATATTGAATGGTTACTCACGGTCTTTTTCTGTGAATACGCCAGAATTTTGTTCAAACCTTTGTTACAAATTTGGGTATATTTACTCAGGTGTAACATATAAATCTGAATGTTTTTGTGGAAGCCAGTCTCCAAACGAACCTAAGTTTGCTAAATTGGAAGATAAACAATGCAATACAAAGTGTTCGGGTGATGCTAATCAATTTTGTGGTGGTGGCTGGAGAATGGGAGTATTTGCTACTGGATTATATGGTAATTTTTAATAACGACTAATTATTATAAGCATAAATGATTACAAACAGTTATTGATTATTTTATAACTTGTATAAAAGAGAGAAATTTGGTTTAGATTATTTAACTTCAAGACATTTAACATTATTTAGAAACCTACATTTAGTAGATAATATTATAAACTTCGGGGGACAGAGGGGCCGAGCTAACTAAAGCGTAGCGAACCGACGCCGGTTCAAAACCTCGACCACGGGAGGCATTTTTCTTCGGTCAAGTCACGGTCTCCGGAGAGAAGTGCCACCATCCCCCACCCGGGCATACCTAAGGGTGCCCACTAAAAACTCTGCCAAACTGTGTAAGCGTGTTTAAACCTACAGTTAAAAAACCACCCAATAGCCTAAGTGGCCGAGGGTTAATTAATAAAAAAAAAAGAAATAATACTTAAGTTTATAAAAAAAAAAAAGGTGGGTAAGTGGATGTTGCTCTGCTGTACAGCAGGTTACAAGTGGGTCACTGTATAATTGATGCTATTAAATTTGAATTCAATGATACAATATCATTGTATAAGAAAAACGATTCTGAGCGAAGACGGTATGTCAGCCTAGGTTTAAGACAAATTATATACATAATTACAAATATCACAATATCCATTAGGTACTTATAACACGTTATACACCAACAACAAACCCTGATACTATCATATATATATATATATATATATATGTACACTTTAGAAGTTTCAAGTAGGTAGTAGGTACCAACGAATAATATTATATAATCACAACAAAATAACTAGGTTTTTTAATATGTAATTTCGTCCAAATTTGAACATAAAATGACTATAAAAATAAACTGTGATTGTATATTTTTTAGATTTTTCGGTAAGAGAATTAACTACTTACGTGGAATCTTGTTTTAAATTTTCAATCCTTAGCTATAAAAACTGAACATTTTATAATTTATTAATTACGATGATTAATAATTTTCGAGATTTTGAAAAATTCTATCAAAATTCGATGTTAAAATGCTTATAAAAAAAAATTGTGCCTATGTATTTTTAATATTTTTCAACTGATATTGTAACAATATGTCAGGAGCCTTGTATTAAATTTTTACACTTTATGGCCCAACAGATAAAACTTAATTGATATTTATAGAAAAAAAAAACTATTAAAATTGAAAACTGAAAATGTCCGTAAACGGCTCAAAAAGTGTCAAAATATTTTCAAAATTGTAGGGTGTATAGGAAATGCTAATATAAACATTCAGTGAAATTTTCATGTATCTACAGTTATTCGTTTTTGAATTACAACAAAATAAGGAAATCGCTACATGAGAAATCGAGTGAACATCCAATGTTGTAAAAATTTGAATTTCAAACGCTCATAAAAATTTAATTTGACATTCCGGTAGAGATTTTTTTATTGATAAAGGTAGACATTCTTATGAGTAATCTTGTATTAGATTTTCAAATCTTAGATTTAAAAAGAAAAATTTTTACGAATTCTTAACTCAAAATAATTTGCTAATTTTCGTGATTTTTCCATATTTTGTCAATTTTTGAACTTTAAATGCTTATAAAAAAAAATTGTGACTAAGGATTTTTAATATTTTTCATCTGCCTTTGAAACAACATATTAGGAGCCTTCTATTAAATTTTCAAGCTTTCGCAACCAACAAATAAAATTTTATTGATATTTTTAGAAAAAAAACTAAAAAAAAATGGAAAATGAAAATGTCCCTAAACAGTTCAAAATAAATCAAAATATTTTGAAAATGTTATCGTGTATAGAAAATGCAAATATAAACAACCAGTGAAAATTTCATGTATATACGTTCATTTGTTTTAGAGTTACACCAATAACCAAAATCGATTTTTTGGAAAATCAATTTTGCGTAAAAATTCCTGTTTTTCCTTAATTTTTATGTTGTTTTTCCCGGCGCTTGTGAAAACTACTGGGAAATTTAAATTTTGACCTCCCCAATGCACCAACGATATTCACTTTCCAATCGAACAAGATACTGAAGTCGAAAATCGAAGCATTATTTCGACTACTTATCGTGTACACAGACACAAAAAAAATAAAAAATAAAAAATAAAAAAATAAATATAAAAACACACATCATTGTAAAATCAATACATTCATCGTTTCACTCAGAATCTAAAAATAGTATTGCTCCAAATGTAAATTTCTTTGTATATAAATGTTTCTAATTATATAGGTAATAGTATAATAATTGTTTATTTGTGTTGAAACATAATACATCAACTAAATATTATTAATTACCTATAAATAATATTATAAAACTCGTGCAATATTGCCAATATTAATACTAATACGGGCATACTTGCATACAAATAAACATTTTTTTAGTTATTATAACTAAAAAAATTTTTATTTGTATGTAAGTTATAATGACAACGAATAATTATTGAATTTGTATTCAAACAGATTATCCAATCGATGATCGATATATTGGTTGTTTTGTACAAGAAGAAAATTCATTAAGTAATGCAAAATTTGAACTCATCAACACTAATGTGCCTAGTAAATGTTCTGCAATTTGTCATAATGCTAAATATCAATATGCCGGAGTAATGGGGTGATCTATATTTTATTAATCTATTTTTTATAGTACCTATACAATCATTATTACCATTTTTTTTTTTTTGGAGGTGGGAGGTGGTTGTGGCCGTAGAGACCATTCCACCCAGCTAGCATATCATCTTCCAATTTTCTTAAATTATCCGCTAGATCCATCCAGACCTATTCCTTTCCTCCAATCTCTTAAAATCTGAAAAATGCTTCTTAATCCTATCGAAGTTAATATTATAATTAATAGTCTACTAAGAGGTATTTCAAGCCTCATAGGTATTCTTAATGTAATTTTTTAATCATGGAATCATATTTTCTCTATGCATGTCCTGCCCACTTTAACATTCTTCTTTTAATTTAGTCTACCATGTCAGACCACTTGAACAATATTCCTCCATTTCTAGATCATATTATTATTAGGGTTGTAAATGTTTTTAAATTATCATTAATTTGTAATACTTGCTATTGTTTTAGTATCAATTGTTTGTGTAGTAACCATGTACCAGAAAATAATCAGAAAGTGGATGATGCTAATTGTGATACTACTTGTGTTGGTGATTCAAGTAAAACGTGTGGTGGTGAAGATAGAATACAAATATACGATCTATTGAGTAAACGTTGCAATCACAAATATACGTGGTAACTTGTTTGATTTGATAAAATATATTAATTTTGATATATTTTATAGGACAGATAAATGAAACTGAGTCTATTCAAATACCTGATCAAATTAATTATGTTGACACTTTCGAATACCTAAACTTAAAATCCGCTTGGAGTCATGATGTTTTCGTTGCACAAGAACCAGTATGTAATCCAATTATTAAAACATTATAAAATTATAAAAATGTTAAATTAAAAAAAGAGGTTAAGTAGATGTCGCACTGCTGTACAGTAGGTTACAAGTGGGTCACTGCAGTAATGGATAGTATTAAATTTGAATTCAATGATATCATTTTATACGAAAAAAGATTCTGAGTGGAGACATTGGTGTAGCCAAGGGGGGGGGGGGTGCAATGGGCTCCCCTACCATTGGCCTTATTATTTTAAGCGCTGGACGCTTAGGCACATTGCACATTGACCTAAAAGCCAACACGAATGGGTACAAATAAACACTAGTACGTTTGAACACATCGAATAAAAATTATTTTTATAATTTTACCTGGTAAATCAGTCTAATTAGAGAACTTTTGGGTTAACATAATGCATATAAAATATTAGACAACATATTTTTATTACACCTCAACCAATATAATATAATATAATAAAAATACAGATTTCTTTAATCTTTCATCAACATAGACTCGGTGTCTCAGTTTGATTCGTTTTTCCTGACTGAATCATGAATGTGAATATTACTGAAGTTTTTAAAAAGCGTCATGGTAAATAGTATGTTATAATTGTTAATTTTAAATGTAGTAAATTTAGAAAAAAATAATGACTAGAGCAACATTATTGTTTATTGTACCTACGCTAAACGTAACATAACATGAATAGGTACCTACATTCAAAACAAATTTAATGAATTTAATCTTGACAGAAATATTAGGTAGTATTTATATGTAGATAAGCGGTCCAAGTTGTCAGAAAAAAAAAATAATAATACATAAGATAGGCGTAGCAGTAAACAAATAAAATACGATTTTTGAATTAAGTAGATTTAGTATTTATTTAATGGCCCAATCCGCCAATGGTTTAATAAAATAATATGTATTATAAAAAATATTTTTAAAATAGTTGGAAAAAAAAATAGGGGGAACAATATGAGCCAACCTCTCCGTAGTACCTCCTAGGTAACGCTAATAGACTCTACAAATAAAAACTGTGAACTCTAGAAAAAATGTGGAAGTACCTGAAAGTGGTATTATTTTAAAAATATGAATTATGATGAAATAATATATGAAATAAAAATATATAAGGTTCATTTTTGGTGTCTGAAAAAATGTGTACCTAAACGTGTTACCTCTGTTTGCAATCGTTATCCCAATTCCAATGTACAAATATCTTTTAATGTCCAAACGTGTTTCGGAATTTATTTTTACAAATATTATCAGTATACAGCTGTTGAAAAATTGCCATAGAGGTGATCTTTTTAATTGGTTTCAGATTGACCGTAATCATTTGTATTGTTACTTTTTTTTGCGTTTATCAGATAATATAAGATTTTTTTTGCTTTACCGTAGCTTTACGGACTTAGGACATAACAAATGTTCGTTCAATAGTATAAGTTCTTACTGTAACAGATTGAATAAAAAACACATGAATCAAAAAAATAAAAAATAAAAAAAATATGAAATTGTCCGTAAATTGCTCAAAACAATTAAAAATATTTTGAACATTTTATCAAGTATAAGAATTGATAAAATAAACATTCAGTGAAATTTTCATGTATCTACAGTTATTCGTTTTTGAATTACAACAAAATAAGGAAATCGCTACATGAGAAATCGAGTGAATATCCAATGTTGTAAAAATTTGAATTTCAAATGCTTATAAAAATTGAATTTGACTTTTTTATAGACATTTTTTTTTTTTTCGATAAAGGTAAATAATCTTATAAGGAATCTTGTATTACATTTTAACATCTTAGATTTAAAAAGGAAAATTTTTATGAATTCTTAACTCAAAATAATTTGATAATTTTCTTGATTTTCCCATATTTTTTCAATTTTTGAACTTTAAATTCTTATAAAAAAAAAACTGTGACTAAGGATTTTAAATATTTTTCAAATTTCATTGTAACAATATAGTAGGAGCATTGTACCTATTAAATTTTCAAGTATTTTTATCGTGTATAGAAAATGCAAGTATAAACAACTAGTTAAAATTTCATGTATCTACGGTCATTTGTTTTAAAGTTACACCAAAAACCAAAGTCGATTTTGTTTAAAAAATTCCCGTTTTTCTTTAATTTTTCTTTTGTTTTTCTTGACCTTTTGAAAATTACTGGGGATTTTAAACTTGACCTCCCTAATGCACCAACAATATTCACTTTCCCGTCGAACAAGATACTGAAGTTGAAAATCGAAGCATTATTTCGACTAGGTACTTATCGTGTACACACACAGAAAAAAATTAAAAAAAAAACACACACATCATTGTGAAATCAATACATCATCGGTTCCACTCAGAATCAAAAAATGCTCATAAGTATATCACTTAAAAATAATAATAACAAGTCGTTTCCTAGATAATAATCTTACCATCAAATTTTATAATAGGTCAATTCACTCTAATATAGTAATATCACATTTAATAGCATCCCGTTGAAACTAGTCAACGAACATTTATGCTATGTCAAATACCATGGGTAGCGGTCTCTTAATATTGAATATATTTTCATAAGTACCTCTATTTCATTACGTTTTGTTCACAGGATTATGAATTCGTTGTTTACAATAGTTCTGAAAAAAACTCATTCGTGAAAAATAGAGAGCTAGTAATAATGCCTACAATTCAAACCGATAGTTTTATCAGAACTGGTCAATTATCATTGAACGGGTAAGTATACCTAATATATTATAAACATTTTTTTTTTTAATTGTTCATTGATTATAGGTTTCCTCTAAAAAAAAATGAACACATTTTTAAATCAATGTAATATTACTATTATTATGTTTTTAGTTGTACAAAACATGAAGGATCTGTTGGTTGTGAGATGGTTGCTTCATCCTATAATATAATACCTCCTGTAGTTTCAGCGAGACTTACCACAAAAAATAATTGGTTCTTTCTTTATGGACAAGTGGAAGTTATAGCTAAATTACCAATAGGAGATTGGATAGTTTCAGGTAAGTAATAAATAGCAATAGTCTAATAATATTAATTATGGATTCAAATATATTCTATCATTGTATTCAATTTATCTTTTATGAATCATTAGAAATAGCTTTAGTTAGTAAATCAAATGAAAAAAACAGATTGGTATTAGCCAAATCATTTGGAAATACCAATTTGAAATGTAACGGAGACGATGAAAGTGCAACTGTCTTAAAATATGGACTGGAAATCGATGAACTATATCATGTAAAATCAAAAATGATGAAATTAACATCACAAGACACTTGGCACAGTGGCTATCATTCATTCAAACTGTCTTGGTCTCCTGAAAATATCATATTTAAAATAGATGAAGAGAGTAACCAATTGGATACGATGAATTTACCATTGGATTTTATATTTGATTCCGAGGTAAATACTTACCAACAACTTTTAATTATTGTTATATTTTATTATAACTATACCTACTTATTAGAAATTCTGCTTGTTTATATTTTAGTATTTTATGTCTATTGGGGTGTCAGTTGGTGGCATGAATAATTTCCGTGATGGGTGTTTAAGTAATGGGCATTTAAAACCATGGAGAAACTTTGAAACTAAGGTTGATAGTAGAAATAATTATCTTTACCTATACTTGTTTTAAATACTATAGCTATAATAACCTAAATTACAGATTTTATATCTAATTTTTTTTTAAACATCGTAGGCTATGTTAAATTTCTGGAAGGACAAGAATTACTGGTCATCAACATGGAATGAAAACAAATCAGCATTACGAGTTAAAAAAGTAAAGTTTACGTCGTCAGATAGTTAGAACTAATTAATTTTTAATAAATTAAAGAATGACACACTAACTATATTATTATATTGTTTAAGTATACAAAAAAATATAATAAAAAATATCAATAACATTCAATTATATTTGCAATTTTTAATCTTTTATAATTGTAAAACTTTTATATTCCTAGTGGAGCAATGAATGTATTGATTAGTTTTTTTTTATTTTTTTATTTTTGTGTCTGTGTACACGATAAGTAGTCGAAAATAATGCTTCGATTTTTAACTTCAGTATCTTGTTCGATGGGAAAGTGAATATTGTTGGTACATTGGGGAGGTCAAATTTAAAATCCCCAGTAATTTTCAAAAGGTCAAGAAAAACAAAAGAAAAATTAAAGAAAAACGGGAATTTTTTAAACAAAATCGACTTTGGTTTTTGGTGTAACTTTAAAACAAATGACCGTAGTCCGTAGATACATGAAATTTGAATTACAAAAATTATACTTTTAACTATAAATTTTAATTTTAACTATAGTAGCTTATATTTGCATTTTCTATACACGATAAAAATACTTGAAAATTTAATAGGTACAATGCTCTTACTATATTGTTACAATGAAATTTGAAAAATATTTAAAATCCTTAGTCAGTTTTTTTTATAAGAATTTAAAGTTCAAAAATTGAAAAAATATAGGAAAATTATCAAATTATTTTGAGTTAAGAATTCATAAAAATTTTCCTTTTTAAATCTAAGATGTTAAAATGTAATACAAGATTCCTAAGAACCGCTGGCCTAGTCCCTACCATTTTTATTCCACAACCCATTGTAAATTTTCAAAGATCTGATACATCCCCTCCCCTAATCATTTAAACATGTTAAGTGTTTTTGGTCTTAATAGGTAACTCCTAAAAGATAAGTTATAAAATTGGAGAATTTTGTTTGTTTTAAAATGTATAATAAATATCCCAAAACTTTAACATTGTTATTTTCTAGATTAGGTAGTTTTGAACTCGTTGTTGAGCTTTTGATAAACAAAATAAATTCAAACAATAAAATATTTCTACAATTCAGCAAACAATGTTTTCGTATTCTATACATTTAACCTGCAAAATAGATTAGGTAGGTACTAAAATGTTATAAATAATAAATAATAAATATACATTGCAATATCTTTTAATATCACAAATATTTCATTAGTTGTAAAATATATTGTAATATTATAATATGTTAGGAAATGTGAGTATCACATTAGTATTGATAAGCAACTACATACATCAATCAACATAATAAGTATAATAATTAATAATTATATAAATAAGGTCAGACACTGTTGAACTTTAAGAACAACTTTAGGCCTGCGGCTTGATCCAAAGACTCTGCTGACAATTGACAAATTGATCAGCAAAAACTTGTAGGCAAACAGTTGTTACATTTAAATTGCATAAAAAGAAAATATAGTTTCTTGGCCATTTTGTATGTTGAAACGAAGAGGGCTTGCAGCACCGAAACCAAAATAGGTGCAAATTTTATCCCGAGACAACGCATGAGTATCTATATAGTTTAATACTTTTTTGTATGTATCAATTGTGTAATATCAACTTTTTTGTGTGTACGCGCTTATCTCGAAAAGTACCGACTCAATGGATATTAATATGGTTTTAACTAATAGATCGGTTGAGTCACGGCCCACATGGGACTGGAGAAGGGTTTAATGTATAATTTGTTTGGGACAAATTAATTGAGTGGTAAAAAATAATAACAATAACATCCATTTATATAAAAATGAATGTTTGTCTGTATATTCTTTATATGCATTCTTAAGCGGCTGGACTGATTTTGATGACATTTTTTGAGTGTGTTTGAGTGGTTCCCTGGATGATTTAGATTCACAATTGGATCCAATAGGTGCAACCCGGGGAGGTGCTCAAACAGGGTTTTGAGATTTACGATGGACATTTTTGTTTATTGGTTACAGGAGAAATAATAATAATAATTTTATTTGTATATTGGTTGCCGGTGGTTAATCGGGCAGATCAAGCATTTATTACGGGCATCGAGGTGTGCGGGGCAACTATATATTATAATAAATTAAAAGATATATGGAATGTAAATTTGTAAATTTTGTACAAATATATTTATTAAAAATACAAATCTTTGGCCTGGGCAACGTCGGGTAGGACAGCTAGTAGTAAAATAAAGGTAAAATAAAATAAATTATAACCTTTATAGATTTAATTATTTATAGTGTATTTTTTCAACCCCTATAGAAGTTCAGCAAACGGAATACTTATTTTTTTGTTTATTTATAGGTTTTCCATTGGTTAGTGTTAGTGGTTACACACTTATACATAATACCTAAAATATTTATAAACTAAAATTATAATTAAATGTTGTTTGTAAGTAATCATTTGAAAACAGGTGGACCGACCAAATTGTTTTTTAAATGTTTGTAATTATCCGAATATGATTTATATAGAAAGAAAAATAAGAAAATTCGGGAAAAACTGAAAATAATGGAAAACTATTTTTTTGTTTATAAATGGTTGCTATTGGTTATTAATCTATAAGATGATGAGTATAACAGTAATAGTATAAATAATTATTTGGTTCCATATTATTTTACCAACTATAAGTATTACCTACTACCTAGTCAGTAAAATGAAATAAATATAACCGTCAAATATTAAATAACGAATATAAGAACAATGTTTGAATATTGCGAGAGTTGTCATTTTTACGGACAACAAAGTAAACGGGGTTGGCTAGTAGAATTTAAAATTTGCCATGAAATCAAGTTATTTAGTGTGAAGGAAAAGCCCAAAGGGTACTTAGGTGAAATATGTGCAACTGAAATTGTCTTGTGTCACTGTCAAATATGTTTGCGCCATGTTTCAATTTTTTAGTATAAAGAAACTGTATAGTTTATGAACGATGTAATTGGTATAGACTTATAGGTAATTAGTAATTACCATAACACTAAAAACCATTAAATAACACGGTTTTATTTAATCTATGCCTTTTTCTACATTATATTTTTTACATTTCATGAAAATATTATAGGAAGTTTATTTTACTGAGCCATAAAGTATATTAGTTATGAAAAATACCATTAAATTTAAATATTATTTATAGGTAATCAATGAAAATACTAGTTATAAAAACACTAACGGTAATGGACACTGATGATACTTTAGAAAATAAAAATGTTTTCACAACTAAAACATAAATTAGTATTAGTAAATAATTTGATTTTCACTACATCATAGCAATAAAATATAATAATAAATAAATATTTAAGAGCATATGATTTAAGTGTATATATATATAAGTTTTTTTTATGTTATACATAAATATTAAAAATTAATAACAAAATAGAACTTAGAATAGTGTTACTCAAACAAACTACAAAGAATAACCTAGTTATTAAACCCATTTAAAATAGAACTAAAAGAAATAATATAAAAAGTAAGATTTTAATTTAAAGACTTAAAAACTGACAATACACTACTGAAGTGAATAATAATTTTGATTGAATTCTAGCTGTATTCATGATAGAAAACAATTTTAGGCTGCCATATAATATATTATGCAAAAATGAAGCTTCTTATAAAAAAAACATGGTATTGATTATATACAAATAATTTGTTCATGACCCAAATAAATCCACTAATATATTATAATAAATGTATATTTAATTATAAACCAATCTCATTTTTAAAAAGCTAAATCTAGTTTTAAAGATTTTGGAAAAAAAAATATTCCTAAAATAATGTCACAAAATATTTCTTAAACTTACACTAATTTTAAAGATTCACACACTAAATCTAAATTAGATGTTTATGAATTAGAATCTTCATCATCTTCGTCGTCACTTACATGCTTCTTTTTTTTCCGTCTGTTAGATGTTCTAACTTCAGACCCTTTACTACGAGGTTTCATTTTCAGTTTCAACTTAACTGAAGATGAAGTGGTATCAGCATCTGAAACCTCGTCTTCGCCTAAAACATTAAGAAATAATTTTTAACACTAAATTATTTTAGTATCTAAATAGAATATTATTTGTAACTAGTTTTTGTGAAAAATATTTTAGGTTAAAAATATAACTAAATAGATAACTAAAAGCACGGACCAAGATATACAGGACTGGACACAAGATGAATATTGTGGTTACGAAATGTAGTACAATAGGCGGAATTTGGGGGGATATTTTCTTTTTAGCATTATTAGTGGATACTTATGGAACTAGAACACATCATACAAATTTCTAGTTCCATAAGTATCCACTAAGAAAAAGCTAGTAATGCTAAAAGAAAAATATCCCCCCGGGCTCCGCGTGTTGTACTACATTTTGTGGTCAACCCCCCACACGTACCAACCTTGTCGTGTCCAGTCCTGTATATCTTAGTCCGTGACTAAAAGAATGTCAGCACACTCTCTGACCCGCACACAATACACCAAATGTACGTTCAGTAGAACCAACTAACCTTATGTTGTTACATTTATATTAAAGTGAATTCACCTATTAAAGTTAATTAAGAATATTATGTGTGTTGCTACAGTGACTATTTAGTACTTTATAATATTTTAATTTTTATGTAAGTTACGAGCTTAAATTATTACAAATTAAAAATGCTAATAAATTGCATAAAAATTAAAATATCCTAAGAAAGCCAAAGTAGCGACACAGGTCATTACCTGTGTTAATGTTGTTAACTTAAAGTTTGATAATAAGCTAATTCACACTAATATTAAAATTAACAATACGGGGTTGGTTCTGCTAATCGTACATTTGCTGTTGCACATGAGTTAGAGAGAAAACCAATTGTGCGCTGACATCTTATTAACAATCACACATACACAACAAAGCAAATCTAAAACTGGGTTCTTACTAGTTTTGTTTATAGTTAATACAAGAGCAAATCAAAATATAAACGAATTTGTAGAGGAGAATATAAATTTCAAATTATATCATTATTTGTTAATATGGGTGTTATCATAACTTAGAAAATATGTATTGGGTATACTCTATGTCTCTATTCAGAATAAGAACAGCCTTGCGCCTCGACTAGTTTTCGTTTCAGAAGGTTGCCACTATGGTGGAACGTCATGCCGCCATGCCAATGCGCACACAACTCGGCCACCAAAGGCTGTTCTTATTTTGAATAAACTATAGAGCAAATTTACTTATTATAAAATGAATATAAGCGAATTTAAAATTTACTCGAGTGAAGAGTTTTTTTTTCAAACATTATTCATATAATTAAACTGTAGTAAGAACCCGATACACATAATTGCTAGTATGTTATGACATCACCCATAGTAACAAATAATGATAAAATATGAAATACTATTATTGCTCAACTTTACTATTAGGATTTGAAGTGGTAAGCAGTATTACTTTTTGTTCCTTCTTCTGGTCCAGATTCTGGAATATCAGTTGTTTCTAATCGTTGACGAGAATTTGTGAAAACTGATTGTAAAACTATTGAATCTTCATGAATAAGTGAAGCTTCTTCATTATATAACTGTGCATTCTTACACAACTGTACAAAGTCAGCTTCAAGTTCATTTAAATCTGCATACTAAAATCAATTCAATAAAACAATATATATATATATGATATAGGTAATTCCATAACTATTACACTCTTAACTACAACATTTTTTTAAAATGTTTATTCAAATAAAGATACAATACCTTTCCGTCATCAATTTTTGCCACAATTTTTTTAATATCCATGGGTTTTTTTATTACTTCATAATAGTCAGGTAATTTGTGTCTAGATGGTAATTTCATAAAAGGCTCGCTCAATATTCTGGAATCGGCATCTGTATATTTTACTACAATATTCATAATGGTTTTCATTTTTTTTCGAAGTTTTATTTCTTCAGGTCCAATTGTTTTACGTCGTCTAATTGGTGGATCCTCATCATCATCTGCATTTCTTTTGCCCCTTTTCTTACCACGATTTCCTTTACGGTTTGATTTAATTTCTTCTTCTTCATCATCTTCAAAGTCATCAACGTTTTCATCTATTGCTTTCAACCATTCTTTTTCGGTCAAGCTATCAGTGTAATCTACTTCTTTACGAGCCCGAGAACCACGTCCCATAATCTCTTCAGAATCTTCTTCATATGTCCATCTTTCCACCTTAAAAATTAATTTTGATTATATTTCATTTTTTAAATAGTTTTAATATAAATAAAAATAGTACCTCATCTTCATCCTTAACAAGCCATTCTGGTAATTCCGATATCTCAATTAATCTTGACTTTCTATTTGGACCAAATTTGGCATCTTCTCTTCTACGCTCAAGATCCATTTTTTGGAATGATTCAAATTCATCTACCGATCGAGCTATCATCTGGTTTACAACTTCATCATCAGGTACTTCATTTTCTTCCTAAAAATAGACAAATTATATTATATATTTAATTACTTGAAATACTAAAAAAATTTACTTCATCATCTCCATCATCTTGATGTAGAATAGATTGTAAGAATTGTTGACGTTCTGACCCAGTTGATTTTTGATCAAACATACCAGCCTGGATAACTTTTTCATCCATGTTTAACTTGTATCTGGCAGCAGCTAATATACGCTCTTCAACTGAATTTACAGTCATTAAACGAAGAACCCGTACTTCATTTTGTTGACCAATACGATGAGCACGATCTTGAGCTTGCAAATCCTATGAATAGAAAATATTAAGTGTTAAAAATATATTAAAAAGTCAAATCACAAGATATAGTTACAAGTGGTTTATAAAATAATTATTACTTGATGTGGGTTCCAATCAGAATCAAATATAATAACAGTATCGGCTGCTTGTAAATTTAATCCAAGACCACCTGCCCTTGTACTTAATAAAAATAGGAAATATTCACTGCCTTTACTATTGAACTTCTTTAAAAGATCTCCTCTATCTTCAGCTTTTGTAGTACCATCCAAACGCAAGTATGCAAAACCCCGCCATCCTAAATAATCTTCCATAATGGTCATAAGTTGGGTCATTTGACAAAACAGTAATACCCTATGATTGGTAGCTTTCAGTTTTGGTAAAATTCTATCCAGTAACTCAAATTTTCCTGACACTCTGTATAAATCTGGTCTACAAATAAATGAAAAAAATAAAAAAATATTTAAGATAATTATCAAATACCAAATATAATTATAATATTCTGATTCTTTATTAAAGTTACCCTTGAACAACATTTCCAGCAGTTCCAATATGTTCACAATATTTTTCTTCAATACTTTGAAACATAAATGGATGATTGCACAGCTTACGCAATTGAACAATGGTATTCATGAGAGCTTTGGCACCACCTTTACCTTGTTTGCCTTTTTCAGCACCATCAGTTAGTAATACACCTTTACTCTGCATATGTTTGTATAAAACTCGTTGCAAGCCAGACATATCACATTTGACAATGTATTCTACTTTATCAGGTAATTGAGACTCCACTTCTTTTTTCAGACGCCTTAACAAGAATGGACGTAATACTTTATGAAGACGGCGGATAATCAAAATTGTTTCTTCTTCATTTAATTCAACCTACAAATATACAAAATAACAACAAAAAGTTTTACCCATATTATATTATTTAGTTTATAATAAATACCTTTTCTCCAGTGGTTGCAAATGGTGCATTAAACCATTGTTCAAATGTTGAACATGATTTAAATATTGAAGGTAACAAAAAATTAAGAAGAGCCCAAAGTTCAGGAAGTTTATTTTGCAGAGGTGTACCAGTTAACAGTAACCGGTGTGGGGCATTATAATGAGTGTTTAAGACTTGTGTCAATTTACAGTGATGATTTTTCATACGATGACCTTCGTCTATAATCATGTATTTCCAATGAAGCTAAAAATATTATATGATTAAAATGTATATACAATTGATTATACAGTATTTAAAATTTAAAATAAAAATATTATGAAATAAATACTACTTACTTTAGCAAGAACTGATTTATCTTTTATAACATATTCATATGTAGTTAATAAGACATTAAATTTATTAGATCGCATTTGTGTCTGTAATGTTCGACGCATAATTGGAGAACCTTTATAAGCCACAACAAAAACTGATGGAGACCATTTTTCAAATTCCAATACCCAATTTGACATTGTACTAAAATTTAAAAAAAAAAAATATTTAATTTTTAACACAAATGTTAAGGTGGGTATTTAAGTATATTGATAAAATGATAACTGATAATAATATCTAAAGTTTGGAACATTGGGAAATTACTTATGCAAATATTTCAGTAAAATCTGGGTAATATTTTTATATACATAATGCATTCTATTCAGGGATAATAAGCAAATATCAAAAAAGGCTAAGGCACATAATGTATCTACCTAATCTGTGCTTCTGCTATTAATATGTTTTAACATTAGTTGTTATTATCCTTATCTATATTGCTATTATTATTTCTCTTTTTTTGTTTTATTTTTCATTTTCTTAATCACTTAAGACTTTCTATCCCTTACTCTCTCTTTTCTGCACAAGCTTTGCTTTTGAAAAAAGAACCAAAGACTAATTAATTTATGCTTATAACATGTTTTGTACTTTTAATTTTAATTTGGTAACAATAAATATTATTATTATTATTATTATTATAATGACAAAAACTGCAGTTATTAAAAATAATCCATAAAAGCAAATTTATGTCTGTTTGCCTTTATGCATAGCTACACTATTTTTCTGATGTGCAACAAAGTCCACAGGGCCAGCTGCTAGTATAATATGAAAATAAATAAGTATATCAAAACCGATAAAAATATTTATTAACATTTAAGTGTTACAAGTATTTGGTATTGAAATAATCATAAAATACTGAAAATCTATGTAATTAGTGTAATTAATGTAAATACTAAATAGGTACTTATTGGAAAAAAAATTGAGCATGACAATTATTGATACCTATTCTAAATTAAATATTATGTATATATTATGTTATATATAATATTATCCTAATTATATTAATTATATCAGTCAACACTAAATAGGTAGTCCAAAGAAAAAGAAATTATTTTAATTCGGTTGTTGTAGACATGTATATTTTATCATATGTGACCAACTTACAAATACTATTTGCACAATAAAATGTATTCATTTTACCTTAAATTATTGTATATCAAAGTTATTAATACTCACGACAATGGCACAATAATCAAAAAAGGTCCATTTACTTTTTTTCTTTCCATAAGATGAGTAATAAGACCTATTGTTTGAATGGTTTTTCCTAAACCCATCTCATCAGCAAGTATTCCATTTAAATTATTGTTAAATAAAGACACTAACCATTCAAGACCCTAAAATTAAACAAAGTCGAAGTAAACACAAAATTATTTTAATAATTATAAATTATTTTTTTTAAATTAATAACTAATGCTACCTTTATTTGATATTCTTTCAGATTACCATTAACTAAAATGGAAGCTTGTTCAGTAACACTTTCGTGAATAGTATGAGCAATACTGAAAAAAGGTATGAATAATGTGATTAGTATAAGTAATCATTAATTTTTTTTCATAGGTTCCAAACCTATAATAAGTGTGTTCTTCTGAAGCATTTTTATATTCATCATCTTCCATTTTGGTTTTTTTAATTGGTTCTTTCTCTTCAACAATTTCCTTTTCAAAACTATTCTTTTTGATTTTTTGGTTACTTGATTCATCATCTTCTTGTTCATCGTCATCCTCATCATCAGACTCCTCCATTACTTCCCAACCAGGATGAGCATCCAACCAATTGTTCAATTGTGATGCAAGTGGAGCTTCTTCTCCTTTAAACATTCTTCCTGTGATAAAAATTAAAAATTAAAGTTTTAAAATGTTAGACAATGCAAAAAATACATTTATATATATATATATATGTTTTACCTGTAGAAGGTTCATAAACTGAAACGTGCATGTCTGATTGCTGAGAACTTTCATCATGATCCTCAGGCCCGTCACTCTATTAATTATAAGTGAAATAAGTATGAGTTAGCATGATTCTTAAAGATTTGTGTAAGTATTAAATATAAGCTCACCTTCTTCTTTTTTCTTTGTTCTTCTTGTTGCTTACGCTTCTGTTCTAATTTATGTTCTTTGACCATCTCTGTAAGATTTCCAATATACTCATCAGTTTGAGAGAGAAGGAAAGCCAAACGTTTATCTTTCTTTTGATCAATTAATTTTCTATAAAAAAAAAAAAAAAAAAAAGGTTTGTAGATATAAAGTTATGCGTGAAACAAAAAAAAAGTAAGTTATACCTATAGCCTTCTTCATCTTCGGCCATTAATCTTCTCATACGCTCTTTTTCAATTCTTTCTTGTTCTTTCTTTTGTTCCCGTTCAGCATTGGCATGATAATTAAGAACAGCTTTATTGAGACGTCCAATTTTTGCAATATTATTTCTATGATACTCTTTCAGATCTTTGCAGTGTTGCAATATAGTGCTAAGATATTCTTGATGTTTTTGACGTTTCTTCCTTTCAGCTTCCAACTTTTGTTGTTTTTCTAATTTCTCTGTTGCTCTAGCTTCTCTTAGACCTTGTCGTTTTGTTCGTTTATATGCTTTTACATTAACAGCAGTTTCTAATGTAGTATCCCGACGAGTACAAGCGACTACTTCAGCTCTTAGTTGTCTTTGGAAATTCAATACTCTTAAAGCTCTAAGTTCAATTTCTACTTTGATTCTTAGATCATCACTCATAGTTGTTGGCAAATTACTCAATTGTTGTACACGATGAGCAATACGTGCAGCCAAACGGTTTTCACGTTCTTGTAATATTATTAAAGGATCCAAACCAACAGGTTTAGGGCATGATGTGGTTCTATTTTGTTTAACTGGAGGAGGAGGACCCTGTGCTTGTTGCTGTTGTTGAGAGGGCTGTTGTTGTTGTTGTTGTTGTTGTTGCTGCTGCTGTTGTGGTTGAGATTGTGGTTGCTGCTGCTGTTGCTGTTGTTGGGGTAGTGATTGTGGCGATGGTCCATTTGTTGTAGGCATGTTAGGCATATGTGGTGGTATACCAGCAATTTGTTGTGAACCAGCCATTTGTTGTGGACCAGCCATTTGTTGTGGACCACCCATCATAGGCTGAGGGACTCCTCCTATAGGTGGTTGACCAACAGGTTGAGGGGCATTTATTTGCTGTGGAGCTTGAGGTATTCCCGGAGCCATACTAGGAGGTTGTTGAGGTCCATTCATTGATACAGATGGAGGCTGGTTTGGTGGTGTACCTTGAGGGTGTTGGGCACTTGGAGGAGGTTGAATTTGTGTTTGTGTGGTTGAACCAGGCTGAGGCATTCGAACAGGAGATTGTGAAATAGGACCAGGGGGATTGGGCTGTCTTGGAGCATTTTGCATTGGCATTGGTAATCTCATAGGGCCTCCTGATGATGGCATTGGCATACTGTTTTCTACAATTTCTCCAGGTTCTAGTTGTCGATGGTGTGCTGAAGGTACTGGTGGATATCCTTGAGGTGAAGTTTTTCCTTGAACAGCCATAGCTAATTGTTGGGTTAAAGGTTGTTGTCGAGCCAATAGTCTGTATGCCATTATCTGAACTCTAAGCTGTTGCATTTGGGCAGGAGTTAAATTGTTTTGGGCTACTGGTCCATTTGGCCCATTAGGATTTGGGGGATTCTGTTGAGGCGAAGGGGGTTTATCTGGATGTTGAGGAGGATAATTTCCCTAAAGTAAATTATATTTTGAATTGAATTACAAATATACATTTTAAAATGGAGGGTTATTGAAAAGTGTAAATTAATATTTAATATTGATTAACTTACTTGTATTGAAGAAGGAGGTCTTTGGTTAGGGTCCATATTACCTTGTCTCGCCCTTAGTGCCAATAATTGAGAGTACCTAGGGTCTTCTTGCAATCCTTTTTCTTCCATTGAATCTATTGCCCTTTGCAATGCATTTAAATTTTCTTGAGGTGGTCCACTGGGCTATAAACAAATTATTAAATGTAAAATCAAGAAATATTTACTGGTATGTTACATATACTAAATAGATAGATAAACCAAACCTAAACATGCAATATATAAATAATAATAAATCCCCAGAAAATTATTTAGATTGGATCTCAGTAAGTAAATTATATATTAAAATATAAAACCACGATTTTTAAAATAATTTAAAATTGAAATACCTATTCACAATTACAATTTATATTAAAAATTGAATTTATTATTGTATAATAAAACTATGCTGTAGTGTAACAATCTATAGCCAATTTAATGTGATTCATTAATATTTTAGTAATAAATACTTTGTTGTAAGTTTTATAACATCAAATTTTAATACATTTATACAGTGTTTGGAAATATATAGTGAACAATAAGTGAACGTCGCTTGTTTTTTTGCAAATAGAATGTGAATAATGTTTATATTTTTAATGAATTTGATCGATTTTAAGATGTTCAATTTATTTATAATTTAATAAATATTATATGGATAAAATACATTAATTAATTATAATAATAATAATATTTTCATTTTTCCCATTATAATTCCTATAAGATTTGTTTGATTGCAAAATATATAAATTAAATACTTGAAATTCCAGTGTCCCGGATAGACATACAACAACAACAATATTATGATTCTATGAATTTTTAATAAACCTAATCGGTGTATCATAATAAGTACCCTAGTATTCGCTTAATTTTATCACATAAGGATATTCTTATCAAAATGCAACTTAAATAACTCAAATAAATAAATAATTCAGATACTTTATAAATTGTATATGCTCTGCAGTCTAAATTGTATTTTTATATTTTGGTATTTTATGAGTTTTTAATTTTTATATTGACTACAGGCTAATGATTCATAAAAAAAATAAATGAACAAGTAAGTTTTTTAAAAGAACGTGAACGCGTTCCTTTTTTAAGGAGTAAACGTGAACGAGTTAATTTTTTTAGTGAAAGTTCCGAACACTGTATTTATATTTATAATACAATTTTTTTTAAATATATTTCTCTAAGGTTGAGAAAAACATATTTAACCGGGTCTTTAACTAATAAGTACTTATAATCAATTTGCTTCTCTATAAAATATGCAATTAATTGCATGGAGGTAAGGTAAAATCTACTCTTATTCTAAAAATTACCTATTTACTGAATAAATATAGAATATTATGGTAATGGCATGTTTTGAATTACCAACTCAAAGTTTTTCCACCAAAAATGTAAAATAAAATTATGTATTCATTGATTTATTCATTAGATAACAACTAGACTTAAATGTTCAAACAATGAAATTTGTTTTATTTTTAATATGTATAAGGTATAGCCGTATAGGTAATAGGTATTATTCATTAGATAACAACTAGACTTAAAACAATGACATTTGTTTTATTTTTAATACGTATAAGGTATAGGTAAATACATTTTTAAATAAAGTGTAGTACTAAAATATTATAATTGAGATGTTAAAATATTTATTAATTAACACAATAAATATAATATAGTTGGAGAATAATAAATGTATCAATTCTAATGTAAACTACATTGAGTAAATAACACGTAAGAGTTATGACCCATCTTGTTCAATCTAAAGATTAAATATAAAAAATAATAATAAAATAACTAACTAGATAGTACAGACGTATCTATAGCATTATTTATTAGTATTTTTAAATTATCATTTTGGTCACACTTCAAAAGTTTTTTAATGTGTTATATAATTTTAAAAGATAAGAAATTATAATAATTTATTATGTGGTGTTGCGGACCACTTAGAGATAGTTGAAATTTTTTTTTTTTTTAATTTTCAAGTCTAATTATTTATGTGGCACATCAAATAAATTAAGCTATTAATTTCATTGAATCAATTTAAAACTATGGTTGACATGCATCAATATTATAGTCAGGCACTTAAAATTGTTTTGGAGGCAGGTGAAGTAAGTTTATTCAGATTTATTTTATAATGCCAAAAAGTAGGTATATTTTATCACCAAGCAATATTTTTTAGTTGTTGTTAAAAGGTTTTAAAAGCCCAAAAGAAATATCAACCAAAAAAAATGATAAGGACTTTGTAACACAATACGACAAACTTATTGAAAAGAAAATAATTGACAACATATTACAACTGTATCCAAATCATAAGTATTGAAAATTTGATCATTAAAAACATTAAATATTACTTATTAGTTATTATCAATACTTATAAAAATAACCGATTGTGTATAGATTCATTGCAGAGGAAAGTGCTGCAAGTAATATTTTGACGGAAGAACCTACATGGATACTTGATCCGATTGATGGAACAACTAATTTTATACAAGGATTTCCATTTTGTTGTATTTCATTAGCATTGGTAGTAGAAAAAGATATAATAATTGGAATAGTTTATAATCCAATAATAAATCAATTATTTACTGCTAAAAAAGGGGAAGGTGCATATTTGTATAATGAAAAAATACAAGTGTCAAGTACTGAAGGTAATTAAAACAAAGCAGACATTTTGTTTTAAACTATAATTATATTATAAGCTTATACTATAATAGGTGGAGTAATAGAAACAAATAAAAATAATTACTATATAAGTGGACTCTGCACTCACATTTGTTATCTTTGTTCTATAAGTAGCAATGTACAGTAAATAGTTTACATTTTGTATTGATATTAGAGTGAATTACAAAAAGGTAGTAAAGATATATGTTCTTTTTATATTATAATTAAATATGAGTTATTAACATTTTTAAAATGTAATATTTTACACTTGCTATTTTAATTTGCTTTTAAATCATAATATATAAACCAACAGATCATGTTATTACCCTTAAATGTAATACTATGTCTAATGTTTAAAATATGAAACCAAATATTATTGCTGAATATTAATTTGTCATGTTATACACTTGTAAAATATGCTGGTGTGCAAATATTGTTTTTGAAGCTACGACCAAATGTACAGTTTCAAAAATGTCATAACTTGCTTAAAAATAATAATATCAATAAAATCCTGTGAGATACCTTCGATAATAATCTCAATTTTTAATTTTACCAAGGTTATTCTAATTTTAAAAATAACAGATTAAATAGATTAATGTTGACACAAAATTTGCTATCTAGATGAATATGGCTAGGTCATTTTATTCTCTTTTATCCAGCAAAATGTATTTTAATTCTTCTCAAAAACAACTGGGAATTCGTAAATTTAAAAAAATCGGTATGATTATAGAATTTATTTGCTTAATATACTTATCCATTGTTGTAGCATGGTTTATTTATTTTGTTTACAGATCTTCAAAATGCCATGTTTGCACATGAAATTAATGATAAAATTAGTATAAGCCATTTTCGTGGGTAAATATAAATTTTAAATTATAGATTAATGTAATATAAGAAGTAACTTATTGGCATGGCCAGAGAGTGTTTTTAATTTTAAGAAAATTATTGCTATAGTCTATGAAAGTTACTGCAAATACTAATTTGTATAGCCATACAGGAACTGAAACCTAAAATAAAACTGGGACATCAGTATACTAACTTATGTCTTATAGGAGATCCAAGTTAACCAGTCTGTGTAAACAAATTATCAACCTCCCCGCCAAAAACTGAAGACACTTATGTAACAACTAACCTATTTTGGTACCCATTTAAATTGAAACATTTTAAGTTATTTGATTCAGTTTTTACTATCACAATTTACGGTTATTTATTGTAAAAGTATTAATATCAAATGTTTGTAACTTGGATCGACTTGCTTTATTAGTGCTCAGATAATTAAAATTAATTACATTTTTTTTTTAAATCTAAAATATTATTAAATTTTAGATTCTGAGCGGAGCGAGGAAGCTAGTGGTTTTACAAAGGTGTTTATTTTTTTTTTATATCCTGTATACAAAATGTCTACAAGAAGGAGTGCTTTGAACACATAATACTTTATCTTTTAGCAAATTGTTTCAATTGGTACTTTAGAGAAATAATTTTTCGATTTAATTAATGGTTATTTAATGCCATGGGAAAAACCACCGAAAAATTAGGAAAGACCACTAAAAATGGGATTTTAATTTCTAAAGCTTTGTTTATCACATAGAAACGAATAAAAAATAATATTATAATATTAATTCAACTTACATGATATAATAAATAATAACAATATAAAATATCCAGACTGAAAAACCGTCTACTCTCAGAATCGTTTTTCTTATACTATGATATTATATCATTGAATAGAAGTTTAATATAATCCATTATACAATGACCCACTTGTAACCTACTGTACAGCAGAGCGACATCCACTTACCCGCTTTTTTTCAATTGAAAATGTATATAAAGATAAACATTAACCATATTATACTTAATAGATCAAGATCATTAGGATCAGCAGCAATGAGTTTATGCTATTTGGCAATGGGAGCAGTAGATATATTTAGTCCTAAAAGATTGGGATTATTGAAATGTTGGGATGTAGCAGCAGGAATTCTAATTATCCAAGAAGCTGGAGGCATTGTACTCGATTCAAAAGGTAAATATTCTAGTAAAACATAATAAAATATATTATGTTAAATGTATAATATGATTATTGATTACCTACTTCCTTTTTCTAGGAAGTCAATACAACGACATTATGAATGCTGATATATTCGCTGCTTGTACAAAAAAACTAGCCGAAAATTTTTTAAAATTAAAAAATGCCAATATTTAACTTGTAATTTTAATGATTTAAAGTAATAAAATACCTATACCAATAAATATATAATATTCATTATTACTTGAGAAGTAACATTTTAACCCGTCAACTTGAAGGTAATCTAAATAACTATGGACAATGAGTAAGGACTACAATTTAAGTTATATTTCATAAAGTGTAAAGTTTAAAGTTCTTGTCAAATTCTAATAGAAAATATTTATAAGAAACACTGTAAATTAATTGTTGTACATTTTGAAGGAATGTTGAAATCACCATTACATCTATAATAATATCCATGCAACTATCATAATTACTATCAGCTAAAGGGGATACAGACGTTTCATCCCAGTCAGTTATTAAAATAGGACATTTGGCCCCAAGGAGTTATGACATTATTTAGCCACAAGACATAGTTTACTTGAATTATTTAAAAATTTAATTTGCCTAATGAAAATTATATTGTAGGGAATGAATTTAAATTTGATAATTATACTGAAATTTAATATTTTTGAAAAAGAATAAGTAATTTTATTGTAAATAATTTTAATAATATGGTACCTATCGACATTTTAAATTTAAAACAAATGGTGACTGAAATATCAATAACATAAACACGTAATTATGTAAATGTACCTATTTGTACTGTACCAAAATGTATTATATTTTTAAATAGTTTACTCCGATTATTTAAAAATTTAATTTCACTGATACAAATATCATATATTTTATATTAGGTAAAACATTTTTATATAAATTACAGGTACTGACATTTTACGTTTTATAAAAATAATTGTAATTTAAAATAAAAAATAATAATAGTGATTTAAAATACCGGAGGACAAAACGTACTATTTTAATAATTAACGGGGACGAAATGTCCAAAATTACAGCTAAAGTCATTGATTAAATAGTTTATATTTTTATTTATTTATTTGTATATTTAATCAATGCTAAAGGCTATCCGAATTTTCAAAGATTCTTACATATGTGTACACTGATTATCACTTGTTAAGTTGTTAACTTCTAGTATTTAAGATTACATGATTAAACAGTTAATGGTAAATATTATTATTAGGCATTAAAATAGGTTATATATAAAAATTTAAAATATAGTAATATGCTAATATGAAAAAAAAGGATTTTGCTTTAGCGATGAATAGTTTTCATCTAAATTGTTATTCTTTAAGAGGACGCTACAGCCACAAGTAGGGATCGAAACCGTTTCAAATTTTAATGGTTACGGTTTTCTACATTTTCTGGTTTTGGTTTAGGTTCTAAGATGGGTTTTTCAATTTTTTTTGGATTTGGTTTCGGTTTCAAAAAAGGTTTTTCAAATTTATCGGTATCAAGAACGGTTTTTGAAAATTTTCTGTTTTTGTTTTTGATATTTTTTTTTCTTTACCGAATAACTACAGACCCGATTTTTACTATCTATTTACTATTTAGGGCTGAAAGCCCTAACATATGTCAGATTTGTATAACTGGTGTAGGTACATACAGTATAGCAAATTTAAGTTCAGCAGAACTAATTTTGTGTTGTTAACTTAAATTTGTTATACCTACTTTTGCATACGTCATACAACATGGTTGAGATCATTATTCGATTATATTAATATTTAATTGTAATTTACAATAACATCACACTATATTACAGTACAATAAAACTGTTGTTATGTGATTAATGGTTATGATATTTGAACAAAATATTAATTTAAATAAATATTAAAAAAAGAGTATTGGACTATTGAAAATATTGTTATTTAAAAAGCTTACTGTTAAGATTCAAATATACATTATAAGATTTGGTACACACATTTCTAATTCAGGTGATTCTGAGGAAAATGATGATTATGACATAAGCAATTGATGACTGCGGGACGAACGCGGATGAGTCGAATACAAAACAATTGTAATAACATTAATAAATAATAATATACACAAATACATAAAATAAGAAGAATACAGACGTGCATAGCCGCATAAATAGGGGCGAAGAAATAACAATAATTGTTATTTTTTTGCACCTATACATACAATTATTGTGATATTTGTATTATAATTTTGAATCAGTGAATATAGTAATGGTTTTAAAAAATGTAAATAGAATAATATTCGTATTACCTATTAATACTAAGTAATAATCAGTTATATCATCGGTATTCAAACGAAATATTTTCTTTGCATAAAATACTCGTTTTAACTAGAATTATAGATAATATAGGTAGGTAATTAACTTTATAAAATTCGAAGAAACCAATATTAGTTTTAAATTTCAATAGGTTTAAAGAACGGTTTTTTAAGATTTTAGGTTTCAGTTACGGTTTATTAACCGGTGTTTTAAAGCTTTTGGTTTCGGTTTTGGTGTTGAAATATGAAAAAACAGCGGTTTTAACCGGTTTCGATCCCTGCCCACAAGTATTGTCTCCGTCCTAAAAATGTACAACATAGCAAAAACTGTTATAGAACCCCTCAGTGGTAGTGGCTGTTGTGATAGTTAAAACTCCAAATTGATATACAATATAATTTAGAACAGTATTTATAAAATATTGTTTTTAATTTTTTGATATCACTCATACAAAAAAATGTTTATGTTATTTAAAATTCATTATTTTTAGTGTTTTTCAAACTTGAATAACTTTTTTTGTAGTTCCGAAACCGAAAAAATCATAATATTTCATATCCAAAATTCTTGTTTATGTGGTGAAAATTTTGTTTCTAATTTATGACTGTAGTCTTCTTGGTTCTTTCTCTCGCAAAACAGCTTTTGCCATATTTTACATTTGTAAGATGGAGACAATACATGATGGTGTAGCGTCCTATTAAAATTACAATGTACCTAATTACTAATAAGGTTTAACTTTTATAATTTATTTATTATATAAGGTAATAGATAAAAGTTTAAAGTGCAAACAATTAAATAAGTAAGTCATCATATAGACATCTTTCTTAGCAGTAGGTTAAGTTTACTTACTAATTAAACCTATAAAATACAATTTCAAATTGTACCCAGGTATTGTAATTTGTAATGGAAGTTAATAAGATTGATGATATGTATCCTTACATAAGACCACTATTACTATTAAATTACTCATTAGGTACAATATTTTAAGTTCTTAAGAGGCTTAAGAGGATATCTTACTAGCATATTTAGCCATTAATGCAAATTGATTGAGTTTTATTTATTCTTTTACTTTGATGTCCATGTGTTATTATTAAAGTTAATATTGAGTTAAATTTTTAAATACTTTCATGTTGTTATAATAGAGGTACCTATTATAGGTATTGAATTAATAAGGTACAAAAAAAAAAATAGATTTCATCTAATACTGTAATGCTAAGACTTAAATAAGTGTACCTACCTACCTTCCTACAGTCTTGTAAAAAATACTTCTGAAAAAGTATTAAGATACTAATATTAGTATTTGAATAAAGTATTAAAAATACTTTTAAAATACTATTATAAAAATGTATCTTACGAAAACTCAGAAAGTATTTAAATACAAATACAAGTATTTTATTTTAATTTTATGCTATATAATGTATATATATTGTACATCAGTATAGCTTATTGGGTATTATGTTACTACTTACCATAGATTTTAACAATTACTATAAACATGTCTGTTGTCTGACTATTTAGAGATAAATACATGCTCACATATTTTATTTTGCATTTAGATATATTTCAACTATTATTGATTAAATTTTAATGAAAAAAATAAAATAAAAAGTGATATTAACTACTAATAGGTATGGAACTATTTTAAAATTATTAGATTTTCAGTTTTCTTACAAAATTCCAATACAGAAACTATATAAAATTTGATGTGGCATTTTTTTTAATTTTAAACATTGTTATTACCTATTTTTACTATACAAAAACATAATATTAGTTTTCAACGAAAACAATATTATTTTTATTGATGTCAATTTCTTGTGAAAAACTATAAATTAAAATAAAATGGACTTTATGGTATTTTAATACAAGTACTTACACTTTGTTAAAAATACTTTTAAAAAGTATTCAAAATACTTAAAAAAATACATTAAAAAATTGTATTTAGAATACCATACGAATACTTCAAAAAGTATTTAAATACAAGTATTCAAATACTTGTATTCGAATACTTTACAAGAGTGCCTACCTACCAACTGAATTTGTATTCAAATACTTTACAAGAGTGCCTACCTACCAACTGAATTAGTATTCAACGATTTTCCAACAAAAAACACCGATAATTTAAATATTTTTGAAATATTTCTTAAATGTTCATAGGCAATTGGTTTTAATGGGAACATTTAACTATTAATTGTATTTTTATATGGTCATGTACTGAGTAATTGAAATTGGAATGTACTTGAATGCCTGGAGGTGGAAATGTTTGAGTGCCCTGCTGCATGTTAGGAGATGCCGGCGCACCCGATTGACCTGGCGAATAATTTTGTGGTGGCAGAGGCTGAGGAGCGGTAGGTGGCTGTGGCTGTTGAACTTGTGGCGGCTGTTGTTGTTGGTGTTGTTGTTGTTGTTGCTGTTGTTGTTGTTGTTGTGGTTGTGTCGGAGGCGGAGGTTGATGATTGGGCCCCGGAGGTCCCATCGAATTTGGTGAGGGGCTGGCCATTTCCGAAAGCACCTGAAAACACAGAATATTTAACTACCTGATTGGACGACGCAACAAACTATAGAGCGAAAATATATCAAAATATAATCAACAGTAATGTTTTTACCCAAAGCCTCTAAAGAACGCAGATGAAAATGACCGTCGAAACCTAACAATTAACAAAATCAATAGAAAACATAAATTGTTTAAAGATAAAAAAAAGTCAATCGTGAAAACCACTGCATAGTGTATAGTGTATACCGCAAACGAACCGACTACCGAGTGACACGATAAACAAAACACAAGTTCAGTGTTTTTGTTCAGCTACATAAAACTACTTTTATCGTCGGCATACAGACAACACTGGTACACAACTTACTATCAGAATTAAATATAATAATATTTAAGCTTCTCTTTTCAAGGCGCAACGGAAAATGACTAAGTGACTGTGAATTTGCCTATCTAAAATTTGTTTAGGCACTACAAATTTAAAAGTACCTATCTTATAATTAATTATTATTAGCAGCAGTAGTTTTGGACTTTTTGGAGTCTGTGTAATCAAATTAGAATTGTGATTTTAGTAAATAGGTACGAGAGTAATATTATATTATATTATATTATTAAAAAATGTGGCAGTAGGTAGTAGGTACCTACTCTGCATCTCTACTGTAGAGTAGGGTGGCCAGATATAAAATACGAAAATACGGGACAAAGATAAGAATTTTTTTATTATGAATAAACATCTATTTTTGATGAAATGCTTGAATATTTAAAGTCTTAAATCTTAATTGATTACTAACATACCTATACATATTTAACTTACTAAAATAATCTATTTTGGATATTTTATTACAATTGTCAATTTTAAGAATTATAAATATTTTTTTGTACTTATAAGTATAAACTAGGTATGATAACTATAATATAGGTAGTGTAATATGAATATATGATTTAACTGGTGTTAGAAGTCGATGCTTGGGTATTTGTAAGTATTACAGTCTTAACTTTCGTTAAAAACACATTTTCTTTTAGGCATAGTTATTATTTTAATTATTATTTATTAGTTCAACTGATATGATAGATTGTAAGATATACACAATAAATGTTCACACATGAAATGCTAAACGATAACTGGCTAACTGACTAACTGAGAAACTGAGGATATATAAAAATTATAAATATTTTCACCGACACTACGAGAGATATCATAATCTATATTCTATTTACAAATAATATATACACATATTGTGCTATAATATTATTATGTCTCATCGTCGGTCGCTACTTCGTGATCGTAATCATCTGTATACGGGCTGTGATCCATTACGACGAAGACCAAAAATAACTTTATATTCGAATAACCGAATTCGATACTTACAAATCGGTTATCGACTTATCGTAATAATATGGCAAAAACACCATTATTCTACAAAATATGCATAATTATATACGATATACATTTACTCCGTAGACCGTAATTGATATTTAATACAGATAGATGAAGATTACCTATATTTTTAATATTTAATTTTTTTTTTTACATATTTTCTATTGTATGAAAAAAACGGGACAATATAGCGTCCCGGAAGCATATGTCGGGACAACGGGACAGACTTTTGAAATACGGTACTTTCCCGTATAATACAGGACGTCTGGCCACCCTACTGTAGAGTGAGTTACCGTAATAGACGTGTTAAATTTGAATTCTGCAATGTAAATAATTGCATACGAAAAATGATTCTGAACGAAGACGGTCTACATATATATGTGTATTAGTATATTTTATGGCATTCATACTATTAAAACAATTTATTTTATTATTTGTAGGTAATAAATAATAATAGCTACACTAATACAGTAGGTTGAATTATTTTTTGCCAATAACATTGCATTGTTGAAAAATGTCGTTGTGTGTATAATAATATATACCTACTTAATAATATATTTCAAAAGCTTAAAGTACCAACTCATAATATTTTTAAATTACAACAAAATGACAAAATTTGTTCATATATCTTATATCTATATATATTTAGCTTAAATATCTAATTTTGTCAAAATTTAACTTAAAAATATCTATGAAAAAAATTGAACTTGAATATTTTTGTTCTAATATGAACAACTTACGAGTAGGTAACCTTGTATTACATTTTCAACTCTTATCTAGTTATCTATTAAAATTTAATATTTTATAAATTTTTAACTACAAAATAATATGCATATGTTCGTGATTTTAACGAATTTTGTCAACAATTGAACTTCGAATATTTATAAAATAAAATTGTACCACTGAATCTTTAAAATATTTCTCTAATATCCACATAAGGGCTAAGAGGAACCTTGTACTAAATTGTTGACAAAATAATTTAAGTACCAAAACATTACTAATGAATATGTGCTAATTAATCAAACTGGCCCAATATTAATGCAGTATTTTACTAAGTACCTACTTCGTATTAATATATGTTTTAAATTAAAAACTAAAATAATTATATTTCTTAATTTTTAACAATCTTACTAAAAATATGATCAAGGAGTTTAATTAGGTACCCTGGTACCTATAGTAGTTTTGTTTTAAATAGATAATAGCATATATGGACAACATTTCTAAACGAGATTAGTCGGTGTTAAGGCTGAGTGTGAAACGAGAAATTACTACAATTAAAAATTCGGAATCGTCTCATTTGCAGTAGGTGAGTTGATTCCCGAGACCTACTTTATGTATTAGTTGCGATTCCCGAATCATTAAGATGTACCTACGTACGAGTTGATTCCCCCTTGTTGTAGGTATACCAAGGACGTAGGTTTCTTCTAGCCCAAAACTGGTGGCGGAAAATTCAGAATCTAGGTCTCTCAGTGATTTATAAAGACACTAGTTCAGAAAACGAGACCGGTAATTTTTTGAAATTATTTTTTGGAATACCCTTTTTAAATCCAATAGAAGTTATCGATTGCTTTACAGACGAGTTGATGGAAATTCGTCCAACAGATGACGAAAGAATTGTAGAGTTTATGGACTACGTATTTGATAATAATTATATTTCCCCAGAAGCATGTTTTCCACCAAGTATATGGGCTCAATTCTCCACTACTTTAAACAGAACTACGAATAGTTGTGAGTTTTCATTCGAAACTCAACAGTTGTTTTTTATAGTGGGCAAATATAGTGCCCAAATATTTTATATTTATACATTTATAGATGAGCTTTTAGAAGTGCAGTCGGGAACGTATAAAAAATGCAGAATCAGTGGGACTAGAAAAACCAAGAAAAACAAATATTTTTGAGAGAAGTGTTGTTACGGTGTGCTGGTAATCATTACCAGATACCAATTTTTAAAAACAGTGTGTTTTACATTTTTACCAAATAACTAAATTTTTTTAATAATATTTTTTTTACCTAATCACTACATTTTTGAATAATTATTTTAGATTCTGAGTGAAACGATGAATGTATTGATTTTACAATGATGTGTGTTTTTTTATTTTTTTTTTTTTGTGTCTGTGTACACGATAAGTAGTCGAAATAATGCTTCGATTTTCGACTTCAGTATCTTGTTCGATTGGAAAGTGAATATCGTTGGTGCATTGGGGAGGTCAAAATTTAAAATTCCAAGTACTTTTCAAAAGCACCAAGAAAAACAAAAGAAAAATTAAGGAAAAACGGGAATTTTTACGCAAAATCGATTTTTCAGAAAATTGAATTTGGTTTTTGGTGTAACTTTAAAACAAATGACCGTAGATACATGAAATTTTCCCTGGTTATTTATATATGCATTTTCTATACACGATAACATTTTCAAAATATTTTGATTTATTTTGAACTGTTTAGGGACATTTTCATTTTTCGTTTTTTTTTAGTTTCTTTTTTAGAAATTTATTTGTTGGCTAAAAAAACTTGAAAATTTAATAGAAGGCTCCTAGTATATTTTTTCAAAGGCAGATGAAAAATATTAAAAATCGTTAGACACAGTTTTTTTTATAAGCATTTGAAGTTAAAAAATTGACAAAATATGGAAAAATCATGAAAATTAGCAAATTATTTTGAGTTAAGAATTCGTAAAAATTTTTCTTTTTAAATCTAAGATTTGAAAATGTAATACAAGATTACTCGTAAGTTTTTCTACCTTTATCAATAAAAAAATCTCTACCGGACAGTTAAATTAAATTTTTATGAGCATTTGAAATTCAAATTTTTACAACATTGGATGTTCACTCGATTTCTCATGTAGCGATTTCCTTATTTTGTTGTTATTCATAAACGAATAACTATAGATACATGAAAATTTCACTGAATGTTTATATTAGCATTTCCTATACACCATACAATTTTGATAATATTTTGACTCTTTTTGAACCGTTTACGGATATTTTCCTTTTTCAATTTTTTTATTTTTTTTTCTATGAATATCAATTAAGTTTTATCTGTTGGGCCAAAAAGTGTAAAAATTTAATACAAGGCTCCTGACATATTGTTACAATATCAGTTGAAAAATATTAAAAATACATAGGCACAATTTTTTTTTATAAGCATTTAAACATCGAATTTCGACAGAATTTTTCAAAATCTCGAAAATAATTAATCATCGTAATTAATAAATTATAAAATTTTCAGTTTTTATAGCTAAGGATTGAAAATTTAAAACAAGATTCCACGTAAGTAGTTAATTCTCTTACCGAAAAATCTAAAAAATATACAATCACAGTTTATTTTTATAGTCATTTTATGTTCAAATTTGGCCGAAATTACATATTAAAAAACCTAGTTATTTTGTTGTGATTATATAATATTATTCGTGGGTACCTACTTGAAACTTCTAAAGTGTACTATTATATATCTATGATAGTATCAGGGTTTGTTATTGATGTTGATGTATAACGTGTTATAAGTACCTAATGGATATTGTGATAATGTGATATGATTAATTTGGAATTTATTATAGGTCAATTTTTTTTTTAATACCATAGATATGTATATAATTTGTCTTAAACCTAGACTGACATACCGTCTTCGCTCAGAATCGTTTTTCTTATACAATGATATTGTACCATTGAATTCAAATTTAATAGCATCCATTATACAGTGACCCACTTGTAACCTACTGTACAGCAGAGCGACATCCACTTACCCACCTTTTTTACATTTGTTTACTAATAATTTTAAAATATGAAAAAACTAAAAAAATAACATTTTTGTGAAACTTGTCAGCCAACCTCCTCGTGTTGTTTTTTGGGTTACTCTAATAGGCTGAATATTTGACTAAATATTAAAAAAACAATAAAATGACCAGGGAATCAACTCGTACGTACTTCTTAGTGACCCGGGAATCAACTCAACGGTATCAGTGCAGATAAACAGGTACCCGGGAATCAACTCGTACGCAACCGTCTCATTTGCAATTCTGACTACCTACACTCGGGTGGCTACTAATTGCGTCCCGCGGTAAAAATTTCTTCCGAATTACGGCCCGAGTTTTTTGGGGTGCATACGAATTGCGGCCTGAGTTTTTTTGGGTTACATACGAATTGCGGGCCAGAAATTTATAATTAAATTAATTGAAATATGTAAATTAAAATTAAAAAAGCTTCATTTTCCTTCTCATTTTTATACAGACTTAGGACTGTTTGTAGCTTCAGTAGATACTGCTGGTAGGTTAAAAATTATATTTTATTTTTATTCAAACAATTTGGCACTGGTATAAACGTATATGATATTTTATGAAGTTAAAAATGTTAGTATAATTTAGTAAAATTCGTAGATTAAAATATTATCTTGAATTAAAAAAACCCGGGCTCGGATTAGACCTTTTTCGTAGATATCTTTGGGACGCAACTAGTATGCAGCCCTACACTCTAACAATTTACCTGAAAAAATCGCTGGTTCACAAAGCGAATTAAATTAATATATTTTATATATAACCTACCTAACTTCATAGTTCATATGATTCAAAGGAATCAAAACTGTGGTATGAAAGTTTATTATTGCCAGTTGGTTGGTCATTATATCATGATGGATGTATTGTTGCATTACTTGCATTGTATAAGCTGATTAAATTCATAGAATTTAATGAAGCTAAAATATTGTTATTGAAAAACAAATTGTTTTTGAATCAAATAGTTTAAAATTGAGCTATTATGTTAATCAAAAGCGTCGAAATCCTAAAAATTTGGGTCTACAACAATTAACATACCCACTTGATACATTGAAAATTACAGAAACCCTTCAATTGTTTGAACAAAAATAAATATGCCAAGGAGGTCCCAGTGTCATACATTTTTCAGGTATGAGTTTTAAATGTTAAATATAACAGCTGTATAGGTACCTACCTAAACCAATTTTTATTTAGGAATTCGGGTTAAGAATACTTATTTAGAGAATACAACCTGGCACCATAATGAATGTTCTATTCTAACAAATTCAAAAAAAAGATGTAAAAGGTGCAATTCATTGTACCCTTATTTTAGAGAGTATAAAAAAAGATTATCTATAAGAACTAAAACATATGTTGGAACAACTCTCACTTCTACAAGACACAAAATAATTAAAGGGATGATAAAAAAATCGAAAAATGTTAAGAAATCCAACAAAAGGTAAAATTAATTTAAACTAATTACCTATTTATTTATTAAAATACTTTTTAATATTTTATTTTTCAAAGGTTTAAATTAAAAATTAACCAATTAAATTGTACATTAAGTGAACTACAAGATAAATCAAAGAACTTAACAAATAAATCATTAAATGATTTAGTTGAACATACAAACTTAAATAGTTCACAAAAAACAATAGTCCAAGAAATCGTAAATGCTAGTAAAGTCACCAATTTAAAAAATAGACGTTATTCATATTGGATTTTATTATGCATGTTGTTGAAAATAAGGTAAAAATATTCACTTAGACAAAGAGTGGTCAAAAATATTAATTATTAATTTTTTTCAGATCACCTTCCACTTATGGATTTTTAAGGGAACAAGGGAACAAGTATATTATCTTAGTCCGTCGTTTTGGGGTAGAATAAAAAACTGTAATGGAATATAATACCCAATGGTTTTGAACTCTTCGCCATTCTCTCAAGCCGACTGAACTCCGAAAGTTGAAATACAACAGTTTTTAGTGAGCATAAATCATTGTTTGATCATCAGTTTGCAGTATAGGTAATTAAATATATATTTTTTTAAATTTTTTTTCCAACGTAAAAGGTTTCATCAGTTATTTTATTATTAACTTTGAATTGTTGTATTGCTATTGAAGTGTAATATTTGATATTAGGAATGCGTAAATAAAATTTTTTACAAGATACAACAATATTATACAAATTAAAATTTACAGCGTAATATGTGTAACGGCATAGGTATTTCAGTATAATATGTAACATTATTTAATCTCGTTTTTAATGAAAATATTCTCTTTTCCTTTTGATAACGTAAAATATCTTAATCAGATTATTGTAAAAAAATAATTAATTTCACCATAAACGATTTTATTATTTAAAATGTATAGATACGTATATTATAATATAATTAATTGCTTTAAAACATGTTTAATTGATACACAGTTGTTAAAATCGACTTTTATAATAATTATCTGAAATCACATATTTTTAATGAATATCTTTTTTTAGAATTTGGTATAGCAGGTATATGTAATCTCGTATTGAATAAATAAAATATAAATGCTGACAAGTAAATTGTAATATATGTATTTATACATAGTATTTTTTATCGGGGTATATTATGGGTTATAGTGTAAACATCATATTATTTAAATATTATCGAGACAAAAATTTTAAAATACCTACTCAAAGTTATATCGTGATGATTATTTTAATTTAATTTAATTTTTTTATCATATTTAATTTATATGATTGAGTGTATAGTCGTATGGATTTAATATTTAAAGTTCATAATACCTTCTTAATATGGTTTACACGTTTTTATTTTTTCTATAAAATATAACATAATATTAAAGTTTAAACACTGTTTTTGGCATTGTATGTTTAACTAAAAGTTATTTTAAAACTCAAGGACGTGTTATAATCAATATTGATATGAGCAATAACTAATATTGATTTATATTCTATATTCGGATCTAACTTTAAAATATATATTTGCTACCTGTGTAGTATGTATAATGATGTACCTATTTCAGTGCAAAATCTAATGTTATGCCTATGTTAATATATTAGTGTACACTGTACCTTCAACTGTCAAAACTTACATACCGTCAAAAAGTGATTTCCTATAGTACAAAAGATAGGTATCAAGTATGGTTTGGATTAGGATATTACAACTCAAGTCAATAATTATGTAGAAAATATAAATTAAATATATAGGTATATATTAACACATACGTGGGGATTTAATGGTTCCAACCTAAACCGAAATGTTTTCAAACAATGTTATTTTTCGACATGCAGTATTATATTATTATTTTACCTATGTAGAATACAATTTTGAATTTTTTAAATATTATTTTTTAATAATAAATTTGTATCAACTATTTGAGTCAATTTGACTATATTAACGTTCAAGCGTTCTACACAATACATATTATTATTTACAATTCTTGTATGGTTTATATAACCGTCCATGTCATATCCGCCAGTGTAATACGTTATTTTATGATTTATTCCGCAGTAATTCGTCGCCTTTAGTACTTGATGGCTTGAATATTTCTTGAAACATATTATAATATCCGTGTAGCGTTTATACTGCAGGTCTACGGCCATTATACTCTGTATAAATCGACCAACGAGTTTTTTTATTTAAAATATATATTTTAACGTTTTTTTAGTCGTTAAATCTGTAAAAATTGAACTAAACGAAAAAAAAAGAAACAAAATTTTTTTTGTGTTCACAAAATATGTTTATTATAACAAAAAGGCCGCGAATAAAAAGAAAAAAAAACCGAAATTAAAATGTGTGAACAACTTAACAATTTTGAATTTTGAAATGACTTAAATTTAAAGAAAAAAAATACGACAGACAGGATAGACACAATAAACAAGGGGGAAGGAGGATGCGAGATGGCGATTGGTGCAGAAATGCAGTGTTGCTGGCCACTGGTCACCTCTGCACGTTCTCCGACCTGTCCCGCGGGTTGACGAGTGTTGCTGGCGCGTTTGCTCGGACGCTTGACGACCTTGCCCAGCCGGCGAGGCCAGACCGAGACGGCCACGGTTGACGGCGACGGACGGCGACTAGTGAGCGATGTCGTGCGCGTCGACGGTCGACGGCGTGACGACTCGTGACGACGGACGGCGAAGACCAAGACGTGGAGCCAGCGAAATGAGATTCTGTGCTGCGGATCCGGTGGGGACGATCGAAGCGGCCGATTTGGGATTACCGCTGGGCGAAAAGGCGAGAGCCAGCGGACCACAGCGCGATCCTTGACTTTCAGTAATTTTCGCCCTGGCGTTGTCCCTTCGGCCGCGCGCCTCCAGACCCTGAAACGGTTAAGTTTCTGCGAGTCCGGCGCCGCTAACGTCCCCGTGTTCCTAACACTCGAATCTCCATACCACTCACCCTGTGCCGAGGTCTCCGCCGGTGCCGTCGTACCGAGTCGGTGTACCGTCGGGTCGGAATCGTTGCCGGCGCCGGTACGTCTACTAGCCGCCGTCCACCGCCGCCATCGCATCACGTGACCGTAACTGCGGTCCGGCGCTCGCCAAGCCGCCAGAGGGTCTCGCGCGTCATCGACGACCGAGCGCGCGACGCCAGCGAATCCGTCGCGCCGCGGGTGCAGGTCGGAGAACGTGCGCGGGTGACTTACCGCCGGGCACCGTCCGTGCTCTTTCCCGCATCCTCCCCTCCATTCCGTCGCCGTCATCTCCTGTCCGTCGTCTTCGCCCAGGGGAGGTCTTCTCCTGCTGTGGCGGTCTCGATTTTTTCATCCGATACATCGTCTTCTGGAAACAAAACATCCTCCACTTCTGCTTCAGAAACCTCCGAATTTCCGTCTTCTCTTACTGTGTCGTCGTCGTTTCCGAGCGGTGCTGTCTCTGGGATCGGACCGAGCTCCGACTCTGCAGCAGACGACAGCGCGTCGCCGCTCGGCACTCCGCCACAGTGCGGGGAGACGGTCTCCTCGACATCTTCAGCCAACTCCTCTCCGTCTGCGCCTCCGAGAGTCGAGCCTTCGGGCTCCGACTCCAGGGTCTGAACGTCGCTGTAGTGGCGACCGTAACAATGGCAGACAGAAGTGGAGTGACTACAAGAACGACAACGAGATATTCGTCGGTTTCATCGGCCAAAGCGAGTTCCATCTTGTTGACCAAAATTTCTTCCACCAATTCCAGTAATATTATGTTTTTGCGGCTCGGTCGATGTTGTTAAAGTTTGTTGCCATAATTTATTTTTTGAAAGAAGATAATATTTGCGTTTGGATTTAATCGAGAATGAGCTAAATACAAATCGTTCAACACATAGACCGATCTCCGAGAAAATTTCCCAGACGACGGCTTGTGTTACTAGCCAGCTAGTATTTTTATCGTTCTCGTCGGCCCGCAGCATTAGAATTTCAAGCGCGTTAATAATAACAATTTTATTTTATTTGCAAACAATTCCAAACATATTGTAAATTATAAATACAGTAGTAAGTCTGCTCACCTCCTATAAGCAAAAGCTTGGGTGAGAGGCTCTTAAATTAGACATTCAATTTAAATACAAATAATAACAATAAAGTACAATTAAGTACAATATGAGATTAGAGCGTTAATTTTTCTAAAGACTATTATTATTTATATCCACCGACACGGTCGTGGCGCGAGCTAAGTAAAAAAAAAAATAATAACTGCACGAAGGTGTGTGTATAGTATATCAAAGCAGGAGTTGCCTATTTAAACTGTGTAAAATACAGGTAAATTTGTTATACGACATAACTATTTTCTTATGCATCAATTAACTCCTAGTAAACTCCAAAACATCAGAAATATTGGGTATAACGTGCTTTTGTAAAAATCATCAAAATCTTAAATAGTACGTTTAGAAATGAAGTTATAACTTATAAATGAAAAAGTGCGAACTTTTTAATGGAAATTTATATTAAATTCAGAATCACGGTAGCCGTCTTCGTCGTCGTCGTCGTCGTCGCATCAGCGTTGCCATTGTTACCAACAATATAACCGTTCTTATAAAGATTATTGTGTAAATACCTACTCAATATTTAATAATGATAAATATTAGTGATATAGTGATATCACAACAAAAACCCTTCTTAAACTACATGCAAAAATGGCTAAGTAAAAAAAAATATAAGATCTTTAAGCAATATAAAGATGTGATATCATGAATAAATACTAAGTATATTGAATTTAAGTAAACTTATTTTGTTTCAATAATTTATTTAGGTACTTGGCGAGGAATTATTTAGAATAGTATATAAATATTAATAATAATATTTTTCAAATAATAATAAGTTATATTTTATTAGTCCTTCGCCATTTAATTATTTTGTTCATCATACTTTGTTTCTTTTAAGAAATAATTCCTCTTCAAGTAAATAAATTATTGAAAAAATAAGTTTACTTAAATTCAATATACTTAGCATTTATTCATGATATCACATCTTTCTAGTGCTTATAGATCTAATATTTTTTTTTACTTAGCCATTTTTACACGTAGTTTACGAAGGGTTTTTGTTGTGGTATATTATATAAAGGGCCGTTAGTATACTTCAGGCCTCTAAAATTATGATCTTCCCGGGCTGTTTTTTTCTCCCAGTCCGCCACTGCAATTCTGAGAGAAGATCGTCTATCAGCCTATAATGTCTTGAAATCAAATGTATCTTAAGTAGGTATTCTAAATTCAAAAAGATATGCTAAATTATTTAATCAGTTTTGCTTATGAAGCAAGTTACGCAAAACTGAATAGAAAGTATGGAGTACACAAATGCAATGACTAAATCCTATGTAAGTAACAATCAAATCCCAAAAATATACATATGTGTTAGTCTAGAACTCTTTATTATAAGAAAACAAATCACAATTTGATATATCATTATATCATAATACAAATGTATTTAAATAACAAGGTATAAAATCACTAAAAAATATTTATAAATTAGCAATTCTTAAAAAGACAATGGGACATGGGTGTAATTAATAACAAGTTTAATTGATGATAAATTGTGTTAAATGATTGCAAAAATAAGTTATTAAAAATAAAAAATTTCATCAGAAATAAAAAAACATTGGTTATTCCCCTTCATCTTCAACATTACGTCATTACCAAATTCCAACAATTTTTGTTTATTTCTGTAATTATACAATTGAAAAATAAAACACGGTATTATTACATCACTGATTCCTGCAAAGCCGGTTGAAACGACCCAGGACGACGTCGTTGTCACGCCGACGGCCCAGGCGGCGATGGAATCGCCAAGTGACGAGATGCAGTTCGTCACACCGGCCAGGGGAACTGAGGTCAAGAACAGATTTGGAGACTTGATCTGCTGGCCGGACCCGGGGCCCGGGGGAAACGCTAGCAATACACGCAGACGGGCGGCGGCTGCGTGTAGAGGTATCACGAAGGCCGTACGCGTATGCTGTTGTTGTTCCCCGAAGTGAAACCGTCAGAGTTTCCGGCCCCCTAGCCGAGGAGAGCGATCAAGGCAAGGAAGATGTGGGGTAGAGGTTTAGGTACGGTGACAGTGCACTTTTGGAGTGATCCGCGGTATGTCACCGGCACACGTTCCCGGCCACCGGTGGTAGCTCGATGGGATCGCAGGGGTCGCGCTCTTGAGGTTACCGACACGCGAGACCCTCTGGTGACGAGGCGGTTGTCCGGCCTCTTCGGTCCGAAAGCAGCGACGACAAGACGGCAGACTATAGCGGTACCGGCGTGGACATCGACACCACCTCGACGGTAGCAGTGACGACTGCTGCAGTGCGGTGGAGACTGCAGAGCTCACGGCGGGTGAGTGATGGATGACTATGATTACAGGGTGGCTATAGTTACACGGACTTCATATAAGGGACGGGCTCGAGGTCGAGCCGTCGAGGAAACGATACGTTATAATATAAGTTCTGTCACCCACGCCTATTTGTGAACGGCTGCTAGGTCATCACGGTGAAAAGTGGGATCCGGTACTTGGACTTGAAACTGGACACCAGATATCTGTTGGGGCCAAGAAGGCAGTCTCATCCTGAGGCAGGCTGATGCCCAACGTTGGCAGATCAACAGAGAGTAACAGACACCTAATGAACATCATACATTGCTCCCAGCAATGATGTAAATGACGTTGGCTAACGAGTAACGATCATTAATATAATATGTATTTATTTTTATAGTTAAATGTATATATTTGTTCATTTGTTGTGCAATAAGCGATGAGAACAGGGAGGCAGTAATAGGAATCCATATTTCCCTCCCTGGCCCACGATAGGTACCGTATTATATAAAAAAAAAAATTTTAAAAAGTACTTATATCTACAATCTACTACTTGTATCAGTTGTATCATAATTAATTTAACATACTGAAGTTGAATGTTATATTATTACGCTATGTTAAAGTATTTTTCATAAGTAGCCTAATAGGTAGGTACTAATTAAGTTATTTTTTTCTATTAACTTAAATTAGTTGTAACTTGTAGGTACATAAATATTTATAGGTATAATAATATACTTTAATATATGCAGTATACGGCTATACAATGGTTGTTTATCATGCGAGTATGTGACATGCATTATGTAAAATAAAATATACATTTTTTCATAGTTACTTGACAGAAATATAGAATTTAGGTTATTATACTATAACTAAAGTGCTGTATCTATAATGGAAATTTTCCGTTAGTAAGTAATGAATTCTCGTGGGTAATCATGTCAGACCACTTCAAGTACGTATCTAATGGAATTCTAAACATTGTAAACATAAGCAGGTAGCTAACATAAATATATAATGTCAGTAATGTCACAATGATGGAAGAAACATATATATAATATAAATTCTAAATACACACGTGAACTTTGTACAAAGAATTAAACGAAAATAAAAAAGATCTTTAAATCTAATTTTAAATAGGTACCTATATAGCTAACCTATACCACATTCATGCATAATTTTTGACAGCTATGACATGATGTATAATTAAGTCCAACACAAATGTACAATTTCTCGTAATTGTATTACCTACTTAAAACAAAAATTGTATTCATTATTATACCTATCATAGAAAATTAGGTTATCTTATTAAGTTATATATTATACAGATTAAAGATTTCAATTCGAGAAACAGCATTTTTTCTGTCATTCAGAACAAAGACGGACTATCAGCAAATCATGCATGGTAAATTATAAAATAAACATTTGATGAAAATGTCAAGTATCTACGGTTATTCCATATTGAATCACAAAAAAATAAGGAAATCGTTCTATGAGAAAGATGGTGAATATCAAATCATTCAAATTTCATAAACGTTTGAACTTAAAACGCTCATAAAAAATTAAAAAATTAAAATTTTTTAAGGTTGAGAACTTTAGAAGAATCTTGTATTAATCTTTATAATTCTATAATCTTAGATATAGAAAGAAAATATTTATGAATTTCTAGTTCAAAATGATTTGCGAATTTCAATGTTTACGACTTGTCAAAATTCTAACTATTAAGACATTCATAAAAAATATTTTAGATATACCTCCTTATACGCTGAACGTTTTTTTTTTAAATAAGCTAATAATATCTTATGAGGAACATTACATTTTCAAGTTTTTTTGACCAAGTGAAAACATTTTTATCGATAATAGTTTTAAATAATTACGAAAATCGAAAATTTCTTATGCCATTAAGTCTATAAATAGCTCAAAAGGAATCAAAATATTTTGAAAATTTTATTTTACAAAGAAAATGGTCACAAGAATTTGGTAAATTTTAAAGTATCTATACCTACGGTTATTCGTTTTCGAGTTACACCAAAAAAACAAAAACAATTTTATCGAAAACTAGCTATAGATTAAAAATATATTCAATTTTGTAAAAATAATAATAATAATCCACCTGATATGTCCGGGCCGTAATAAGCAGAAAACAAAGTTTGAAATTCTCTTGCAAAGACTGTACATTATGTACCTACTACGTATAGATTTAAATAGTGGACATAAATTCGTAAACAAATTGTCTGTAAACTGTGTCACGTGTGGACGATAATTATTTTTCACAATCTTGTTTTTTTTTTTTTTAATTGAACTTAAGCCCGTCGACTATGGCCATAAGCTGTTGTAGGGGATATAAACTGAGGTTGGTAAGTTTGGTACGGTAGGTAAGCAACACGTGTGACAATGTTTTTACTACTAAACAAACCCGGGTGGTCACCTATCCGGAAACTAGTAGCAGCGATCGTTACTTGCTCTCAGTCGCATTGCGTGACTGGTAGCAGCCAACGCACCAACTTAAGCCACAATGTTGTTTTTATATTGCTTTCTATGGATCTGTGAGCTGTGTGTAACAAATTAATTATATTCTAATAATGAATTTGATTATTATAATATTTAGTATAGTTGTGGACCCTTACACAAATACATAAAAAAAACAATTCAATTAGGTATTTTATTGGATTTTATCATTAATTAAAGTATATAAGTACCAACAGTAATTACTAATTAATTGTTATACTTACCTACATTTATTTAAAAATTATAAGACATTTATTGAATTACTTTGTTATTAGATAGCTTTCAAAAAGGTACCTAGGTAGTAGGTATAATTTTAGATTCTGAGAGAAGCGATGAATGTATTTATTTTACAATGATGTTTGTTTTTTTTAATTTTTAATTTTTTTTCGTGTCTGTCATCACATTTTAGAACAGTAAAAAGGCTTAGAGCTTCTTCAACAGTATCATTTCTGATAGGGAAGTGAATCTAGTTGGTATTTTGAGGTGGTCAAAAGTAAAAACTTACCAGTAGTTTTCAAAAGCGCAGTGAAAAAAATTAAAATTAAAGAAAAACGAGAATTTTTGGTTTTTGGTGTAACCTTACCTAACCGCGGATACATGAAATGTTGACTGTATGCTTAATGTTTATATTAGCATTATCTATACACCATAACATTTTCAAAATATTTTGACTTATTTTGAGCTGTTTACGGACATTTTCAGTTTCCAATTTTTTAGTTTTTTATTCTATAAATATCAATACAATTTTATTTCTTGCGTAAAAGAGCTTGTAAAAGAGCTTGAACATTTAATAGAAGGCTCCTAATATATTGTTTCAATGACAGATGAAAATTATTAAAAATCCATAGTCACAATTTATTTAGCTTATTATCTCACTTTGACATTCAACTAGTAACGTATCGGCTAAAAATATGGTAAAATCCTTTGAATTTGGGCTGCAAAAAAATGTTGATATCAATCTTCAGAAATCAGAATTAAAGATAGTATTAGAAAACTACCCATATTTTATCGTTTCCTATAACTTTTATACTTACAGAAATAGAAAATTATATATTATCGCGCATGTATAGTTATTACTTATTACTTTACAAACAAATTCAATAAACCAATTATTATTACCTAAATAAATAAATTAGCTAAATAATATTAGAAACGAATAAAATAGAACATTTCTCCACCAAAAAATATCAGTATTGGTTCCGGTTTAGTCCCTGAAAAAATTTATAAAGGGTTTCAGTAAGGTTCCGGATCCAATATTATCAAACGGTTCCGGTTCCGGTTTTTTTTATTTCGGTTACAATAAGCCCTGTCAAATATACAACGATATGGAAAATGTGGAATAAGCCCAAACCATCACTAGATGTCTAGATATATTTAAACAGTTTAAGCATAAACAATTTAACACACATTCATATTATATGCGAAAATAGGTAGTTAAAAATTAGAATGGATTAATAGATAATAGGTAGGTGATCAAACATATTTTGCTCACAACATTTAAAAAAAAATTAAAAATTAAAGTATTTTATTCAAATGAATTTATTATGGATAGGTACAATTTAAGAAAAATGAATCATTAGATTATGTTAATTTATTTAAAAGGAAATTAAAAATTAAATATTTTATTTCCAACCAAATGTCAATTGAGTTTTCTTTACATATTATTATGAACTAACGTCTAACAGTAAATCTAACTATTGATCATCCGTTCTTGATAATATTAATTATGATGTTTGAATATTTGAAACATTATTCTGCTTCTAGTCTTGGAATCTAATTACTCTAGTTTTTTTGATGATTGATATTTTGTTTTAAAAGGCAACTATTGAATCATTTATATCACAAGAACCTTGGGAAATTATTACGGTGCTTTTTTCCAAATACGTAGATATTCCTGAATGACCATTTTCCTGAAACATCATATTTTACAAAATACAAAAACCAGGATCCCAAAAAATCATTTCACAACAAACAAAATAATATCCTGAATTAATTTTCTTTATTTGAACATTTTTTATTAAGTTAATTTATTATTAGATAGTTATTTTAGCCTTCTAATTATAATGTATATAGGTAGGTATAAGTATGTAGAATAATGGGGACCATTATGGGCCAGCATAAGTTTTAATGATCAATGACTAGAATAGACATTATTATTTATTTTAATAGTTTATATTTAAAAAAATGTTTGTCCAAAAATCATTTCATTTGAAATTTTATTTTCATATTTGACAATCGACTTGATATAAAAAGTTTGAATATTTTTTTTAAATCACCATTGTGTGTCCAACACCGTGCAAACGCAATTTCCATTAACATTTGAAGCGTTCCTGTTCCTAAAAAAACGTTCACACAAAAGTATGCAGTCGAGTATTGTGTAATACATAATATACTGTATATATAAAGCATGATTCAGGGGTAGGTTTAGGTATGTGGTGTCCCGTGAGTGGAATATATTATTGTGTATTTATATGTGTATTCAATTTTTTGATAACAATCATAATTTTTTTATAATAATAGAAAAAAAAGCGGGTAAGTGGGTGTAACTCTGCTGTACATTAGGTGTTTAGAGAGTTACTATAATGGTGGATGTGTTAAATTTGAATTAATTTATATAAAATCATTGTATACAAAATATGATTCTGAAACGGTCTGTAAATATATATGCAACTACAGTTATTAGTTTTTTAATTACAACAAAATAAGCAAATCGCTACTTGAGAAATCGAGTGACTATCCAGTGTTGTAAAAATATGAAGTTCAAACGTTCATAAAAATTTAATTTGACTTTCTTGTAGAGATTTTTTTTTTGTTGACAAAAGTAGACAAAATTATGAAGAATCATGTATTACATTTTCAAATCTTAGATTTAATAAGAAAAATTTTTATGAAATTCTAACTTAAAATAATTTGCACATTTTACGTATTTTATATTTTTATCATGATTTGAACTTTAAATATTATAAAAAAAAAATTGTGACTATGGATTTTTGATATTATTCATATATTGTTGTATCAATTATGTATTAGGAACCTTATTGTATTACATTTTCAAGCTTGTTTACCAAACAAATCAATTTTTATTGACATTCATAGAAAAAAAACTAAAACAATTGGAAACTGAAAATGTCCGTAAACAGTTTAAAACAAATCAAAATATTTTTAAAATCTAATCGTGTATAGAAAATGCTAATATAAGCAACCAGTGAACATTTCATGTATAAGTAATATACTTGTTTGTTTTAGAGTTACACCGAAAACCGATTTTGGGTAAAAATTACGGATTTTCCTTAATTTTTATTTTGTTTTTGCTTTCGCTTTTGAAAAATGTTGGGAATTAAAACACATACCATTGTAAAATCAATACATTCATCGCTCAGAATATAAAACTAATACTTAAAAATCCAAATTGTCTTATAGGTACCTATATAGGTATAATTTGTCAATTGTTATTTGACCGTCGTTGTGTGTGGGACGTGTTATGATTCCGCGCTCTCTTATCTTTCAGTTCAAATTAAACTAAATTGTTTTTGTACCTAAGTTGTTTAGCAGTAAATCTTATCTAAAAATGTTGCGTTTCAGACTTTAATTCTGGTCGGTTATTGTGCTCTCCGATCGAACGTGCGTCAGTGCGTAGTGTGTTTATTGCTATCTTATCTCTGTTATTACGATTACTTTTCGAAATAATTTAAAACGAAGCAAAATAAAATGTTATGTTTGGTATGTACAGATGACATACACGAAGCCACGAAGGTAACGAAATTAAATGTTCAAGCTGTAACGAATTCCTACATTTTGCATGCCCTTCTTTCAGAGAAACTGTTTTCAGAAGTCTTGCTCCTATAGCTAGGAAAAATTTCAAATGTTTTAATAGTTAATTAAATATAGTCGACATTGTAAAAAAAATTGGACCGAATGATCCGTTAACTACACTAACGCAATCTGTAAATTACCTCAGTAATCAATTTGAAGATTTCGGGAAACAATTAAAAGAAATACTGAATTCAATAAAAGAATTAAAAAATGAAAATATTCTACTTAAAAGAAAAAAATAAAGATTTAAATAATGAATTGGGTCTCTTATTAAAGCGTGTTAATATGTTAGAACAAAATCAATTTCAAACTATGTTGAGATAATTGGAATTCCGGTAAATAAAAATGAAAATTGCATGAAAATAGTTGAGAATATTTCCGAGAAGATGAATTAACAGGTATCAATTACAGAAGCTTATCTTATAATCTCGAAACAAAACAAATCTTCAAAAATAATTGCTGTGATATCTTCCTTGAATCAAAAAAAGAAAATTATGGAATCTTCGAATAAAATAAAATTGAAAGCCAGTTCTATTAATAAAAATTGGGCAGATACGGGTATTTTCATAAATAATTATCTTATTAAGTTTAATAGTGATATATTTTATAAAACCAGAATTTTTGCTAAAGAGAAAAATTATAAGTTTGTATGGATTGAGAACTCTAAAATTTTTATAAAAAAAAATTAAGAAGCCAGGGTATTTATTATTGATGATGAGTCTGATTTGTTAAAAATTCAGAAACCGTCAAATAAATAATTTTTTTGTAATTTTATTTTCTCAATTTTACTTTTTTGTTTTTGAATAATTTTTCAAAGTTTAAATGGAATTTTCAAGTGTATTGAATAGTTTTGTAGATAACAAAACCAATTATTTTGAAAGTATAAAGGAATTTTATCAAATTTATAATCTTGCAAATAATAACTTTTTTAAAGTTTTTAGTTGTAATATAAGAAGCATATAAAATCATTTTGGTGAGTTACTGCTGTTCTTAGAAAACGATATGTTTAGTAAAAATCTAGATTTTACAATAATAACTGAAATATGGCATGATGTTAACTTTTGTAATTATATAATTCCTGGTTATAATTTATATTACTCAAAATTTAAAAGAAATCAAAATGATGGAGTTATTGGTTTTTTTGTTCAAATAAATACAAATCATAATAGAGTAGCAAATGTTTTTAATGATTTTTTTATTAGTGTGACCAGTATGGTTCAGAATCTTTCCCAAGTAATTGACTCTACTACTTTAAAACATGAGCCCTTATTCCGAATATCTGTTTTTAAAACTGTTTCAGTACTAAGATCTAAAAATCAGAGATTCCCAGAATTATATTAAAGTTAAAGGAAGATGCGGCAGGTTTGGAGGAATTTAAGACAAATATTTTTAAACATATAATAGATCACTTAATAGATCCTCTAACTTACTTTTATAATTTAAGATTAAAAAAAGATATTTTCCCTGAAATATGGAAACTTGCAGTTATTAAGCCACTTTTCAAAACAGGCTATAAATTTAATACAAATTACTATAGACCGATATCTATGATAAGCAATTTCTCAAAAGTTCTGGAAAAAATTGTTAAAGCTAGAGTAATTACCTACTTGAAGAAAAATAAATTATTATGTAATAACCATTTTGGTTTTAGGCCAAATCTGGGTACTGAAGACGCTTTATAGTTTATACTTATACAGTACAACAAAGTGGTTTGAGCTCGTATAGTCGTATACCTACAACTATCAATAGCTAGTGAATGCTATAATATGATCCAAGACGAATATAATATCATAAAATGACGAGTAGCGTTGACCGTTGGCTCCCCGAGGTGGTGGCTCAAATTATTTGTTAAATAGATATATTTTATCCTGGGTGGATGGGATAAAGCGATGGATGAGCTGTTTTCAGCTTCAGATATAATTGTATTAGGTATCATATTGTTGTTGTGGTGGTACACAATACACTATAGTCACAAACCGTCTATAAAGTATTTGAGTGTTTAAGATATCAAAATTGACTCAACAAGCGAAATTCGTGGCTCACAGGTTTTTCCAAACTATTTAAATTTTTATTAAATTTTAATTAAAAACTTTTAGATTATTAGTATTTTTAGAAAAGTATACTTTTGTAACTTATTGTGAAATAAAAAATTAAAGTAATCAAGAGTTGGTAAATGGTAAGTATAGATAGCTTAACAAAAAAAATCATAAAATTAAAATAAAGCCAATATGAAATATTGGAATGGAGTCTAAAATAAGCAATTATTCACACATTTTTCCATAAAAATATTTATGAAAAGCTTATAATATGTTTGAATGTCTAGAAGTACCTATAGTTAGGTATTTTTAAACTGTTAAAATAACTACCCCGTGTATTCTATATTATTATATAGTTAGGTAGGTACCTAGTTATATAAGATATTATAATATCATAATATATGTATATCATGTTCAGATGTTCCTATAAAGCTAAAAAATATTATAAATATTTTCAGATATGAAGTGAAAATATGAGAAAAGAATTATTCATGACAATATTATGATGGATATTGGATTTACCTTAGATGGTTCTTATTTTTAAAATTACTTCAGTACCTAGGTAAAGTGTTAATGTATTTTTACAGGTATTAAAATTTTAAAATGTACACTTTTATTTAAGTAGGTACCGTATATATCATATAAACTTTATTTTATAGAAAGTCATTGAATACAATATATTTGTATTTTTGAAGACGACAGAACCAACATTTTCCCCAACAATTTGCATGTTGTATAGGGTGTTTGAAATGTTTGAATAATATTATAGTGGTTTTCACGCAGGCATCAGGGCATCTATATTATGTAATTTCAATAACGTCAATAAATGAATACCTAACTGTTAATGTATAGCAATATTGTACCTATTACTTTTATTTTATTTTATCGTTATTATATCAAACTGATCTAAATATAGGTAGATTTAATATTCTAAAAACGAAATTCTTCACTATATACCAATGTGCGTAGTGCGTACACAACAAAAAACTGAGCACCGCAGTCAGTTTACTGAATTGTAATTTTTTGCTCGGTGTTTGATAAAAAGTATTTATTTCAAAGGAATTAATAGCTTAAAAAATATTCACAATACATAATAATGAGTGGATGCTCTTAAAAATTAAAAAGCATTGGAATACAACCCCCCGAGTATAGCGTTCACTGACGCAAAACAGCAATAATAATGTGGTGCAGGCGCCCACTGCAGCAGCCTCGCCGAACGCGCTTTTCCGTGTGTCGCCGTCGTCGCCGCCGTCGTAGTCGTCGTCGTCATTATATAGGTACCTACCACGTACATAGCCGGGTACCCCAAACATTAGCGCCGCCGCCGATGACGGCGCTCGATGGGAGGAGAGTGAGACAGAGTGAGAGAGAATGATACAACCGCGCCGACGCTTATTACCCTTTGGGATTGCTGTGTAGTGTGTGTGTTTTTTTCCGTTCCATGCCGCCGCCGCAGCGCTGTGCCGTTTCAGTGCGAGGCCTTAGCTCGCGTTCGGCCGGTGCGCGTGTACCTCCCTCGACTCTGACGACGACTTCGACGACTTGCAAAGTTAAGACGGCGGCGGCGGCGTTGGCGTCATAACAATCATAGGGTTATTTTTTTGAACCCCTCCGTCGTCATCGAGAATACTACCGTTATATTGTAGTGGTCGCAATCGTAATAATTCGCAGGTAAGACCATGTAAGCATAATAAAGACAATATCATTTTTGTATTTAGCTGTGTAAAGTCTTGTCCTTTAAAATCCACCGCAAAGTTTACTATTTATAAGTATTAAACTGAGCGTTTATTTACCTGTTTAAAATTTAAAAAGCGATAATTGAGTATGCTCTAAAAACATTTTAATGATATACCTACCTAACTCATGTATATCGTGCTTTATTAACGCAACGGAAACGTGCGCGGTGGAGGTATAGGCGTGTAGTATATATATAGTAAAATATTATATATTGATAGCATGTTTTTGGGAGGAAATTGATTTCACACGTGGGTGGCTTTGGGACCGCAAGATGCCGAGATACGCGTGTATTAAATATTGTTATTTGCTGCTGAACGCCGATGATAAGTAGAAAGTCCCACGCCGTGAGTGATGCAGACGCGTCGGCGGCGGAGATTATAATATATTACTGGCTGCCGGCTGGTACATATTATATAATGTTATGCGGTATACTGAATAAAATAGAATAATGTAACGGAAGAGTACATCGTCACATAGTATGCTGGCAGAGTGGAAAATTGATTTTCTCATCTTTGCGCGTGCTGACGATGGATGATGTGTGGGCGGGCGACCGCGGAGGGCTGATATGGTGAGTCCGCCGTGCGGATTCAAAATAAATTAATCGTTAAAACGGATGAATACGTGTCCGGAATATGAGTCTCTGAGAAAATAGAAATTATTACAAATATAAATAAATATTAACCAATAACCAGTTCTCGAGTAAGTAATACATACATCAATATACTTAGACCTATTAATTATTATTATATTACATACATCATAAAAAATCAACTCGACGATGTCATAAAACAACATATATAATATGTAATATTCTACAACTATTTAAATATTTAATGACATACGTGATGTATGTATTGTATGTATAAGCTATAAATATTATAATATGATCATTAATATATTATGGCTTTTATTCGTTGGACTTTTAAAACATTCTGAATGCTTCATAAATACACAACATTTTAAAAACTATGGTCATTGTACACATTCTTATGGGACCAGGTATATAATTTAATAAAATATAGCAATAATATTAACTATTAGTCTTTTATCGATCGCATAAATATGGGATCATATTAAGTTATTGTAGGTAGATATGAACTATGAAGGCTGAAGGCATGAAGCTATAATTCTGGTTTCAGAAAACTGGGGACATTCTGTAGAAAATTCGTTGAATAATTGATCGAAATATGACCTCGCAATGGCCACTCGAGTGACACATACTATACATACACTTCACTTGTATACCGCAGTACTAAAAAATTCTAGCAATATGAAAAAAAACTTATCTTGTCGAACTACCAGAAATTACATGAACTGTAGGTCAGAAACTTACAAATGTGAAAGTACATTATAGTTTATTTGAAAATCAGAACTAGAGTTTTATGTATAAAAACCCTGAACATTTTTAAATTAAAACTTTTTTAATCTTTTTTTTTTAAATTAAACAAAAAATATTTATAATTTATAGAGAACAAAAATATTAATACACACATATTTAACATTTTAATACCGTGTATAATGACTAAAATAGGTACCTTCGTAAACTAATTTAGACTCTATATTATATTATATTATGGTTTTACATTAAATAGTTATATTATGCAGTATGCACACAATGTACCTACCTATTATTATTTCGAGGTAACTAATAAATTATTATGTACCCATTGTATATAACTATAACTTCTTTTAATTTTATGATAAAATGTACAACTTATTCTCAATTTAGAATTTTGAGAAGATTAATAAAGTTATTAACTTTATTACAATGATTTTAATTATTTTTTTTTTTACATGAACACGTTATTAGTTTTAAAAATTATTTCAAATGAATTACGCATTTATTATTTATTTAATATATTTTTGTCTATATAAATTGGAAATTGGCCAAATTTATTGATGGTGGTACATTAAAGAAGTAATTTTTAAAGCTTCTGTAGTAGGTACATGGTTCTCTATTTGAGAAGGGTAATTTTGTACACTGCCTATATAAATTCCGAAAAACATGAAAATTAGTCATTTTTAAAAAATATATAATTAGTATAAAATATTTAGGCTTCAATATTTAATTAAAGTAACATAGGTACTATATTGAAGTTATAAATTATTTTTATGTTGCAGAGATAAACTGTAAAATTGTCATGCATATTTTTATAATACATTACTTTAGGAGATCAAAAGTAAAAAAATCCAGAATTCCAACTAAAAAATTAGGGAAAATGGGAATATTTATGCAAAACTAGTTTTTGACTAAATCAATTTTAGTTATCTTGTATGTTTTAATGCATTAGTAATATTAATCATTGGAACTTGAAACTTTTTGCCATTTCGTACATTTGTGCTTTTTACACTTATTCAAATTTTTGAAATATTTAGATGAGGTTGTTTTATAAGCTATTTATACCATGAACCTATCACACCGTTCGACGATAAGTCGGTATTTACTCATAAGTTAATTACAATAATATATGAATATATGATGATACTAAAATTGACCCAAAATATATACAACATGTTACATGTGTAATTTACGTCAACATTTTTGAAATTCGTTAGTAATTTGCACCAAATTTAAAATCGATTATTCATTCGTTACTAACAAATACCTAGTACCTAGTACCTACATACAAGTTTCGACAGTACAGTATAATGTATACTATATTATATTGATATATAAGAATCTGAAGACATATAAATATTCCGTTTTAGATTTTGAGTGGTTTTTTCACTTACATATTTATACGTTCTACCACCTACGGCTCGTTTGTATTGACTTCAAAGCTACCTTATAAGTTATAACAATAATTAAAGAAAAACACATTATATACTTAAATAATATTATGATAAATGCTTTATTTTAAGAAAAAATATAATTGTAATGATTTAAAATTAATTGTATACAATTTAGATTTTGAGAAAGAGTGTCAATAATCCTAATACAACTACTTTAGTTTGGTTTTTATTTATAAAATAAATAGAAATATCATGTATTGTATAATTTTAACATAAATCACGATTTTCTTTAGAACTTAACTCTCCCAAGCGGAGTTTATAGAGATTGTTGTAGCTGCTAAATGTATAAGAATACAGGTATACGAAATATAAAGTCTTATTATTATAAACAAAGTTAGTAAATTAAAAAAATTATATAAAAATAATATGTTGGTATACAATTAAAAAAAGTCGCTCTGCTGTACAGTAAGTTACAAGTGGGTCACTGTATAATGGATGGTATCAAATTTGAATTCAATGATATAATATCATTGTATAAAAACGATTCTGAGCGAAAACGGTCAGTCAGCCTATGATATTACGAAGAATATTTGATGATATTAAGGTGAATAAAGTAATTTATATATAACCTATTTACGTGGAATCTTGTTTTAAATTTTCAATTCTTAGCTATAAAAGTTGAACATTTTATACATTTTTAACTAAATAATTATTATTAAATTTTAAATGTGATAAATTATATCAAAATTTTAACATTAAATACTTACAAAAAAAAATTATGCCTATGTATTTTTAGTATTTTTCAACTGCTATTGTAACAATATATCAGGAGCCTTGCAATAAATGTTCACGCTTTTTTACCCAACAAAATATAACATTTTATTGATATTTATAGAAAAAAAAACTAAAAATATTGAAAACTGAAAATGCCTGTAAACAGCTCAAAAAGAGTCAAATTATTTTCAAAATTGTATGGTGTATAGAAAATGCTAATATAAACATTCAGTGAAATTTTCAAGTATCTACAGTCCTTCGTTTTTTTAATTACAATAAAATAAGAAAATCGTTACATGAGAAATCGAGTGAATATCAAATGTTGTACAATACATTTTCCAATCTTAGATTTAAAAAGAAAATTCTTTAAGAATTTCTAACTCAAAATAATTTGTAAATTGTCGTCAATTTTAAGTATTTTGTCAAGATTTGAACTTTAAAAGCTAAAAAAAAAATTGTGACTATGGATTTTTAATTTTTTTCATCTGCTTTTGAAACAATAAGCTAGGAGCCTTCTATTAAATTTTGAAGCTTTTTTAACCAAAAAATAAAATTTTATTGATGTTTATTGAAAAAAAACTAAAAAAAAATAGAAACTGAAAATGACCTTAAACAGCACAAAATAAGTCAAAATATTTTTAAAATTTAAGGTGTATAGAAAATGCTTATATAAACATTCAGTTAAAACGTTCATTTGTTTTTGAGTTGCACCAAAAACCATAATCGATTTTTTCGAAAACAGATTTTGCGTACGAATTTCCGTTTTTCCTTAACTTTTCTTTTGTTTTTCCCGGCGCTTTTGAAAACTACTGGAAAATTTTTACTTTTGACCCCTCAAAGTACCAACTAGATTCACTTTTCTATCGTAAAAGATACTGGTGAAGAAAATCTAAGCATTTTTACTGTCCTAAAAGGTGATGACAGACACAAAAATAAAAAAAAAATAAAAATGTTGGAATTTTAAATTTTTTTGACATTGGATATTCACCATTAAATTAACTATATCTATCTTCAATCGATTTTTAGTATTTTGTAGTAATTCAAAAACAAATTACTGTATGTCTGTAGGTATATACTTTAAATGTTCACTAAATGTTTATTTTATAATTTTATTTTATATAATAACCTTTTTAAAACAAAAAGTTTGAATAATTTCATACAAGGTTACTTGTAAGTTGTTTCAAAATTCGGTAAAAACGTGTTTCACCGTAGGTGGTACACCAACTGGAACTTATATTAAATAATATTTATGTTAAAAATGTATATTATAATTTATAATATTATATCACCTAAGTAATTTTGTTATTTTAAGCTGTGGGTCAACCTATTATCCTAACCTATATATCTATACTCTGTTCAACGAGAGAACACACGGCGTACCTACCAAAACTGGTTAACCCACTCAACATCTTGCCATAGAAGAACCAGTTTCGATAGTAGTGTGACACGGGGGGGGATGCGCAGAATCTGTGCGTTCTCTCGTTGAACAGAGTATAGAAATCGTAAATGGGACATCACCTGTATGGCTTGTAATTGGTTGTATTTGATTGGATGTTTTGTAAAGGACACTCAAAAACATTTATACTGAGGCCTACGAGAGAGTATTACAGTTTTGCGCCTGCAGACTATAGGCTTTCCCTCACTTTGTGCATTTAGTGTATGTCAACGTGGCGATGCGCGGAATTGAACGTGTTTTCGTCGGGCCACAGTAATACTCTCTCGTGGGCCTAAGTATAGTACAGGGGCCAGCAATTTGTGGTGGGGGGGGGGCTGTCTGTTACCAAATATCGTTGGAGTTTACTCCATTTATCGATTTAGAGTCAAGTAAGATGAAATCTGTTAGAATAAGTGCCTCCGAGGATGCAATTACATCACGTGCTTTTTTGTCCGTTCCTTCGTTACCCAATAGGTACTTGATTATGGCTAGATATCCATATAAACTCAATGTCTCAATGTACTTTGTGAGTTGCTGAGGATGACCGCTCTATGCATAATGAGTCTTTTTTTATAAGGTCCAGTGCACAAAAATTGGCACTCCTTCAGCTGTGTAGATAGAACTATAACATTAATTGGCAGTCTTGGAATGATACAGCTGTTCCTTATTCCTTCACCGTATTATCCATTTTTGATCCGGTCAGTGTACCTATATACTTGAGTGAAATCAGGAAGTTCTGATATGATTGATTGGAGTTGTTGTTTATTTATTATGGGTAATGGGTATGGTGTTTTTCTTAGTTGACGTAGATGTTTGATATTGCGCTATATGAGCCTGAATGGTTTTGTTCTTAATAACATCTAGGACCACTCTGATTTGCTTCATTACTTTGATATTATGTTTCGTACGTCTTGTGGCAAGTATCATGATACTTTGGGTTCTTTTCATGTTAAAGGGTGATACACCTGCAATATCAAGAATTCTGGATATCGAGCTAATTTTTAGAGCTGATGCTTTAGCATTTGTAAATGCATATGAATATATTCGAGCTTAGATAAAATAAGGGCTTTATATTATATTTGGAGTAAACTTGATGAGTGGCATCTCCGTGATATTGCAACAGATCAAAATGTGAAATTATAAATGTAATATTGCCTTCAAAAACTTATTTTTAGATGATAATGAAAAAAACTTTACGGGGGGGGGGATACTTTACGTATCCCCCTCTCAAGACTTTTTTATTTTAAACTTGCGTACCATATTTAAGTACTTATCTTAATATATATATATATATTTCTTCCCGTGTGAGTAAGTATTCAAATTCCCCCTAAAAGGCTCCACCGATTTTGATAAAATGTTTTGTGCGTGCTTGAATGGTTTAGATTCACAATTGAACCATCTAGGCCCGACCCGTTTAGGTGATCAAATGGGCATCGCCCATTTGCGATAAAAAAATAAATTCGTTTTGGGTACAGTCTATTTGCACCAGCCTATTTGCACCAAATTTACCTTATAGTAAGTTATATAGTACCTATATACTTATATAGTAGTTATAATACACATTTATTTTGAATAATAGTCAATAATGTATTTAAATGATACACTATTGGTAATAATAGTTATAATAGTACTTACACATTTGTTATAAATTATAACAAAATATATTTTTTAGTTTTTTCAAATAATAATCAATTATACAATTTTTTCTTCAAATCATAGTCAATATTCCAATATATACTTTTGGCCCTTGGCTACAACCACTATTGTTTCCCTCTTTTGCTTTAACTATATATTATGTAATAATTTATCATTAAATTCAAATATAACACGTCCATTACAATGACTTTCTTAACAAATACTGTACCTACTACAAAGCAGTACCCACTTATCCACTTTTTTTACTTTGTTTCTTTTATATTTAAATACAATGTCAGTTATAATATTATATTGCAACTGAAAATATAAAGTTTTGTTTCTATTTTTTAAGTCTTAACTAAAAATAAGCTATTTTCAAGTAAAAAAAATAGTAAAACCAAATTAATAGGCAGTCATATACTCATATGCCTAGTCAAATACATCTATGAAATGTATAATTGGGACATAGAAAACAGAAAACGCTTTTAAGTTCATCGATAGTACTCAGTAAACTGTTTCGCTATGACACTATGTATCTATATCTATGCGAGGTCACAAGTATTTATACATTGGTATTGATGTTTATTACTGTAAATCTGAACAGTCAGTAACCGAACCAACAACTTTCATCTAACTTGGTAATCCACACTATTATTTGAAATACCTACATAATATTATGTTTTAAAAAATAATTTCATATGGCAAAATTTGTCCATAATCTGATAGATAAAATAGTTAAAAACATTTAATTTTTGTTAGGTTATGATCATATTATTTTGGGTTTGAATAGTTAATTGTTGATCTTTTACTAAATAAATAAGTGATACTACTAAAAAAAAATTAATAATGGAAGTAGTCTTTCACTAATCTATTAGGTACTCCTAAAAAATATTGTTTTGAATCTTACTTTCATAATTTTTAATAGTGTAAAACACATTTTAAATTATTGCATTTTTGTATACATACAAATTACATATTTGGGTTCAAATATAGAAAATATACAATACATTTGTTGAAGAAAGAACATAAATATATTTTATGAAACGATTATTTAAAAATGTTTTTATTTTTATTTACTTATACAGTAATATAAAAGCTTTAAAACTTCGGGAAATGTTAATAATTAAACTTCTACTGTTTTGGTGAGAAATAATTAATAACTTATGAATAAAAGTTTTGTTTTAGGAGCTGAAAACTTAATATCTAGTAATTTTCAATAATAAATTTAAATATTTTGTATGGACCTAGAATGCTAAATATCATGACAAAGATATTGCGAAATTTCCAAACTTTTATCTCAACATGACAATAATGTATAAAAAAAAGTAAAAAAACGAGTTGTAAAAACAAGTTATACAAATTAAAATATATTTCCTATTATAAGACTGAAAATAAAAATAAAAAACTAAATATATGATCAAATTAATATGAAACACAAATTATAAACATAAAATATGTCTGAAATTTTTATGAAGGTATATTAAAAACTAAGTAATATTCTAGAATTTCCTTAATATAAAGATCTCTTCAATTTATGTGAAATAAAGCTAATTTATAAGTGTACAAATGTAAAAACTACACAGCTGGATATACAAGAAACAGGTGTACTGGAAACTCGATTTCTTTCGCTTACTACGGCAACAGATACATATATTGAATCTTCTTCTTCTTCGGGTATACGGCTGCTAGGACCATCCAGTAAATTGTCAAACACCCATCTCTCCAGCCATCTCTTTCAGATGCTCGTTACTTCAAATCTGAACCTCCGTCTACACATAAGTCGTAACACACAGGTACCGATTGAAACGTGGATTGACTCAACGTGTAGAGTTTCATGAGGTATTACGGATATTTGGAAAAAAGATTCTGAGTGGAGCTTGGTTAAAAATAGGATTGCTTAAATTTCTTTCACATTATTGAATATTTTAGTTTATACTGCAATTAACTACTGAATACATTTAAAAATGGCCTGTTTGAAGTAACAAATTTATTTAATATACATATTTGCTTGATAACGATTATAAGTATATATACACAACATACAACTTTTGGAAAGCACTGATACTATCATAAATTGTGTCACTGTAAACAATAAATATAAATATAATTCTTAAAATCAATATCATTGTTTGCGTTGAATTAAACATTTTAGCGATAATAATTTACTTTTAATTTGTGTAATTTTTGACGTTTTACCTATAACTTTTTTTCAATACCATACAACAATATAATATAATGTTATTCTTTTTTGGTCATTATTATTTATGATATAAAAATTGGTATACCGATTAGTTTGTTATTGGGAGAACCCATAACAATAGTTATAACTTATATTCACAACATAAGGTATTATGAAGTGTTGAATAGCAAATTAAAAATTGTTATTATGATAGGATTATTGTAATGGATTGTAATTGTAAATTGTAACGGTGCTTGTACCTAACTACCTACAATATGTTATTAGAAATACTGAAATAAGGGTATTCGTTGGCAATACGCGCAATCATCAGGGTAGGTAGAAAAATGTGGAGGTGTGCAAATAGTTTGAAGGATAAAACGAGATGTAAGAATATTGGATTCAGTCAGGCAAAAGTTAACCCTAAAATCGACCAGGGACACACAACGGGAAGGGCGAGTCTATCCCTCTGGATAAGAATTTATAAAAGAAAATGAGGTTTCCATTTCGTCTCTGATCAACGGTCAGATTAGTAGTGTTTAATATATTTTGGTGAACGGGTGCAAAATATATTATATTATATTTTCGTCACAGGTGGGAACATAGAACCTAAAATAATTAGTTATATTTTTGACGTAAGAAATACATAAATATATCTAATATTATGTAACTTTTTTTAGTGTATTTTAGGATAATGAGGTGAATGAGGAGTTTTTGGTAAACTCTGAAATAGCTATCATACTTTTTAGGGATTTTATTTAACCTGAATGAAAAAAAAATGGACATTTAAAAATTAAAACTGTAAGCACACTGTAAAATCAAGTTGTAAAATACTATAAGTAATAGTAACTGCACAGGAGGATTAGGTATATGTATTCACTATACTCACAGTCCACAGATCATACAAAATGTATAACAACCGTCAAGAAACTAAAATTACACCGGTTATTATTTGTTATGGATAAATCTCAAACTTTTACTATTTTTGTGTTTAGTCTCCACTCGCCATCTTCTTTTCGCAATAACGAGTTACCATCACTGCCCCCGGCAAGTGTATACATTTATTTCATACAACACAATATTTCTCTTCCGAAATATCATCACATTCCAAACCGTAATCGATACAGACTTAAAAAAAAACTATTGTTAGCAATAACCAAATAAGTCGACACTTGCAATTTATAAACCGAACGGAATAATAATCCGCCTGTTTAAT